>JAMXIJ010000026.1:0-351828 GCA_025742365.1 Coniothyrium glycines
CTAGCTAGAAGATGCTCTACCTATCTAATTTTTTAAGTTATAATTATTTTTAAGCTTATATACTATAAGTCTAGTAATTATCTAGTTTAGTTTAAACTATTTAGGGGCCTTCTTAGGGTAAGTATAGTAGTAGTTTTAAAGATTATAGCGCTATCTATAAGTAGGGTAATTACTACTACTAGCTACTACTAGTATCCTTTTTTAGGACTACTTAGATTTAGTCTATAAACTATTATATTTTCTTTTACTACTAGTTTAACTAGGATTACCTTATAATAAGGTAGATAGTACTCTATTTACTATATTAGAGGTATCCTTCTATATATCCTAGTTAGGTATACTACTAGTAAAAAATAATACTTCTCTAGTAGCTAAAGTACTCTTCTACTTACTTTTAATAGGGTTAGATTAGCTTATATAATCTTAGAAAAGTTTTATTATTTTCTTTCTATTAATTACTACTTTATTATAGACTAGTCCTAAAAAGGTTACAGCCTATTATAGGGTAACCTTAGTAATAGTGTATAGAAAGTTATTTATTATATTAATATTATATATTACCTCTCTTACTTATAAAGCCTTAGCCCTTATAGCTACTTAGTTATATTTACCTAGCTAGGTTTCCTATTATCTAGAGGTTCTTATAGGTCTTAGAGACGTATAGTATCTTTCTTATATATATTCTTTATTTTTTTTATTATCTATACTAGTTATTTCTTAGAGGAGTAATACCTATTAATAGATTATTTTACCTTCCTTATAGCAGCTTAGCTATAGATAAGGGAGACTATTATTAGGATATAATTAACTAGTTTTCTATAGTTTACTTTTTTTCTTAATATTTCTTTTTAAAATATTTATATACTTTAAACCGTATCTTATAGTTATCTCTATCTTCCTTATATTATTCTTAATCTTTTAGGGTTAAGTTAGATATATATATAGGTATAACTATTTTAATAGCTTCCTTACTTAGTATCTAAGTTATACTACTTTAAGTATGTTAAAAGCTTAATATGTAGTTTAATAGTATAACCTATAGCATAACAGGGTAGTTTGCAAGGTTTAGTAGTTAAGGGACTATTAGCCTAAGTCTTAGTTTTAATAGGCCCCCTAGATTAACTAGTTTCTATATATTTAGTAAATTAAATTTAAGTTTAAATTATCTATACTATAAGATCTAGCTATTACTATTAGTAAGGATTACTATTATATCTTTCTAGTTATAAGATATAGTAAATGTATTTGTATATAGTATAAATAAGACTTTTAATTATTAGATTAATAGTCTAAATAAAAACTTAGGGTTAAATTAATTATATTATATGTAGTGTTAAATCTATAAGCAGACCCCTTTTTATAGTTCTAGGGCTACGCTAGTACGGCCCCAGATCTTTAATAATCCGAGATATAGCTACCTACGTAATCGGGCTATATCTAATAATACTATAGAATATTTAAATAATTTAAGTTCTACTATAAATATAGTAGACCTTTCTATTCCTAGGCTACCTTAAATATATACTATAAGTAGTATTACTATACTAGTACTTCTATATACCCTATTTAATATCCTTACTACTTATATTCTACCTTTAGAGCTTTATTATTACACCTATCTCTATTGAAGTATAATACTTTTAAGCCTCTAAAGAAGATACTATAATATATACTATTATTTAGTAAGTATACTAAATATTTTATAAATAGTTATAATTCTACTATAGATAATATTCTCTTATCTAACTATAAGACTTATAATTATTACTAGTCTTTTTCTATATATCTTATATAGGATATACTCTTATTTATATTAGGTACTACTATAGTTATGTCTAGATAAGTATTTTAGTATAAAAATAGAGAAAAGGTAGGTATTCCTCTATTATTCCTTCTATTCTAGCCTCCTAATTAGTAATTATTATATACGCTATATAAGTATTACTTTAATAACTATTATCTAGGTCTAATCTATTTATACCTTTTTAGGATAAGTTTAACTATATATTTACTACCTAGTTAAATAAAATCTATTATAGTATAGAAGATATTAATACCTTTCTTAAGGATACCTAGATATAACTATTAACTACTTACTTATAGTTCTCTAGTACTAAGTAATAGTACTAGCTCTTAGATAAGATACTATATAGGATAAAGTAGTTACTATAGAGTATTACTAAAGTTAAGCTTCCTATAGATATAAATTCTAGTAATACTAATAATAGCCTAAACTATAAGCTCTATTACTAGGATATTATAAATATAGTAGTATTTTAGCTATTATTCTATCCTTTTTAGTTATTAATAAAGTATAGCCCTAAGTAAGCCTACTAGACTAGTTATAATTACTTACCTATCTATATCTTTATAGTATTATATAATTTAGATTAGTAGTAGGACATATAATAGAGTCTGCCTATTAGAGCTACTATTATACCTATTATAATTAGGGTTAATAAAATATATCTTACTAAATTCTAGGGTAATTAAGTTACCTAGCTAGTATATTTATCTATTAGTAACCTAGCTACAAAGACTTAGTAATTATATATATTATCTAAAAATATACTTATTAGCCTTCTACCTATTATTAAGTACTTTAATTCTAAGTTATAGGTATAGGTATATTATATATATATAGAGAAATTACTTTTATATAAGTACTACTTTATAGATTAATATTATAATATTTATTAATCTATATAGTACTCTAAGGCCCTAAGACTACTAGAATTCCTTTACTATATATAGATAAGTTCTACTATTTATATTTCCTAATTATATATAGTATTATAGTAGACTATACTAAATAGGTACTTATTATAGAAGTTAAAGACTATTAATATTATATAGTTTATAATATCCCTCCTAAGAAATAGAGTATTTTTATTATTCTAAATTATATAGATAAATTAATAGCTAAATACTAGCTACTCTAAAATTATATTAATACTTAAGAGATAATATAGAGGTAGTCTAAGTATAATACCCCTTATAGTAATCTATTATATATTTATCTAGTATAGAATTTTATATAGAGCTTACCCTAATTAAATATTTATAATATACTTATACCTAACCTCCTATACTAGTTATATAAGGGCGTTATAAAATACTCTCTTAGCTAGTTATTATTATTATTAGCCTTATTATATAGTCTAGTAAAGGCTAGGTAGGATATACCTAGTATTACGCTCTTTAATTATTATTTCTATAATATATCTTATTACCCTAGGCTAAAGCTATTTAACTATATACCTCTAAGTTAGATTATTTAATAGATAGAGAGTAAATAGTATAAGTTACTCTATTAGGTACTTATAGCTTATATTCCCTTATTAAAAGTATAGCTAAATACCTTATAATATCTTAGGGTAATATATAATTTTACTATAATATTATATTACTATAGTTATAATAAGTATATACTTATATACTTACTAGATATATTAGAGTAGATTAATACTTATAAAGTAGAGCTATATAAGTATTAGCTAGTAGATTCTAAAGGAAAGGTATAGTTTAATATACCTAAATTCTATACTATTACGTAGTATCTATACTTTATTTATTAATATAGCCCCCTACCTAACTATAATCTAGGCTTATATACTAAAGTACTATATATATACCTTATTAAGGTATTCTTTTTATTTATAAATTAGAAACAGATATTATTATAGATTTACGTATATAATACTTACCTTATTTACCTCTAGTTACTAAAAGCAATTATAAAGTATTTAACTAATACTACCTTAATTACTACTTTAGTTAATACCTATATAATCTATATCTTAAAGAAATTAGAGTTATCCTAGACTAGCTAGGATTATACTCTAGACTAAGTATATATATATAAGGTTAGATTCTAACCTCTAATATTAACTACTATTAGAGTAGTTATATAGTATCTTCTAACTATAGACATTTAATAGGCTATTATAGTATACCTATATAAAGATAATTTTACTAAAAGGAGTAACTAACCTTTTTATTCTATAGATAAAGCTAAGTATCTCTATATATATTTAAAAAGTATTAATTTTTATATTATATAGGTCTATCTTTTTTTTTAATATTAGTATATAACTAGTTAGGTAAATAATAATCCTTATAGTAAAGAAATAGTATTTATTTAATATATCCTAAACTAGTAAAAGTAGAAAAATTAGCTCTATTATTATATATAGGTCTAAGAGTACACCTAGTTAGATAATAATAGTCTTTATAGTTAGTACCTAGGTTAGGTTTATCTTATATTTAGTATATTTAATATAAATATACTCTATAATACTAGGCTACCTATATAATATATCTATATACTATTATATATACTAGATATTTATAATACTAGTAAGATTAACCCAATATATAGTATAGTTATTATAGTAGAATACTAACTTAATTACTGTATATATAGGAAGTAGCTTAGTACCTTTTACTACTTTTTAGTTTAATAAGTACTCTAGGTAGTATATATTATCCTATCTAGTATTAGGAATAAGTATTTAGTTAATAATTTTATTAACTTTAGTAAGTATAATACTATATATAGTAATAACTAGTTAGACTAAAACTATAGTTATATACAAAGGTATAAGAAGGCCTATCCTTTATATAATATAGAACTATAGCTAGTACTAAAAATATAAATAATAAGTATATTTATAGATTAATATAATTTATAGTAGATATATATAGTATTTAAGTACGTACCTAAAAATAACTAAATAAACTATCTTATATTAATATATATATAGTCTATAATATATTTAGAGCCTTATATACGTAGTCTATATAGTATTTAGATCTATATATATATAGTCTATATAATATATAGGGCCTTATATACGTATTTACTATAATATTTAGAGCCTTTATAGTATAAACTTAGTATTCTTAGTAGTAAGGTAGGCTATAGTATAGGCTTAGGCCTAGTAACTCTACGTCTTTAATATGTTAAAACTTTAATATTTTATTAATAACTACTACTATAAACTAGTATACGTATTAAAGACTATAGTATTTATTAATACTTTCTTAAGAAGTATATCTTAGGGTATATAGAAGCTATATATACCTATAAGTATTATAGTAAGTATAAGTATATAAAAAGTAAACTTAAGTACTATAAAAAGTATCTTTAGTTATATAATACCTACTAAGTTATAATATAGAATAACAGCTCCTAGTCTACTATTTAAACTAATTCTTATACCTAAATAACTCTTTATACTATCTAGTTAGACTAGCCTTTAAGTATACTACTTATAGATATATCCTACCTTAACTAAATAGCTATAAAGGTACTTATTTTTTTCTAGTCTCCCCTTTACTATATTTAATAATATATACTATCTAGCTAATATACTATTCCTTAATACCCTAAATCTATTATATACTATCCTAAATTAAAATTATATAGCTATACTACTTCTAGATAATATCTATAACTTAATATATACTTAGGATACTACCTATATAGTATTATAGAAGCTACTTAACTTTATATACAATAAATTAATAGCTAATAATAGTAATTAGGTCTATAATCTCTTTACTAACTTTATAATAGGTAGTAGCTATTATATATATATATTATTAATAAAAAGCCTTACTACTAACTTAGATATACTAGTAAATATTATAAGAGATAAAATTAACTATATAGTATATTAGGTAGTAGAGTAAATTTAGTAGAGTATATAGAGTCCTATATTGCCTAAGCCCCCCTATAATAACTTACTTATAATAGATATATACATAACTATAAGGTCTATATATATAAAACTTACTATACTTCTAGAGTTTAAGGATACTTTCTTTATACTATATAATAGCTATAGTCTTTAGCTTATTATTAAGGATATACTTAGTATACCTTAATAGTATAATATTAATAAAAAGGTAAACTATATTACTATTTACTTTAAGTAGATAAAATAAGTACTTAGTTTTTTCTAAGACTATATAGATAAATTAGGTAAGAGGTTAGGCTTTATACTTACTTATATTATAAGATAAAACTCTTATTATAGTATAATTAGGGGTATTTTTTAGGCTATATAGGTACTATATAAGTTTTTAAGCCTTATAAAAAGTATAATACTATAGGTATCTTTTTCTAAAGTATTTTAACTAAGGATATAAACCTATAATCTTATTACCTTTTATTTCTTCTAGGAAAAGGCTAAGCTCTTAGAAAAGATCTTCTAGCCTATCTACTATACTTAGGTCTAGAGTAAGAATAACTATATAGGTATAAGTAGGGTTATTAATTAATAGTAGGCTCTTTAGAGCTAAACTAAAGGATTAATATAAAGATAAGGGGTACTTTAGTAAACTAGTACTTTAGGTATTTAATAAGTGCTTTAAGAAGTAGATAATAGCTATTTACTAGGCTACTAAATCCCTAGATTCTACTATACTATAAGCTATACTAACCTTTTCTTCTAATAAGTAAAAGAATATCTCTATCTTTTTTAAAGAGTATATATACCTAAAAAACTAAATAATATTTAGTAATTATCTCTACTATTTCTATAAATAGGATAATATATTCTATATAAACTAGTACCTATAGTTACTTAGGAATAACTATAAAAGCTTTTAGTAGTTAATATATATAGAGTATCCTACTCTATATTAAATAGCTTAGTATCTCCTTATAATACTAGTAAACTTTATCTCTTCTAAGTACTTATTCTCTACTATAAACTATATTTAGAATTATTTCTAATCTAAGATAAGTATAGAGTAGACTAATAAAGTAATATATACCTTTATAAACTCTAGGGCGCTTACCTAGGATTAATCTATTAACCTTATATATTATTAATATTAACTTAAAATACTACTCTAAGAGTATAATATATTTAATAATTATAAAGATAAGTAGTATAGGCTAGTTAAGGAACTACTTCCTAAAGTAAGCTAAGATTATAAGATACTTATAAAGGTTATAAAGAAGGTTATAATAATCTCTACTAACCTAATAGAGAATAATAAAATAATTAATATAACTATAGGGATAATCTAGTATAATTAACTACTTTTTATTAAGATAGAACTAGATAATACAGAGTATAACTAACTCCTAAATAACTATAATAATAATTATAATCTCTATAATAATAATACTATTAATCTAGAGCTTTACTAACTATTATCTTATAGTAGTACGTCTTAATTTATAATACTATCCCTACTACTAACTAGGTTATTATAATATACACTACTATCTAATTTATAACCTTTTCTACCTCTAATATACCTACTAAGGTTATTATAGATAACTAAAGATTTATAATAATAATAGTTTAGTAGTAAGAGTTAAAATAGTAGTTAAACTAAGTATAGTAAATAGTATGCTTAGAATAGTAATTTAGTATATCTATTAGGGAATAGTAAGTATATATAGGAATCCTAGAGCTTAGATATTATTAGGTTTCTAGTTAAAAGGTTCTTTGTTGTATATAAGTAGGAGTAGTAGTAAGTAAAGAAGTATAGAATCTAGTTATAGTAATTCTATTATTTACTATAAATTTTTCTTAGAACTACTATAAACTATATATAAGGCTCTAGAAATAAAGGTAGACTATATATATAAGGCCCTAAAAACTAGGTAAATTATACCTATATTTAGCTAGAAAAATATATTATTTTATTATATATAGTATTATATATATTATCCCTAATAGTAGTTATTATAATTACTAATAATTAATACTAATAGATATAATTAATATAAAGTACTATAATTAATATAGTAGCCCTAATTATAGTAGCTAAGCTTTAGGATACTATACTAGGTATTAAGTAAAATAGGTATATACTTACCTATTAAGCTACTATAGGCTAATATTAAACTATATACTAGTATATATCTCTATAATTATATATATATACCTAATCCTATTATAATTATACTTTTAGACCTATTAACTTAGCTTTAACCTTTAACTTTATACTTATAGATAATAAAGGTTAAGATACTATAGAGCCCTATAAACTCTACTAAATACCCTACTATAACTATAGTAAGGTAGAAGCTATAGTAGTATATATAACTAAGACTATTACTTTAATATTATAGGTTTAAGCCTACTAAGAGTATTACCTAGTAAGATTTTACTCTTTCTATTTATATAATATCCTAATCTCTATTATAGTAATAAGAAAATAGCTATCTAACTTAGGTAGTAGATTAGGAGGTATATAGTATATTTAACATTTACTAAACTAGCCCTTTCTAATTAATAGCTACCTTTATATAATATACCCTATAATAAAGATTACTAAGGTAGTAAAAGTCTTTAAGTAGAGGTTTAATAATGTATCTTTATTCTAGATAAGTATAGTTTAAAATAAAGGTTTTATACTTACTTATAATAGTATTATTCTAGGCTAATAGCTTACTATTAGTATATTAGTATAATAAAAGAATTAAATTAGGTAGGTAGTATACTGCTGTCTTTAAGTACAGCCTAAATATATATATATAATCTCTAATAAAAGAGTTAGTAATAGTAGTAGAAAAAGAGGTATAAGAGGAATAGTATTATAAAGTAGTTATAATAATTACTAAGGCTTAATAAAGTATTATAATATTTAGAATTATATATCTAACCCTATAAAATAACCTTATAACTTTAGCTAATATTAAAAAATACTATACTTTTAGAATTATTATAGTTTTAGTATAGATCTCTTCTAATTTCCCTAACTAAATAGAGGGGGTATATACTAAATTATAGTAATATTAGAATCTCTAGAAACTATAAGGCTAGCCCTATTCTAGACTTATAGTAGGCTTAGTAGTTAAATTTAATAGTATATTTACCTTATTAGGCTTAGAGCTGCATATCTACCTTAGTAGTATTAATATAAGGTTAAGGATAAACTATAGTAAAGCTAATACTAAAGTCTAATATACCTATAGTAGAGGATGTTTATATTAGTAGTAGTTACTTTAGGTACTAAGAAAATAGTAATTTTTATAATAAATTATAGTATTTTATTAATATTATTATACCTATATATATAGATTACTATTAAAATAAGTATATACTTTTATACTCTTAATATAAAGATAGTATTATAGATTTATATATTTATATTAGGATTAAGTATTTTCCTAGTTACTCTTATATAGTATAGTTAGCTAGAATTTTAAGCTAACTATATAGACTACTACTATTTTAACTACCTAGTCTAACTATCCCTCTATTATCCTTCTTACTCTACCTCTAGTATCCCTCTATTATCTTAAGTTAAGCTAATTACTAAGTTTAGAGAATTTTACTATTATTAGTTAAATTATATAGTATAGTATAGTTATAATAGATTATAGTAATGTTGTAATTAGTACTATTAGGGGAGTAATAGTAGACTTAGATCTAATTAGTTATACTACTTCTATTAAAATAAGCTATAATATATTAGTCCTTCTTCTAAAAGTTATAGTATATAATATATAGTTACTTACCTAAAATACTAATAATCTTAATAGGATTATTATAATTATAGGAGGTATTCCTACTAGACTATATAGGTACCTACTTAATTAGACTAAGATTATTTAGAAAGGTAATATTAATAAAGTAATAGATAGTCTTATTATTAATAGAGATAGCCTAGTATAGCTTTACGCTAATATTAAACTTATATATACTATCTCTATTATTACTATAATTATTCTAATTATTTTCCTTAATATTAAAACTAGAGTAGGTTTCTATTTATATAGTTATAGTAGAGTAGGAGTAGAGTAATTAGGAAAATATATTTTCTATAAGAAAGATATATAATATAAGAAAATAGATATAAGGTAGGTACTATTTTATAAAACTATATAAAAGAGTATTTATATAAGTAAGTCTAAGTTTACCTTACTACTAGAATTAAATAATAGTTACTAGAATTAAATAATAGTAAAATTACTATATATATTAGTTATTAACTAGTAAGTCTAGTTTAACTAATTTATAGTCTAACTATAGCCCTTAATATAAACCTACTCCTACCTTACTATAGATTATAAGAAAAGACTACCTACCTATAGCCTGTTTAATACTACCTACTATACTAACTATATATATATAGAAGCTAAAGATATTAAAGATAGAAATAGTATTATTTATATTATTATCTAGAGTAGGAAGATAATAGGTTATAGGTAATCTTTATATAATAGGCTATAATAATAGGGCTTATATTAATAAAGTAGTATATTTTTATAGCTAAGACTTCTATAAGTATTTTAGTAAAGATAATATTATCTAACTATTTACTAATAATTAGGGCTATATAATTATAATACTTTATAGTAAACCTATTCCTATTATAGTTAGTATACTATATATAATATATCCTTACTCCTTACTTTTACTACCTAGTTTAAGTATATAACTAACTTCTATCTACTTTTAGGTAGTAAGTATAATAACTACTATAATACTACTATATAAATAATAATATTAACTATATACTCTAAGTATAAACCTAAAAGACTAGTAGCTAGATAAAGGACTATCTATAGTAACTTTACTATATCTAGCTCTAATAAAGCTAACTTAGATAGGACTAATATATAAGGGCCTATAAAGAAAAATATAATATTATTTAGCCTTTACTCTATACTTTTATTAGCTATCTAGATACTAAAAGATATAATAGTATATAGGAATATAGTAGGTATACTATAGTTAGTATAAGTACTAGGTAGCTAGAAGTAATATAAGTATTTAAAGAATATTATATTATACTATATTAATATAGTAGGTAGGCTATTTAAGTTAGTTAGACTAAATAAATTATAAAATATAATAAATATAAAAATATCTATCCTTACTATAATAAAAAGTAATAGGTTAGATATAATTACTCTACTACTAGAAAATAAATAGCTTTAGGAATTAGTGTTTAATATCTATATAGGATAAAGCTATATAAGTAAAGCAGACTCTAAATTTACTACCTACTCCTACCCTTCCCTTAATACTCTATTAAGAAAGTATTCCTAATCTATTATTATATTTATAGAAAGTACGTAATAAGCTAAGCGCTATAAGTAAGTCTACTATATATTACTCTTTATTAAATTAAGGCTTAGGTTTTAAAAGCTTAATATAGAAATATAACTATTTAATAGATAATATAAGCTTACTAACTAACTAATATCTAAGTTTAGGCTACTTAATACTATTATAGATATTTAAGATTAGATAATAGTATAAAAGTATAAGGATAAGAGAGGTAAAATTACTTATAAATTCTTTAACTTTAAGACTTTCTAGTCTAAAATTTTAACTATTATATTAGTATTAGGTATAGATAATAGTAATAGCGTATTTAAGAAAGTTATAATATAGAGTTTACTAAAGGACGTACCTATCTAGATTATAAGTAAAAGTATACTAGCTAATAGGGTACGCCTTTTAAGGGAGTGTAGGTAGTAGATATAGCTAATAATACTTAGTAATAAGATATAGTTATAAAATAGTAAGTTACTATACTATTCTAATGTTACTATTTTACTAATAATATTACTATAGATATAAGCTTTCTTACCTAATATAATTATATTTAAAGTATATTTAATATATTAGAAAGTAGGGATATATATAAAGAGGTAGGTACTTTTAGTAATAAAACTATAAAAAGTAATAAAAGGTAGGTAGTAAATTAGACTTACTAAGAAATAGAGTATTAGTTTTAGATATATAAACCTTTATATAAAGTAGCTATTACTATATTTTATAATATCTAATTAAATAGTATAATAAAATCTAACTAGTTATAATATTAACTATAGTATACTACTATATTAATAGTTTAGTATAATATTACTTTATTTAGCTTTTATATTTAGAGTACTACCTAGTTCCTTTACAGGTTTATAAATATTATACTACTAGCCTTATACACAGTAAGTTAGTATAAACGTAGTAAATATCTCTACTATAAATACCCCTACTAGCTAAGTCTATTACTAGTCTCTACTATATCTTATCTCTATACTACTTACTAACTACTATTACCTCTATATATACGTAGTAAAGTAATATATTAATATCTATTAGGGACCTAGTATAGTTATATTAAATAGCTTCTATACTATTATATTAGTATTAGGCCTATCTTAATTATAACCATAAGTACTTACCTAATCCTATATAGGTAAATAACTATTAGCTAGCTATATATAGCTTTATCTAGTTAGGTTAATTAGTAGTCTATAAGATTTAAGTTATACCATACTCTAGTAAGGAGCGTCTATACTCTAGCTATGTACATTAATGATCTAGGTAGTATATTAAAGATATTAGATATAAGTAATCATATCTATATATAGTAACACGTATAATATAGAATACTCTATTAGCTATCCTACTCTTTCTAAACAAGAGGTATTAATACGTAAGCTATATTAGCCTAAGGTTAACTACTATATACTAAGTAAGCTTAATAAACTATTCTTATTCTAACTATTATCTACTATAAGTAACTATAATAGAGAAGTACTCTACTATATATTAGACAGCAAAACTAGTATATATTTACTAAAATTTATACTATTTAAAGATCTTAAAAAATATAATCTTATTAAGCTAGGTTATACTATAAATAGATTATGTATATCCTTTTCTAACTACAATAGTTCTAGATAGATTACTTTATAAAAATTACTATAAAATACTATATAATATCTAGTATATAAGAAATAAAGAGTATAGGGTATAATACCTATTATAAGCGTTATAAGTAGTAGGTAGAAAGCTACTAAATAATAGTATACTTAAATAAAGTCTAGTATAAGGAAAACTATACTAGGATATATAACTAAGTATAATAGTATAAACTAATAGTACTTAAAGTAAAGGTCTTATATAAAATATACTATTATACTATAATAATTTTACACTAAATTACTACTATATAAACTAGGGAATATAGTAGCTAGGATATAACTACTTTCTAAGGTAAATATCTATAATACTATAGCACGTATATAAAAAAAGGTATTTTATTAAGACTATATATAAATCCTATACTACTACCTATAAGTAACTAAAATCTACTAGGTAAATATAGTCTCTAATAGTATAGCTCCCTATAGAGGCTATAGTCTAGATAGTTTTAATATAAATTATAGTTAAAATATATAAAGGAAAACTATAATATTAGAGGTAGTAGTAATAGGTCTAACTTAGGTATTAGTAGACTATACCCTAATTCCTTATAAGATATAGTCTTCTAGTAGATTACTATTATATATACTAATATTACTAATACTTTAAACTATAAGTATAATAATAATATACTATAATAATTTATAGGTAATAATTTACTAGTTAATAGTAAAGTACTATAATATACTATAAGAAAGTACTACCTAATAGGTTCTCTATATAAGGGGGCAAGACCCTAAGGGTTATAGCCTAGTAGAATAAGGATAAATTCGATAACTTCCTAAGTAACTATTCTTTTAGAGATATATATTGTCTCTAGAATTTCTATTACTCTAGTAGCTTAGAGAATCTTATACTCTAGTATTATATAGCTTAGATACTATCTAACTCTATCTAGCTAGAGGGTCTGTTTTTCTAAAGGTAGAACTTTCTAAGCTAAGGATTCTGTTTTAGGTATAGCCTATTATATAAGCTCCCTCCCCCCCTATATAGTCCCTTATACCCCTCTAAAATAATATATACCTTACTTACTTTCTCTTTCTTTATAGCTTTAAAGAATAATTATAATTTACTCTACTACTATATTTTCCTACTTTACTACCTATCTATAATACTTCCTTACCTTCTTTCCTATTATACTTATTTTCTATATATATAATTATAGCTTTTTTAATACTATAGACCCTTAGTAAGAAATATAAAGGTAAAGATACTATAAGTTTCTTCTTACTCTAAGCCTAGGTTAGCTTTACCTAGCTAAGATTTTCTTTCTTTACTAATATTCTTATATAGTAGGAATCTCTACATAAGCATACTAATATCTAGATTCTTTTTCTACCTATTATAGAGAAACTTAATCCTTATTACTACTCCTAATATACCTTTATTTTATATTAAGAGGATAATAATTATTTCTTTAATAGTAAGCTTATAAAGTTCTACTATTATTACATTAATAAAAAGTTAGCCTATTATACTATATTTCTTATAATTTTCTTTTTTTAGAGTTTCTTACTAATCCTATCTTAGCTACTAGATAATATTAAGCTATATATTATTATAATATACTTAAGTCTAGAGAAGGCTAATAAGGATATATCTATAATAGAGATATATATACATTAAGGCCTTATTACTTAATTTATCCTACTTATTAAGAATAAAATTACTATAACTAAGGGTAATAAGGCTAGTAGATATTATAATTAGTTCTAGCCTTAGGATCTTATTTCTAGTAGCTATAACTACCTTATTACTATTAAGGCTAATATCTAGTTACTTACTAACTATTTAGTTATAGTTTATAGCTATTTTTTTCTTATTCTCTTCCCTTTCTATTCTTTTTTTCTTAGTTCTTAGCTAATATTTTCTAGTACGTAAATAAGATCTACTATAGTATCCTTTTTTCTATATTAACTAATTTTAGTATTATACTTAAGTATACTCTAGAGGTATAGGTTAAGAATATAGGTATTAAGCTTAAGCATATCCTAAAGGTATAGGTTAATTATTTTCTTAGTGCTAGTATTATTATTCTAGGTAGTTCTTCTAAAGAGGTTCCTATAGAGGCTAGCTATTAGAGTATTAATACTCTTTCCTTTATATTATGCCTACTATCTAGGGTTAGTTTTAGTAATATAAATACTAGCTCTAGTAATATAGTTCTAAACTCTAGTAGTAGTTTTTAACTAGGATTTAGGTTAAAAGAGTTTAGTTCTTCTTAGGATCCCTAGTTTTCTAGTCTATAATACCCCCCTCTCCTACCTTTACTATAGGCTAGGATAGCACACTTTAGTACAATTTTTCCTTTTTTTTTATTTATTTCCTCCTCCTAAGAAGTTTTAGTTTATTTTTTTTTTTTTTTTCTTAGTAGGTAGTATAGATATTATCTCTACCTTTCTTTTTCCTATCTCCTCTCTTCTTTATATAAGTCTCTATTAATAATTTAGAGGTCTCCTATAGATATTTATTAGCTTATTAGGTATATTCTTAGTAGAAGGTAATCTTCTTTTATCTACTAACTATATATTACTAGGTATTTCCTATATTTCCTCCCTATTTTCTTTATTCTATCTTTCTTACTTACTATATCTAGGTTTTTACTAATTATATAACTAGTATACATTCCTTATTATATAGTAGAAGTAGTAGCCTACTACTAAGAAGTTATATTTAGGATAGTAAATAATTATAATATTCCTTTAGCGTATTATAGGTAAATAGTAGTAGATAAGGGCTAGACTTTCTTAGATATATAAAAGATCCTTAGAGTAGCCCTTTAGAGCTTACTTTACTAGTAGTATATACCTCTATACTATACTAGGTTCTTTAAGGCTTTATATTTATTCTTTTTACCTCCTTTTTCTTTTTCTAAAAATTTTTATTTATTTTTAGGTTATATTTCTTATAGTAAGGAGTATATCTTCTACTAGTAGCCTATAACTAATAGAGACTCTAGCTAGAACCCTACTAGAAGTTATCCTAGTAGGTTCTATATTAGCTTAGTATCCTTCTCCTATTTATCTAAGGCTACTATCTCTTAGATCTCTACTTCTAGTTCCTAGGTTAATAGTTAATATCCTTTCTACTTTATAAGGTACTTATACCTCTTTCCTCTTCCTATATTCTTCTATCTTTCTACTTAGATCTTTTCTACTAAGAATTTCTTATCCTCTTTCTTAGTTTAGATAACTACTAAGGGTTATTTATTATCTATAAATTATCCTAGTAGTAGATTATTAAGACTTAATTTTAATTAGTCTATATAAAACCTTAGGTAGATATTTAGTAGTATACTTAGCTCTACTATATATAGAGAGATAATCCTTATTACCCTAAACTTTATATTTTTCTAGTTAAGCTTCTTACTTAGGTGCCTATTAGATAATATTTAGTTATATTTTAGCTAAACTTTATCTCTAATTCTTAGGTTTAGAGCCTCCTTTTAGTAATAGTTAGCTTATCTTTTTTATTCCTATTATACTTTTACTATTTTAGCTTATATAAATTCTAAGGTTTATTATAGTTTCTCTATAATAGTATAGCCTTCTTTCTTACCTACTAAGGATAGGGGAGCTGTCTTAAAGTTCTTTTCTTATTAGATTAGGTTAATATTATACCTATATATTAAGAAAAAGGGACTTACTCTAGTTAAGGTTATATTTTATCCTTTAATTACTATCTAAGTACTAGAGAGTTATTTTAACTAGTTATTCTACTACTAATTTATATATATTTAAAGGTATACTTCTACTATAGAGTTTATTTTTTTAGTAGTACTATCTGTCTAGGGATAGTTGCTTATAGATACTTAGTGTTAGATTTCTAGCTAATTGTATAGCACCCTCTAAAGATTACTTAGAAACTGTCTACCTTAGTTAGTTATAATTATATTAGGAAGCTAGTAATAAGCTACTACTTTTTTAATAAAGGTATCTACTACTATTATAGTTTCTAGGTTAGGTAGTAGGATTAGGACTACATCTTTACTTAATTAGTTAGTAACTACTATTAAGTATTAAAACCTATAGCTTAAGAGTAGATCTATAATAAAGTCTATTAAAATTTCCTTCTAGATCTACTTAGGGATTAGTAGTAGTTAGAGAAATCCTTATTTAAGTTCCTACTAGGGTTTTATTTAGCTATAAGTATTATAGTTCTAAATATACTATCTAATACTTAAAAATATACCTAGCTAGAAGTAGTTCCTTACTAGTATAGTATAGGTTTCTTCTTTACTAGGGTAGCCTGTAGCTTTAGAGGTGTAATATTCCTTAATAATCTTTATCTATAGTAGAGGTCTCTTTAGTACCTATTTTCTTTCTCTATATATTAACTTTCCTTTATAGATAATATATTTAGAGATAGAAACCTTAAGTTCTATACTTAGTAAAAACTATCTCTACCCTAAGGCTACAGATAACTAGGCTTCTTAGTACTATTTATTACTTTTTACTTCTTATTCTTAGAGTTTATTAAGTAGTATAGCTTTATCTCTTTATTCTTTACTAGTAGTAGCTATAAATACTATTATAGCTTTAGCTTTATTAGGGTTAATTATTATTATCTTAGAAAAGGTAAAAAGATATAAGAGTTAGAATTCCCTACTTCTAACTTAGTTATTATAATTATCTTATAGAGTATCTTATTCTTAGTAGGAGAGGGTATCTACTCTCTTATTAGCTTTACTAGGTTAGTACCTAAACTCTATATTAAACTAGCTTAATAAGCTTACCTATTAGATATATTACTTTAATAATAACCTAGCCTTATAGAAGTATTCTAAGTTTTTATAGTTAGTAATAATAGTAAATTTTTATAGTAGTTTAAGGTAAATGCCCTATTCTATTAAATATTTAATAATAGCTAATAGTTCTTTATTATAGATAGTATAGTTTACCTCTACTTAGGTATTTTTTACTAAGAAGTAGGTAACTACTCTTAGTTTTCTATCTCTTTCTATCTATAAGAGGATACCTTCTATTACCTATACTAAGGTATCTACTTCTAGTACTATTTTTAGAGATCTATTAAAGTTTATTAGTAATAGTTCTATAATAAAGGCTTCTTTTAGGGTTTTAAAGAAATATTACTTTTCTTCCCCTACTTAAAGAGTACTTCTTTTTTAGTTAACCTAGTTAATAGTATTATAATTTTAGAAAATTAGTTAATAAACTACTAATAGAAGTTAGTAAAACTAATAAAGCTTTAGACCTCTTTAGTACTATAGGGGGCTTCCTATTTACAGATAGCTTTAACTTTTTCTAGATCTATCTTTATACTATAGCTAGCCTAGATTATAAATCCTAAGTATTTAGTTTCTTTAATACTAAATTTACTCTTTTTTATATCTAGGTATAAGCTAGCAGTACCTAACTTCTAGATAATCTTAATAACCTTCTTTTTATATTCTTTTTTAGACCTATTAGTATAGATTAATATATTATTAATATATATAAAGTATATATTATCTAGGTTATACTATAGGACCTAGTTAATATATCTCTAGAAGGTACTTAGGGTATTTACTAAACTAAATAGTGTAACTATCTACTTATATAGCCTAAACCTTATATAAAAGGTAGTTTTCTATTTATCTCTCTTAGTAATACAGATATAATAGAATACTTAGATAATATTAACTTTAGTAAACTACTTAGCCTTTAATACTTAGTCTAGAGTTTCTTTAATTAATAGGAGTAGGTATCTATCCTTCTTTATAATAGTATTAAGAGCTTAATAATCTATATAGAATTAGAGACCCTCTCTAGGTTTCTTAGTAAAGAGTACTAGGGTAGCTATACTTAATTTACTTATATAGATAAAACTATAATCTAGGTAGGATATAAGTTCCTTATATAGAACTAGGAGTTCCTCCTTTAATATATTATAGAAAGAGCCCTAAGGAATTTTAGTAGGTTTACTATTCTTTTTAACTACTTTAATTATATAGTTTATTAATTTTCCTCTATAAAGTAGTAGTTTATTAGCTTTTTCTTATAGGAATGTTTTCTACTCTAACTATAGGTAGTCTAGTAGTATCTTCCTTAGGTTAACCTTTTATTTTATAGATAAGGCCTTCTAAATATTAGCTATACTAGCTATAAAATATAAGCTCCCTTTATCCTAGTTTTTCCTAGTAGTCTAAGAATAGAAGACCTATAATAATATTCCTTTTATAGTAGAGTTAAACTTCTTACCTTTTTAGCTAATAACTTAAGTCTAGGATAAATATATAAAGATTATCTTTTTTATAGGAGTAATAGTAACTTTATTTTTATATATCTATAGTTAGCTAAGGATAATATTATACTTATAATCTCTACTAACTTTATAGGCCTATATATCTTTAAGGTAGCCTTTTATATTAATAGAGAAGTATATAACATTTATTATCTAAATTACTATCCTTTCTAGGCCTATAATAGGTCTCTAATAAATTAGTATGCACTTTAAATAGTATAGGTTTATAAAGTTTATTATTATTAGACTAAATATTAAATATCTAGTATCTATTAATAGTATAGCTACTACTATATTATTTATAATAGTATATATAGTTAATAGCCTTATATCTAGGTTCTCTTTACAGAACTATAAGAAGGTCTTAAATTACCCTTTCTATACTATACTCCTATACCCCTACTTATAATAATAAGTAGGAGTTATTCTTTTCCTAAGTTATTCTTAGTATTAGAGTTTAAGTCTATTTTATTAGGAGTTATTATAGCTATACTAACTTAGGTAGGGTTTAGGGCTAGGGCTATCCTATATTTTACTATATAATAGCCTACCTTTCTATAGTATAGGTACTAGTTATTAGCTCTATATTTCTTTATTTCTTTAATAAAGACCTACTTTATATATATTTTTTCCTACTCTAGGTTTCTTATAATCCTTATATTATATCTACTAGTTAGTACCTAATCTATTCTTAAGCTGTTATTAGGTCTCCTTCCTTTATTATAAGTAGGCATAACTTTTAAGTAGTAGATATTTTCCTTAATTCCTACTACTTAATTTATTATATTATATATAGTCTATCCCTAATTAGTTTCTACTATAATTATGTAGGATTAAAGGTTATACTAAAGGGCGCTTTAGTAATAGGCCTTTAGGAATTCTATATTCTTATTTTTCCTAGTATTATATATAGCTTATATAAAGTCTATATTAAAGTCTTCTAGTTACTACTTTCCTTACACTATAGTTATAATTCTTTTTATTACTTATTTAGTCTTTAACTAGTTACTAAACTATTAAGTTAGGAACTCCTATATCTTAGGAATTATTCTATCTAGTTTTTACTATAGCTATACTATAGTAATAGTTATAGCTTTATTCTTAGTTTAGTTAAAAATATAATATACTAGGGAACTAATAAGATTACTATTATAGGCTATCTTTACTTCTATCTATATTTTCTATATAAAGAAGTTCTTTTATTTCCTACTAAAGGTATTAGGATTAGGGATTTTAATATACTACTAAGTAGGGAGTATTAGGGTACTAGTACTTCTTTTAGTATTCCCTTAGTAAAGGCTTTTAACTTTTATTTAGAGTTTAGAAATAATTTCTAGTATTATATTAAGGTTTAGTAT
The DNA here is from genome assembly GCA_025742365.1 of Coniothyrium glycines. Classification (NCBI taxonomy): domain Eukaryota; kingdom Fungi; phylum Ascomycota; class Dothideomycetes; order Pleosporales; family Coniothyriaceae; genus Coniothyrium; species Coniothyrium glycines. The sequence goes on from JAMXIJ010000026.1 coordinate 20,300, forward strand.
TCTTTTACTAGGGGAGATTTAGGGTGTAGGTAATTAAGAGAATACTAGGTTACTTAAAGGTTATAAGGTTATCTATCTTTTATTATTAGCTAATTTATTATTAGTAAGTCTAAGTTTTATTATAATATCTTCTTTATTAAGGGATTAACTTATTCTCTTCTAGAAACTTTCCTAAATTTAGGTAGGTTAGGAACCCTAAGAGGCTATACGGATTACCTCTTCTACTAGGTAGCTTACTATCTATTATTAGTCTATTATAATATTATTTTAAGGGCAAGTTCCCTTTAGAACCTATTAATCCTCCTTAGATAGAGTAATTAAATTTAAATATAAGGGGGGTAAGACTCTAAGGGTTATAGCCTAGTAAAATAAGGATAAATTTAATAACTTCCTAAGTAACTATTCTTTTAGAGATATATATTATTTTTAGAATTTCTATTACTTTAGTAGCTTAGAGAATCTTATACTTTAGCGTTATATAGCTTAGATGCTATCTGACTCTATCTAGCTTAAGGGTCTGTTTTTCTAAAGGCGGAACTTTTTAAGCTAAGGATTCCGTTTTAGGTGTAGCCTATTATACTCTATATTACCTAGCTAGCTAAATATATAAAAGTAGCTATATATTACTATATAGGTATATAACTCTCTCTATTATACTATATACTAGTAAGTATTAACTAAAGATAAACTTAAATTTATTCTATAACTTACTAATTTTTATATACTTAAAGTTTTAACTATAACTTAGAGTTAAATATAGAGAGACTACTAATATACTTAAGAGGAATATACTAAAGATATAACCTTATCCTTTAAATAATATAGTTTATAAAAGTAAGCTAATTTCTCTATATAATAGTTATTAGAGTAATATAAGAAACTAGAAAAAGGCCTTAAGTCTAAAAAGGTAAAGCTTTTAAGATAGGATTATTATAGAATTACTATAGATAATATTCCTAATAATACTTAGAAGATAAAGAGTAATCTTAGTATATATTACTTTATACTAATAGTAACCCTAAATATACTAAGGGTATAGGTAAAGAAGATAATACCTACTCTAATAGCTAGATAGAAAAGCTTACGTAAGTATAGCGTCCTTAAAATTAGTTTATAAATTTTAATAATACTTTTAAATATAGCTTTACTAGTATAAGATAATACTTATAATACTATATCTATAGGTATAAGTAGGTTCTAGTTAGAAGGTAGGTTCTACTATATAAAGGCTTAATAATAATAAAGACTTTAGGTATACTATAGGATACTTACAGAGGCACTACGTAAAAGTATTTCCCTAATAATAACTACTTACTCTACTACTATAATAGTAACTTTAGAATAGATAATAAAACTTTATAAAAGGGATAATGCCTATTAATATACTATAAGTATATAGATATCTTCTAGTACCTTACCTTAGATTATATAGCTACTAATATAGATAAGTATACTATTAAAAGAAATAAAAAAGTTTTATACTTATAGCTATATTAGAATTTTATTTTATAGTATATAATATTTAGTAAGGAAGAAATATAGGTAGCTTAAGATATGGTAAAGGTAAATACTATATATAATCTATACTCTAACCCTAAGTATAAAAATTACCTTAAGACTATAGATAAATTTATACTAATACTAGTAATTATATAAAATAAGTATACTATTAACCCCTAAGGAAAGAAGCTACTTATAATAGCTAATATTAAAATAGATAAGATTAATTAGGCTATTATATATAATAATAATACTAAAGCCCTACTAGCTAAGTAGCTAGAAGATATCCTTTAACTATAAAAATATACTTCTTTTAGGTACTCTAAAGAAATAGTAGCTCTTTAGACTATCTTACCTATAAAGACTAGAGAACCTATTATATTCTAATACTATTATAATATTTTTATTACTATTATAACCCTTATACTTATATAATAGTATAAGAAAGCTAATATTAACCTATACCCTAGACCTACTCCTACTAACTTTAATAAATTAAAATAGATTCTATTATAGGGTATAGTTACTTAAGACTAATATAAAGTTATAGAAGTAGTAGAATAAGATCTAAGGTAGGAGAGAAAGGGTAAAAGTAAGATTACTAGCTTAAATATATAAGGTAACTATATTAAAAGTAAGATCTTATAAGTTTATAAGCTATATATTATTATATTATAATATATATATATAACTTAAAGTAAACTATAATAAATCTATATATTACTTATAATATAAGAAGGTATTACTTAGACTCTTAATAATAACCTATAGTTAAAATATAGCCTATAAGCGCTAACTAAACTAAAAAGCTTTTATAATATAGCTTATATCTATACTAAAATAGTATTCCCTAACTACTAAATATAAGAAATATATTCTATAACCTTAAATATAACCTATGTAATATAGTAATAATAGTAAAATTATTTATAAGGGGTATAAGTTTTATTACTACTAATTACGTACTTATAAAAAGACTAGTTCTTAAGATTAAAAAGTACCTATAGCTTATCTAGTAAATACTTTATAGTAATATAAGTAAAATAATAGAGCTTATAATATAATTAATAAAATATATAGTTATATCTATACTAATTTACTAGCTAATACTAATATACTAGTAGTAGTACAATACTAGAATATAGTATAAGCTACCTACCCCCTATACTAAAGAAGGCTAAGTAATAAGGCTCTTTAGTAGATTAATATTATTAGTATATATAGTAATATAATAGTGTAAATATAGTTAAGACTAATATTACTATTTAGCTAAGTAGACTATATAGTAGTAGTAGTGCAGATAGTAAAATACTAAGGTAACTAGAATACTATCTATATATTAGCTAAACCTAGGCTAATAGTATCTTAGTCTAGATATAGTTATCTAATTAGGGCTTCCTACTAATCTCTATCTGTAACTAATTACCTAAGGGCTAAAGAAGATATAATCTCTATACCTAAGCTAGATAAGGTACTATAAACTTTATAGTAGACTTAGATATCCTAAAACACTTTATATCTCTATAAATATAAAGAAGATATACCTACTAGTAATACTAAACCTTAGATACTAGGAAAGAATTATACTAATATATTTTAAAGTTTTATATTAATTTATAAATTATAAGTTATAACTTAAATCTAACATATATAGTAGCGTATGCTATACCTCTTTAATTTAGACCTTAATATATTAGATTAAAATATAAGGCCTAATAGAATAATAAAGCTAACCTTAGCTAGTAAGTATTAGCCTTTAATAGTCTTCTATATAAAGAAATAGGTATATATTAAGGTACTAAAGATATAATATAGGTAGAGTATATATGTACCTATAGTAGAAAGATACTATATTACTAATCTAATACTACTACCTCTAGGCTACATATTATATTAATATAATATATCCTTACTATCCTTACTAAATATATTATAGTAGTAATAATAAATAGTTATAATAATAAGAAAGCTAAATACTTACAGAATAAGATTATTTAAAGTATAAATATTACCTACTAGAAAGTAGTTAAATTAGCTATTATAGAGATACTAGTACTAGTAAGTTAGTACTACTAAATACTATAGTAGGGGTAGTTATATTAAGGTATATTATAAAATTAAACTATATTCTTATAAACTAAAACTATAACTATAGTAATACTAAAAAGGCTTATACTTATATAATTATAGAGTTCTAATACTTACTCTTAGGTTAGATAGTACTATATATAGTAGAGGTCTAGTTCTTTAACCTTACTATTTACTATTAATATATTAAGGAACTACTTACTTAATAGTTTATAGTTAGAAATAAATAGTAATAAAATCCTAATAATATAGATAATTGTAAGTTAGACTAGTTAAATACTATATAGGACTACTAGATAAAAGGCTTAGCATAAAAAGTATATATATATTATAAATAATTTATAGTAATTTACTATAATACTATATATTCCTTAATATATAAGAACCTAGTTAAAAAAGTAAAGTAATCCTACCTAAAAGATAACTACAAAGTACTAAGAACCTTATTAGGTTACTCTATTATACCTAGGTATAATAGTCTCTAGCTCTAACTTTAATATAATATTAGGCTTAAAGTAGTTATAGTAATATACTTTCTAAGTTACTTAACCTAGGTACTTAAATAAGAAATAGGTACTATACTATATATATAGGTAGGAGGTACTATAATATTTAGTATATAACTATAAATAGAGGCTTTTATACTATTATATAGAAGCTATATATAGACCTAACAATACTTTTATACTAAGGCTATAAGTAGGAATATCTTTTAGGCTCTACCTATATACACTAAAGACTATTTATATCTTAATAATATACTTAGCCTAACTAAATAATTTTATACTAACTTATAGTAATTCTATATAAACCTTTATAGTCTCTATAAAAGTAAGTAAATAGAGTATTTATATAATATAATTATATACTACCTAATAAATATAACTATATACTTACCCTATACTAGATAATTTATAAGGCTTTTAAAATATATACTATAGTACTATATAGTTTTTATAATATATAACTATACTTAGTTAATATAACCTATAAGATAGTAGTACATAGTAAAAGCTAACCTAAGTATAGGTAGTATACGTAATAAATAGCTAAGAATAATTAGAGTATCTAAAAAATATTATATTACGCTATATTAATATAGTAGGTAGGTTATTTAAGTTAGATAGACTAGATAAATTATAATATATAATAAATCTAAAAATATCTATCCTACCTATAGTAAAGGGTAATAGATTAGATATTATTACTTTACTACTAGGAACTAGCTAGGCTTAAGAGATAGTAGTTAATATCTAATAGAGTAAAGCTGTATAAGTAGAGTAGACCCTAAATTTACTATCTACTTCTATCCTATTCTTTAACTCTTAGTTAGGAAAATATATAGGATCTACTATTATATTTATTAAAAAGGAATAGTAAGATAAGTACTATAGGTTAGTCTAATATATATACCTTTTATAACTCTATAGCTTAGGTATATTATACTTAACATAAATATATAACTCCTACTAATACTATAGTATTAGGTAAGAGTAAACTCTACCCTTTATAACACTTCTTTAAAAGAAGGTATAAACTTTACTACCCCTAAATATTTAATACTACCTTAACTTATAGTTATAATCTTTACTTTATACCTATATATACTAAATCTAAATTAGAGAATATATTAAAATACTAGTATATATAGTATATATATATACTAAGTTAGTACCTTACTTACTTTATTTCTTACTAAAATAAACTAAGTACTAAACTTAAAGAAATTTTATTATAAGTACTAGTAAGTATAGAGTTTAATAGTAAAGTATATAGATACTAAATACTAGTAAATATATTAAGTTATAAAAGTAGTATATTTTTTTTTCTTTACCTTACCTTTACTATATTACGCTACTATATTACCTATAGTTAAACTACTAAATAATAACCTTAATATTAATACCTTTAACTTCTAGTATACCTTTCTATAATTACTATACTTTAATACTTACTAACTAATATTATAAACTAAGAGTATAGTATAAGGTAAAGTAAAACCTATAGTAGATACTAACTAGTATAGCTAAAGCTATACTAGTTATACTATAGGTAATATACTATAGAAAGATATTATATTAGGTCTTAGCCTACTAAATATAGTAGATCTTATTTATATAATTTTTTTAATAGTTAGAGATATAAAAGATAAATATAAACTAGTTAGTCCTAAGTATAATATATATAGTAATAACTTTAAGAGGGCTAGGAATAAAGTATTAGAGATAATTAAGATAGGCTTTATATTTAGCTACCTAGAGCTAATAAACCTAAATAGTAGTAGCTATCTATATATAACTAAGGAATAGGTTTCTACTACCTACTTAGGTCTATAGATATATATAATAGTAAAAATAAGAAAAGCTAGTAAGATAGAAAAAAATAGCTATACTAAAAAGTATAAGAATACTAGTAAAAGCTTTTATATAATATTATAAATACTAATAGTATAGTATATATTAAATATATTAAGTATAAGTAAAAGTATAGTAGGTATAAAAATACTAAGCAGAATATTAATTAATACCTCCTTTTCTCTAGAACTAGAGGTATTAATAGGTAAGCTAGGTAAGCTAAGGGTTTACTATTATATTCTAGGTAAGCTATATAAACTATTCTTATTTTAACTATTATCTACTATAAGTAACTAAAATAGAGAAGTATTTAGCTATAGGTTAGATAGTAAGACTAATATATATTTGCTAGAATATACCCTATTTAAGAGTCTTATAGAATATAATTTTATTAAGCTAGGTTATATAGTAAATAAGTTATATACCTATTTCCCTAACTATAATAGTCTTAGATAGATTACTTTATAAGAATTACTATAAAATACTATATAGGATTTAGTATATAAGAAATAAAAGGCTTAAAGTATTATTATAATAAATAAATCTATAAACTATATAGGTATATACCTTTTTAATATTAATAACTTTATTACTAACTTAATATAAAGATAGTATACTAAAGAAATTCTATAATAGTCTATACTTTAAGAAAACTCTAGTTAAGGTTTTAATACTATCTAAAATAACTACTAGAAAGTCTAAAGGACTAGGAAAACTACTACCCCTTATATTCTAACTACTACTATAGTAGCTAATAATAAAAATATTATAGCCTAAGAAGAAGATACTATCTAAAATACCTATACTATCTTTACCTCTAAGTAAGCTATAATATAATATAGTTTTAAATTAGTTACTAGATAGTAGCTTAGGGTAGGATGTAATATTAGATTATATAAATAATACTAATAAAGCTAAGAATATATATATTCTAGGGTATATACTAATTACTATTCTACTTTTATACTAATTTACTTCTTCTACTTATACTAATATATCTATATAAGTTTTACTAGATATTAAACCTATAAGTATATAAAGCTACTTTATATATATAAAAAGAGGTATTTAATAGTACTATATATAAATTTTACTTTAATACTTTTATACTTAAAATAACTATAAAGCTAATACTATTTCTAAAGTTATAGCTATTAGTAAAAAGGGCTAGTCTCTATCCTTATTAATAGTAAAGACTATTAGAATAGATCTAGTAAAATAATAATATTAGGGGTAGTAGTAATAGCTCTACCCTAGGTATTTATAAATTATATTCTAATCTTACTTAAGGTATAGTTTTTTAGTAGATTACTATTATATACTCTAATATTACTAATACTTAAGAGTATAGGTATAATAATAAGGAACTATAATACTTAAAAGATAATAAACTACTAGTTAGTAACTAAGTCTTAGAATATTCTACTAGAAAGTATTACCCTATAGATTATCCTTATTACCTAGTAAGCTAGATATATAAGAGTAGGTACTTATTACTAAGTAGATATATAATTCTCTTAATTATACTAAATATAGGTAGTAATTAGCTTAAGGTAATTACTAATTTATTCTTAGATATACTAATTCTAATAGATAAAAAGTTTCTATTATATATTAGGATTAAATATATAAAGACTACTTAAATTATAAAGATAAAATAGTAAAAAAGTAAAACCTTAAGCTTTAAACCTCTAACTATAGTTAAGTAGGCTTAAACCTATATATAATTTCTATATAGTACTATAAAAGAGCTAGATATAGCCTTAGAAGATAAAGATACTTACTTTTATATATAGGATAGCTAGGGAATTAATCCTAGATATATTCCTACTAATACTACTAAGTTAAGGAGTAGTCCTAGTATATATTACTTTATACTAATAGTAACCCTAAATATTCTTAGGCTATAGATAGTAAAGATAATACCTATTCTAAGAGCTAAATAGATTAATATATATAAGAAAGGCTTCCCTAATATTAGACTAGTAAATCTAATAAAGCTTATTAATATAGCTCTAATAGTATAGGATAAGGCTTATAACTCTATATCTACTAGTATAAGTAGGTTCTAGGTAGTAATTAAGTTATAATATATAAAGTCTATTTAGTAAAATAGACTTAAGCTATACTACTAGATACTAATAAAAATACTATATAAAAGTAGTCCTAAAATAATAGTAAATTATATAGCTAATATAAGAGTAATACTAGAATAGGTAGTAGACTTTACTAGTAAAGTATAATACCTATTAATATACTAAAAGTATGTAGAGGTCTTCTAGTATCTTATATATAACTATAAGGGTACTAATATAAATTAGTATACTTATATAAAGAGTAGAAAGGTTTCTTTCCTATAGCTATATAAAAAGTTTATCTAATATTATATAATACTTAGTAAAAGAAAGATATAGGCTACCTAAGATACATTAAAGGTAAATACTATATATAATCTATCCTTTAACTTTAACTTTAAGGATTATCTTAAGACTATAGATAAGATTATAGTAATAATAGTAATTAAGTAAGATAAGTATACTATTAACCTCTAAGGAAAGAAACTACTTATAACTACTAATATTAAATTATTAGAGGTTAATTAGCCTGTTAAGTATAATAATAAGGCTAAAACCTTACTAGCTAAGTATATAAAAGATATTCTTAAAGTATAAAAGAAAGATTTTAAAAATTAAATAAAAAAGGTAGCCTTAGCTAGCTCTTCTTTACCTATTAAGATAAAAGATTTTACTACTTTTTTTTACTACTATAATCTTTATATTACTAGTACTAACCTAAGGCTTATAGAGTAGTATAAGGATTATAAGATTAATCTATATTCTAGATCTATCTAGGTATATTTTAATAATCTAAAAGAAAGTCTATTCTAGAAGGATATATTATAGCTACTTAAGACTAATATAAAGTTCTAAAAGCTACTAAGGAGAATTAAGGCCCTAAAGAGAATAAGGAAGAGTAAGGCCTCTAGCTCTAATAGGTAGGGTAGATAATACTAAAATAAGGTTTTACTAGGTTATAAGCTACTAGTTATTATATTATTATATATATATATATATATTAAAGTAATCTATAGTAAATCTATATATTACTAATAATATATTAGGGTATTACTTAGACTTTTAATAGTAACCTAAAGCTAGAATATAGCCTAGAGGTACTAACTAGCCTAGGTAGTACTTATAAAGTAGCTTATATCTATACTAAAATATTATTCCTAAACTACTAAATATAAATTAATATATTTAATAACCTTAGATCTAATCTATACTATATAGTAATAATAGTAGAATTATTTATAGATGGCGTAAGTTTTATTACTACTAATTATATACTTATAGAAAGCCTAGTTATTAAGATTAAAAAGTACTTATAGTTTATTTGCTAGCTAGTTTATAATAGTTAAAAGAAAAAAAAGGTAACTATAGTTTAGCTCTATAATACTAATAGTATTATAAATAATTATATTATAATAAAGTATATAAAAGATAAGCTTTAAAAAGAAGTAGTAGGTATATAGTAACTAGGTAATAAGGGTAATAACATAGAACTCCTTATTAAGGCTAGAAAAGAAACTGCTAGTAAGTAGACTCTTAAGGATAAAGTATAGTATTATTCTATTATCTAAAGCTATAGTATATATATATACTTTTAGATACAGAGTTAGCTAATATAGTTTAGTACTAATAACTAGGTAGTAGTAGTAATTTACTATAATAATATACTGCTCTAGAAATCTTTATAATAAATATAAGTTATACATAAAAAACTTATAATAAAACTATATAATTAAAAGTAATAATAATAATAATAGGTACTTATATACTATAAATAATAGTTAAGATATTCTATATAAAATAATATTTTTTATAATAATCTACTACTAGAAATTATAGAATAGGAAATAGTGTTTATACTATAACTTATAAGTTTTATAGAAGGAGGTATATAAGGATGTGTAGAGCTGTATAGGATTATACTATAGTAAGCAGATTAAGCAGGCAAATTAACGTTTAAGTAATAGTATACTATAAGTAAGCTAGGTCGCGTAAAATATTTTTCCTAATATATACTATTAACTTAGAGTTAATATAGTTAGCTAAGTATTCTAAACCTAAAAATACTTAAGAGTAGTTATTTTTTTATTATACCTTAATATAACTAATATCCTATTTATATTAGCTTAGGATATCTACTCTAGTATTACTTTTCCTAGGTATATACTTAATTTAGAAGTTAAATAGGGATAAGTAGTTAGACTATTATACTTACTATATATTAAGAATCTTTATAGTTATAAAATATTTTAATAAGTAATAGTTAGTAAATACTTATATCTTAGAAGATATAGAACTTAGCTTAGTATACTATTTTATTAAGGCTTATATAATAGTAAAAAGTTCCTTATTATAGATTTCCTAGTTTAATTCTAAACCTAATAGGATATAACTATAGAAAGTAATAGGATACTACTTTTTATTTAGATATTATTATAATAATATACTAGTAATTATACTATCTAATATATCTATTTTAACTTTTATAGGATATTTAAGATAGAAGTAATATAGGCTAGGTATTATAAGTAATATAGCCTTAAGTTTATTAAATACTAATTAGTATTCTAATATTAATATAAATAGGGTCTAAAGAGTTTATAATATAATTATTAGTTTAGTAATTTATAAAAACTTAAAGATAAATTAATAGTAGAAACTTATAAACCTTAAAAAGGATTTAACTCTAGTAATAGTAATAGGTTAAACCTAAGTTTAGAGGGGTTCTACTTTATTAGGATTAACTTTAATACCTTAGTTAGTAAGGATATAACCTAGGTATTTTAAATAAGTAATATAGAATTTGCTTTTTTAGATATTAACTTATAAACTAGTAATATAAAGTCTTTTAAGAACCTTATATATATATTTATAGTAACCTAAGGTATCTTTAGAGTATATTAGGATATTATCTAGATATATAATATAAAAATTATTAAGATACTTAATTAGTATATTATTTAAATAATACTAATAAGTAGTAGGGCTATTATATAATCTTAAAGGTAGTACCTTATATTTATATATTCTATAATAAGTATAAAATATAGTATATTTCTTAGAGTTAGAGGTTATTTAGATTTTATTAAAAGTAGTATAAATATTAAGTTTTATAAAGATTTTTACCTTAGTAGGTTATATAAGTAACTTATCTATATATAGTATTAGATATATATTCTATTATATAATTTTATTAAGCTTCTAATAATCTATATAGATATAATCCTCTATTAGGTTTCTATATATATAGAATAAAGAATATAAAAGAACTTTTACTTACCTTAATAAATCTATACTAAAGGTACTCCTATATATATTCCTTAGTAGCTTCTAGTTCTTTATAGTTTTACTTATATAAAAAACTATAGGTATTTAGTAATAGTACTTTAAGTATAATCTTATAGTTATTTAAATAATATTTAGGTATTTACTTAATAGTAGTCTTACTAAATATATTATAATATTACTAGTAAGTAGAGGGTAATTAGTTTTATATTAGCTTTATATTATATATATTATTCTTTTAATTAAAATTCTAAATCTACTTATTAATCTTATATAGATTAGTAATAAAGAATAAAGGTTCTCTAATAAAGTATTATAAAAGTTCTCTAACTTTAGTATAGCTTCTATCTAATATACCCTTAGCTTTAGATAATTATTAGCGTAATATCCTACCTTACTATAATTATAATAGCTACTAGAAGTCTTAAGCTTTTTAAGTATTAGTATTATTAGGAATTATTATAGTATAGGTATAGTAGTTTATACTAGTATATAATATATATATATAAAAAGGTTATAATTCTAAAACAGTTCTAATATATACTAGTTAGTATATAACTTATTATTACTATATTCTAAATAAGATATAATTTTTATACTAGTTAGTAAGGAAAGATTATTTCTTCTTTTTATATTAAAAGTAGTAAGGTATTCTACTATAGTCTTAAAAAAGTTTTACTAAAGATACTTAAAACCTATATTAGGTACTTATATTACTAAAATAATTTTTACCTATAATTAGTAAAACAATTCTATATATAATATAAACCCTTTAATTATAGTACTAAAAGATTAAGACTTAAAAGTAAGAAAGAATTTACTTTTATTTATTTAGAAATAATTAAATATAGACTAGTACTTAGCCCTTTTATTACCTATAATAAAATAAGACTTAAGTAAGTTAATTATTTACTTAGTATCTTAAAAATACTTAGATATATTATCTACTAAGTATTAGGGTTCTAGATACTCTTTTACTATACTAAAGGTATATCCCTAAACTAATACTATATATACCTATTTATTCTAGTAGTAATCTATATTTATCTCTAAATAATCTTAGATTAATACTTACTATTATTAGAAACTATATTTTTTTTTATTATTAAGATCTTCTATATTAAGTATCTTTTTAGAATATTAAAATAAAGTAATAAAGCTAAAAGCTAAACTTATTAAGAGTTTAGAAAGCTTAATACTTAGTATAGGTTAAGATATAGTTAAAGGTATCTCTATAGAGGATAGAACTACTTTAGGAGAATAGAATATAGATTAAGTCTAGTAAGCCTATATCTATATATTCTTAGTATATAGATTAGTAAGTTTATATAAAATAGCTTAGTAGTTAATCTCTAGTCTAAGAGCCTTCTAAGTATCTATAGGGTTAAATTAGCTATCTATAGCAGATTTACTAGAATCTAAGATAGCCCTCTATTTTTACTTTAAGGAGGAAGCTTAGGATTACTATACCTATTAAGTTATAACCTATATTAATATAATACTTAATAAAAGAGTTACTTTTAAAGGTATTATATAGATTTTAATATCTTTAGGTTATTAGTAGTCTTTAAGTTTTTACCTTAGTATACTCTATAACTTTTCTAAAAGTAATCCTTAAGCTAGGTTAAGAAAGTTCTAAATTTAAAAACTTTAGTTATTAGGAGATTTTTAGTATTCTAACTATATAAATAAAAGAAAGTACTAGTTAAAGTTAGAAACTAATCTTATAGTAATTATATTCCTAATAAAAGCTTTTTTAATAATCTTTAAATAATTATAATATTCTTAAAGCTATTACTAGTAGAAATAATATTTTTTTTATAATATAATAATATAAAGTATAAATACTATCTAAAGGGAATTCTAAACTATTCCTAGGGTATATAGAAGTATATAATAGTTATAATAGGTTTAGATATAGATTTATATCTATAGGTCTTATATAAAAGAATAAGAGAAATATAACTATCTAGAACTCTATTAAGGTAGCTTTATATACTTAATCTCTATTAGAGGTAATATAGGCCAACGTCTTAGGACATATTATTATAATTAGCTAGTATACTATTAGTTAGTAAGTAGAAGATTTTATATAAGCCTTTTATATACTTTTACTATAGCTATATATTTTATATATTTATATAGTATAAGTATATATTAATTCTTTTATTCTTAGTAACTATTAGGTAGATTATTTATTAATTATAATAGAAGATCTACTATATATTTCTAAGATCTAAGGTAAGCTCTAAGAATATCCTTTCTAGGGCTATAGCTTTCTTACTTACTAACTCTAATACTAGTAATTTAGCCTCTATTATAGAGGTTATAATTATTACTTATTAAGCTACTTTCTATATAATTACTCTACTAGAAAGTATAATTATATATCTATAGGATAATTATTAAGTCTCTATATTATTAGTAAAAGATATATCTTTAAAAATTAGTAGCTCTATACCTTTATAATTACTATATTAGATTAATTAGTAGTATAATTAGTATAGATAAAGTATAGCTTACTTAATAGTATTAAAATATTGCTTTCTTAGGTTAGTAAGAAAATATAATAGCTTTAAAGCTATATATACTACGTCTAGTTATATTATTATAGTAGTATAAAGTAATAATCTAATATACTCTTAGTAATCCTTAATTTCTTATTTTATAGCTTTTTCTAAAAATTTTTATAGCTTCTCTAAAGGTAGAGAGGTAACTAGAAATTATATAGATTTATATAGGTTAAACTTCTTAGTAATCTTATTAATATACTTATTATATATAAGTATAATTATTTTCCTATCTCTATTCCTAATTACCTAAATACCTAAAAACTATTTAATTTCTTCTTACTTTTCTAATATATATATTTCTTTAATTATATTAATTACTTTTATAGCTTTAGCTTTAAATAACTTATAAAAGATTAGTAGTATATTATTAATATAGAAAAGTAGTAAGATCTTTTAATCTTTACTAAAGAATAAGTAAAGCTTCTTTTTTAAGGCTCTAAGCCTTACTTACTTTAATATACTAAAAAGCTTTTTATACTTTAGTAATAGAAAGTTTTTTAATCTATATAATACTTTTTTAAGTTTTATATACTTATATAGGATTTTAAAGCTAATTAAGAGCTTATAGATTATAGTTAGCTACTAATCTCTATAAGTATTTAGGAAGGCTTCTACTATATTATATTATAAAATTTAAAGATTAAATTTTACTACTATTACTATAGTAGTATAGAATAATTAAGTAGTAAGAGTTACTATATATATTAATTATAAAGAATTAATAATCTAAAAAAAGAATTTAACTACTATTTAAGCTTTATATTTTATTAAGTATCTATTTATATTAAGCTTATATATAAATACCTATTTAAGTAGAAGTAGTTACCCTATATCTTTAAGGCTATTAATCTTCTTCTATATTTTTATAGTATATAAAGTATTAATTTCTTTTTCTACTACTTTTTTAAATTTTTTTCTATAGGTATAAGTATAGAGATCTTTTTACTTTTATAGTAGTTTAAAAAGCTTATTTTTATATAGATAAGTATCTAACCTTTATTTTTTTTATATTAGGTTTTTAGCTAATACTACTATTATAGTATATATTATTATTAGATTTATATCTAAATCCTAAGCCTTTATTTAGTAGAAAAGATTTTCTAGAAAGTTAATCTACTACTTACTTTCTATATTATAGAGTAGTAAATATACTCTTAAAGAATTAGAGTTATCCTTTCTTTAGTACCTACTAAAGTATATAAAAAGTTCTAGTTCTTTACTCTTAAAAGCCTTTTTTCTTCTATTTTTTACTTTTAATAGTAGATTATTAGTAGCTATTCTAGTACTATAAGAAGTAGCCTAAGTATCTTATACTCTAATTAATTATTACTCTAATAGGCCTACTACTCTAGTACTATACTTTAACTAGGAGCTATTAGATTAATTCTTTTTATTATAGAAATACTTTTTAGGCTTTAGTATTTACTTTATAGTATATATTTTTAAATAATTACTATACCTTTAATAGATCCTTTATAGTTTACTAGCTAAGCTTTTTATCTATATAAAAGTTAATATTTATAAAGTCTAAGTATTAAACTAGCTAGTCTACTACTTATATTTACTTATATCTCTACTCCTTAGCTCTTACTAAAGGTATATTAGTTAATTATTTTAAGGCTTTTAATTATCTACTTTAGCTTTAAGCTAATTAAATATATTATTAAAAGCTTCTTTTATATTATATATCTTATTCTTATATAGAATATTAGTAATTTTTTTAATCTATACTCTAGGTATTTATAAGGCTTCTATCTAATAGTAGAAATACTCTTAATTAAATACTATATTTCTAGTAGTAATTATCTAATTAAGACTTAAAATCTATATCCTATATATATTTAATACCTTATAACCTACTAGGTAACTAATATATCCTTTTAGATAGACTTTAAAACTCTATTTATTATATCTAGCTATATAATCTCTATTTAAAGGATATACTCTATAACTATATATATATACTTTACTTTAATTTAGTTAAAAATTAGCTATTATAGTATAAATCTACTTTAGCTAATAGTATTTAAAGTATTATCTAAACTAATTATCTAAGACCTTATTTAGTACTTATAAGTTATAAGTATATAATAGGCTTATATTATATAGCTATATAGCTATATTAACTATCTCTAGCTATAGGTACTTTAATAAACTTATACTTACTTTTATCTTTATTAACTTAGTAATAATCTTTTACCTAGCTTATTCTAAAGCTTTATTTAGTTTATATATATAAAAAGATAAGCTTTTAATATCTATACCCTATTACTCTACTTATAATATAAACCTAAATATTTCTTACTAAAGTAATATTACTATATTATTATTTTAAATAATTTTATATATATAAAGCTTATAGTATACTATTAAAAAACTTATAAAGTTCTTAAATACTTATATAATTTTTTTACTTATTTTAGCTTATAAGTAATATATATAAATCTTTTTACTATAGTTATACTTAATTAGTATAATTTAAAGTTTTTTATATACTTTAAGTAGTATATTAAATAGATTCTATAATACTTTCTAGTATAAATAAAGTAATTACTTTTTAAGCTTTTATAAGATTACTTACTTTATATATATTATTATATTATACTTATAATTAATTCTAGCTATTTTACTAATTTTTATATTCTAAGTATTTTAAACTAATACTTATAGAACTATTTTTCCTAAATATTCTAAGTATATATACTATAAAGCTTTAGAATTAGTATATAGGTATATTAATAAAAAGCTTTTTAGAATACCTAATATATTTATAGTAAGATAATAAAAAATAAGAGGTATATATTTAATAAATATAAGATTATACTTATATATAAGCCTAACTAATATAATATTTTACTTTAAAGTACTAACTTTAAGAGTAAAGTCTAGGCTAAGATATTATAGTCCTTCTAATATAAAGTAAGCTTTAGAAATAATATTAAGGTAGAAACCTTTTATAATAATTATATTTAGAAGTACTAGATCTTCTATATAATCTCTATTTATACTATTAAGTACTAACTTAAGTATATAAGTACTAAATCTAGAGATTAGGAAAGATTAAGTACTAGCTTAAATATACTTTAGGCCCTATACCTTAATAAAAAATTCTTTAATAAAAAGCTATTTAAAGTTAACTAAGTAAAAAATAGAACTATTATCTAAAATAGTACTTTAAGAGAGTAAGTAAGTACTTAAATCTATAGTATTATATACTTTTATATCTTTAATAAATATAATAGAATTAATAAAAGCTATAGTAATATATCTTAAGTATATAGAAGTATATAATATATTATATTAGATAAGCTTTTAGTAAAGGTTAGCTAAGTTAGAGTTATATAGTACTAGGTTTTAGTATTTATTAAATATAAATAGATTAATTAATTTTATACTAATACTACCTAAAAAGGTTAAAGCTAAGAATTTTTTAAATTTAATAATTTTTTAAGATTATATAACCTATCTTTTTTTACTAAGTATATTCCTTAGCTAATAATAACTTAGATTCTCTAAAGCCTTTAGAATTTTTTTAGTAATTTTTATTTAATAGATTTAAAAGCTTACTAGTTAAAACTATTTATAGCCTTTTATAATTTATTAAAAGCTACTTATATTATTATTTATAAAAGTAACTCTTATACTTTAGGTCCTTTTATAAAGCTTTCTATAGGTCTACTTAGGTACTTCTAATAGTTATAAAAAATTTTAAAATTTAGTTAGTTACTTAAATCTTATATTTTTATAGTAGTATAGAATATACCTAAAATACTTTATCTAAAGTAAGTATTATATTACTTAATACTATACTTTATACTATAGATTAGTATATTATATAAGTTTATTTAGGTATAAGCTTTAGTATTAGTATATTAAAAAAATTCTTAATAGTAAGCTACTTTTTAATATCTAAAAGTTTATATATTTTAGTTTTACTATAAAAAAAAAGCTATTTTTAGTACTAAAATTTAGAATTTATATATCCTTAGTAAGCTTTAAAAAGATAGGCTTTATACTATACTTATATAGTATTTTTAGTACTAATATTAGTTAAAGTAAGCTTTATTTTTAATACTTAAGTTAAGGCCTAAAGTATTAACTTCTTATCTTAAATAAGCCTTATTATTACTAGACCTAAAGATACTAAGCTTACTATAGTATTTATTTAGGTTTAAAAATATTAGAGGTATATTACTTTAAAGGTCTAGTTAGTTATTAAAACTCTATATTTTACTATTTAAATCTAGTAATTTTTAGCTATATTTTTCTATTCTAAAGTTACTAGTATTTATAAAAATTACTTATAAATAGCTATAGTATTTTACTTATTAGGATTAACTTTATCCTATATTCTTTTACTTATAGTATAGAATTAGAATTAAATAAACTAAGTAGGCTATTAGGAATATTCTATAAGGATATATATACCTATAGAGATTACTATATTACTTATTTTATTAATTATTAGTTTTAAAATTAGTAAAGTAAAATAACTAAGTAGTTTTATTTAGCTTTTTAAAGCTTATAAGAAAAGATATTTCTATATACTTAAAGTACTAAGCTTATAACTATTATAAAAAGGTATACTTAGGAATAATTAGGAGATAAATTAATAATCTATTTATACTAGAACTAAGGAGTATATATATAGCTATAATTAGGATAATATTTTTTCTACTCTATAGCTAAGGTACTTATAAACCCTATATAGGGTATAGATTCTCTATAATACTTCTATATAGTAAGCTTAGTTATATCTAGCCTAGAGATAAAAGTAGAGATAACCTAATAGCTAGCCTAAAGAGGATATTATTCTATTATAGTAGTTATTTTATTATAGGTAGATATATATTATATTCTTTTATATTAAAATAACCTTTATAGTAAATAAAGCCCTAGGTACTTAAGCTTTATAGCTTTTCTAAGCTAGATAGGTACTCTATTAGTTTTAGACTTTCTTATAATATATACTAGAATAACTTTTTAGTTAATCTATATATTTCTATAGTAAAATTATAATATTATAGTTATTAAACCTAATTTTTTATAGCGTAACTACTTTTAGAGTAATTAGGACGTATACCTAACTTATAGCTACTATTATAAATATTAACTTTATAAATACTAATCTACCTATTATATATATCTAAGAGTCTATTCTATTATTATAAAGTAATTTATAGTTCTTAGAGTTAGCCTACAGACTAATTTATACGCACTTAATTTATTTATTCTATCCTAATTAATATTAGATATAGTTAGTAAGTAGAGACTAAATACTATATATTTGGATAAGTAGACTATAAGCTAGGAACTAGTGCAGTTAGAGTAGATAAGATCTACTAATATATATACAAAATTCAAACAGAGACCTACAAGGTAGAGCTGCGGCCAATCAAAGAGCTCGCGGACAAAGGAGTAAGTACGGTACTACATTGAAGAAAATAAACGTCCTTTAGTTCAACAATTCCTATAAGCTCAAGGAAATCCACGAGCGCCGGGCGTTGGCACCCATCAGGATCCTGTCCACAATACTTAGCGCTGAAGAGGAGCGACAAAATGCATCATCCGTTTTATGTCAGACTAAAATTTTTGACTTGTACATCAACTGACTTTCTTCGGGATCCTCCCTTATACTGTAGATGTCCTGGATTCCTGGAGGAACTGGCCGAGTGAATTGATGTAGGTTCAACGATCCATGAGAGCTTGATGAGATATCATAACTTCTCTTTTATTTCCTATTAGAACCATTCTAAGAAGCTAAAGCTCGACATAAAACCCTGTGCTCTTTGTGATGGGCGACCTGGCACGCCCGCCCACAGTACATGACATTGTTGCACCTTCCGCATCGCATCAACTGCACAGAAACGTTTCCGCACTTCGCGCATTGGGCCGGTACCGAGAACAGGCCCCCCCCATTTGTACTTCCGCTCTCTACCGCTGTCAACAAATCCTCCGCTGTCTTTCTCGTCAATCTCAATACCCGCTGTTCACCCAAGCTGACCTGCGCCGCCGACCACGCGTTCCCTCCCGGAGAATAAAACCCCTCTGCGAGTTGCTCTTCCAGCTTTTCGAGTTGAGTTCCGAAACCGTCGAGAAGACTAGAGATTGATTCTACCAGGAACCGCAGGACTTCCACTTCATTTGAGTCGCTGATTTTCTCAACTGCAGCATCGCTTTGATGAGGCGCTATTATAGCAAGATCGGATCCGTGCAGCCGTTGAATACGGAGGTATCGAAGGACGCTTCTTGGTAGCGGATCGGTGAGAGTAAGAAAAATGGTAGAATTCGAATCGAGCCCAGCCGATACCCAGAGTTTGCGCTTTTGCTCAAAAAATGGCGCCATGGGATGCGTCACGAGAACGAGTTCATAGCTGTCATTGGGATTACCAGGCACGACAAACCCATAGAGACGTAAAAGGCGGTTGTTTGGAAGAGACCCATAATTGATGAAAAGCTGGAAGAATACTTCTAGGTAAGCGCACTAATTGGTAGGGGGAAAAAACAAGACGAACGTACCTGATCTCCCCATTCGTAGTTTTTCCCGGCAAGAACAGAGAGGTTTCTAGACAAGGCATCGTAGGCGTGACACTGTTTAACCTCGGACGAATGGTTCAACATGTCTGCGAAGGGGGCCAGAAGTCGAATTGAATCTCCATTGGGCAGCTGAAAATCCATCGCACGACTCCACACGGTGCAGAGAGCCCACTTATACTGAGAGATAGGAGATAGGTGTCAGTGGCCGATTCGCAGCATTTTTCGCGTGTTGCAATACCTACATCTTCGATGGTGAATTTTTCGGGTGGAAACAGTTCTTGATGTTGTCCAAACAGGCGCGCTACTAATCTCCTATAATCGTCCTTGATCTGGCGATCCAGCTGCTTCGTGGTAGTGTAGAGCGAAGTTCCCGCGCAAACTTCCAGCTCGGCTTCGGCAAAGAAGATGCTCGAAGTGTAGCTCGCAGGCAGCGCCGCCACATGGCTTCGCAGGCCATCGTATCCTGATCCGCACGATCTGACAAAGAGAATATACGTGGCCAAGGTGTCATCGACAGACAAGGGTGGCCGCGTAGAGCGAAGGGCTGGCCCAAAGAGGGGATCAGCATATGCGTGTTTGACTGTCCAGAGAACGCCATGTGGAATGGTGAGAATCTTTTCTCCTTCCTCGAATCGCCGCAGCGTTCTGACACCACGGCCAGTATCCGAGAAGTCGGCAAGCTCGAGGCTGTCCAAGCCTGACGCTCCTGATTGTTTCAGCCAGCTTTTCATAGGATCTGACGAGAGAGAGTGTGCGTGAGGAAGCGAGGAAATTACTGTCTTGTGCGGGGGCGCTTCGTTATGCGTGTGTCGCGGGCCAAGGCATTATAGGAGTCTGAGCACCCCCACCCACCAAAAAATTGGGCACCAGGTGCGAGAAGGATTCGTGTATTCGTGTCCCATTACCTAAGCACCTCACCAAACAATAGCACCACTCCGTCACAACGAATATTCCCACATAATACAAGCTCAACTCAGACACCATCTTTTTTGAGAGGTTTGCAGCTTTGAATTCTCCAATGATCGTAGAACAAGAAAATAGTCTTTCCGTTCCAGATACCTAAGAGCGCGCCCATTATTCCGGCATGTAATCACCAACGCGATGACGAGACTCCGGAGGATGTAACTGTCCCAGCACGGCATCAGCCGCAGAACAGGCCAACAATGGCACAACGACAAGCTCAAATGGGGCGACGAGAAGCGTACATGCCATCGCAACGCCCAGGAAAATGATCAGAAGCTTGGAAGACCTCTCCGGGTCAGTAGGGGACCTCTTGTCGAGCTTCTTTTGACCAAACCAACAGTCATCGAGACGTTCCACTAAGTTTACAAGCAGCTACAATACACCTTCCTCTCTCTCTAAACGATCCGCTACAACTTGTCGAACCGACCTGACGCGCATCCCTATGTTCCCCCTAACGCCGAGCCCATCTCCAGAGCCAACATGGCGAAACGGGTCCAGTATGGCCACTTCCACAGCGGCAACCCAGCTCAGGGCTCCATGGACGGTGGGAGAAAATGTCCCCGGGTTCTCGAATGGTGTTATATTCACGGATGAAACTCGCTTGACCCTAAAGTCGATTTTCAGTGCCTAAGGATTCTACGGCGCAGAGGAGAGCGCTTAGATCGGAGGAGCATTAGAACGAGGAAGCCATTGATGAGGGACAATCGCACGCTCCATTTATTTGCAGAACCCTAGTTCTACAATTATGAGAAAGACATGCTAGTAGTATCTAAGCCGCGCGAAGATCGATGCGCTTGAACTATGAACTGATGGCCAATACAGAGAGAAGTTGAAGGGGTGGAAAGCAAACAAACCGCCGCTTGTCGAAGGAGACATCCGCGGGCACCATATGACGCAGCAGTATTACACCGAGAAGATCCTTCCAACATATATCCAGCTACTCCATGAACAGCACACTCGCAATGAGCTTTCTCCGATCCGGTGGCAATTTCAGGAAGATGGCGATCACTCTCATGGCAGCCGAAGCTCGAATACCATCGCTGCCGATCTCAGAAAAGTTTCCTGGCTTTCAGTGATCCTTCAACCTCCCCAAAGTGGTGATCTCAACCCTATTGAAGGCGTATGACTCATTCTAAAGTAGCAGTCGAAGCGGCGGATTCGGTGGCACGATGAAGGGCAACAGCAGTGGGATGGCACGACGAAGATGCTCAAATACTACAGCAAGCCTGGCGACCATCTCCATGGAACATATCAGAGATCGTATCTCCGACATGCCCAAAGGGTGTCATGAGCTCACTCAGAACGGCGGCGAGAAGCTTCGCCCAGAAAAATGGTGAAACCGGGTTGGATTTTCACCCACCTCGCGCCCACAATACTGGAAATTTGGCCAGTATAGAGCTTTGTATACAAACCTACAATTTCACTATCGATGTACTCCAAAAATCACTTGCAAGTTTTGTATTGCTATTCCATGCTTTTTCTGATGGCGACTGCTAAGGCTCGGAAGAGTCTATTGGTTTATTTTCGCAGATGAGCGAGAGGGCTGTGAAGGGGTAGCCGTGATGTGGAATACGTTGTCTTGTTCGTTCGTCACGATCACAGCGAAGTAAGGAAACCAACCTGGAAAAGTAATGAAGGATACTATTCTAGAGTAACTTGTGTTGGACACAAGTAGACAGAGACTAACTTGCGTCTTTACGTACATATCGCCTACAGTCCGCAAGAGTGAGCAGTCCAACCACTGTTGAGCATTTGGCCATTATACGGTTTCGCTCACCGGCGAGCACGTATGTAACTTCTGATCCGCGCGTCACGTGGTAGCGCAGTTGATCGACCAATAGCTAATCGGCGCGAGGCGGAAGAGGGGAATGGTTGAAATTTGCACTGCTTTCGTTAGCGTCCCAGAAGCTGAATTGTAACATACACCCCTTCCAAAGAAAAAATGGGACAATTCTGTAATGAAGCAAGCATCATCCCATCCGTTCTACACTTAGGAGGGCCGATTTCTTAAGGAACATGCCGATACGGCTTCGCACTCTATCCGAGTGTAGAGTAGGAGTAGTTGTATACTGAGCAAGCGAACGTTGACCACTTCCCATCCGATTTGAGTGTGACCCTTTCTCAAGAAGAAGCAATTATGGTAGTTACCATCTGTGCGCGAAGGAACTATATAGATACTCTTCCATCCCACTGTTACATGGATTCTTTATTTTTTGGTCATGCTTCGTACTAGGCGTATAGGTAGATAGTATCATATCCTAGGTCATCTTAATCCCACGCACTGCCATATGCTTCTGAGTGGTTTCTGCATCGAATCGGATCACCATCTTCTTGCCTGCGTCGTTACAAGGTATTTTTCCTAGCTACAGGAGTTGTGTATTAAAGGAATGGGTTTTCTTCGTGTTATATCGCTTTTTGTGCGTTAGGTATTCTAAGTTATCAGCCTCTACCATAGGTTGGCTCAGTATAGCATATCATTTGTTACTGGAGCCGAGCGGGCTGCTACGATACCCCTTGCAGTACAAGACATCATGTGTCATCTATATCGTCAACCCTTACGGTTAACAAAAGCGTTCGTAGGTGAGACCAGTCGGTAACAACTAATTACTTCTAGAATCTTTTAGTACATAGTTAAGAATAAAGGACTTGTTTTCATTTTGAAAGGCTAGAACTTGCTAGCTTATCTAAAATGTCCCAATTTTTATTGGGTGGGGGTGACGTGCATTAACTTAGTAATCTTGCCACGTAGGTAGTGGCCCACACAGGAACACACAATACAACTCCGCTTCTTGGCCTCAAGCGCATCACATTATCATTCGCACATCCAAGTGCGTTACCGTATACAACATTGCCGTGATTCTATCATCTTTCGGTACACCGCACAATTCTTCTTGCCGGTATCCAGTCCTAACAGGAGGCTACAACTCGTTTACTTTTCTAAATTACCTCCCTCTTACCAGACAATCCATTTATAGCCTCGCACCTTTTGGCTTCGTGAATCAGTCTACAGGTAAAATGCTCCTCCACACCAATATGCAAAACTTTTGTTCTGCATTGGAGTCAAAACATGTGAGTTGTTGTGTTGCGCCCGCAGTAACCAGGGGATAGATCATTGGCTGCCGGAAACCCACCTGGCCACACATTCACTATGTCGGTCTCGGACATCCTTTCCACACTGAACATCCTTATCAAGCTGGGCGTAGAAATCAAGACTCGAATCGACTCTCTCAACCAAGCTACCGACGACCTTCTGCTCCTCACCGCCAATCTTCGAGTTCTGTTGAAGGTGTTTGAGGAGCCAGAGAACGAGGACATCATCAAGACCCATCCGATAGAGATTGTTGCCATACTGGATATCTTACAAGGTATTGCAAAGTCATGCACAAGCTGTGCAAAGGCTCTGGGTATCGAACTTGCTGGAGCAACAGCTGTGACTCAGAAGACAGGGATGAATGGCAGAAAATTTGCCAAGCAGGTGTGGACTTTCAGCAGGATTCCTGGCCTTCTCGCTGAAATTCGGCATAAGGCCGAACAACTTCACAACATGTCTAGCACACTGTCTATTTCATTTCTCTCCGACGTCCGGAAGCATCAGAGAAAGTCGAGTGGGAAGGAAACTCTTAATCTCCCCGTCGCAAAAAGCACTACTCTACACGGGAATCTGCTGGATCTTGACCTCAGGACGGATTTCCCTAGCATCGACCGGATTGTGGGAAACCTCATGAACGAATGCAGAAACCTCCAGCAACAGCTCCAGGAGGCTACTCTTTTTTTCGACACCTCGGCTGTTCAAGGTTATCAAGCGCAGAATCCAGAAGGAGCATTATTTTGGAAGGATCGATTCCAGAAAGGCAAGCTCAACGCCTCTGCTCTTCGCTATGAGGTAATATTGACGCTTGAAGCATCCTACGCCCTTTCCTTGTATCGCTATGTTGCTGTATCATACTAACGTGTCGCTTTCTCAACAGACATTTTACGTTTCTTGGGCACGCTTCGTACATGAGGTAGAAACATCTTTCCTTCTCCAAATGATACCGACCGGGATTTTTGAGACCGGAAACATCAACCGAATTCGCCTGCAAGGGTCTAATTACTCCATCAGTCAAAGCGGCACACGTCGTCTTTCCACCATCCGGCCTCTCTGGCTCCCAGCTCTTCGGTCCGCTCTTGATCCGCTGCACAAGGGCTACGTCAAACCTCAGGAATATTTCAAATTGATTCACCACTCTTCATTGTCCAACACACTGAGAAGTCTGGCCCTCGAAAGTGCAGGCTACGGTACGCTTGTCGAATGTGAAAGAGCGTCCGGCGATCTTGCCTTGCCTGCGGCAATTGAGTCTCCATCTGCTCACATTGGTTGGATATCTGCTCAGATCGTGGCTGTTCCAACACCTGATGAACTTGGAATTGTCACCGGACGAAAGGTCATGGAATCAAGCAGCGACGCCCTCTTCGCTTACTTCAATGAAACTGCCCGAGACGTTCACGTCTACGTTCGTTACCTCGAAACTGGCCAAATCGAGCGCAAGAGTCTCTCGAAGCAAGTTCGTCCGATTGGAGGCATTTCTGTGGGTGCTGCATTATCTATCCGGCATGAGCTGGACCCGGGCGATTATGCCTGGAGCTGCGAGCTTCACGTCACCGAGTTCAAGGCTTGTTACGGTGGCGAGTATATTATTACGGCATGTAGCGGTTCGACCTCTGTCGTATTCTCCACGAGACCCCTCAAGGCTTCATTCGACAAGATGTTACAAGGCAATGACAACTCCTCAAGTTCCGCAATACCGGAGTTTGACTATACGCTTCTGGGGCCGTCGAAGGTTTTCATCCAGCCACCGAAAGTTGGCGAAAAGGTTCAGGTTTGTACCCACCACCTCGTAGTATTTCTGAGCGATTCTGATTTTGTGAATGGCTAGATCGAGTACAACGGGTTCTGGTATGATTCAAAAGTCACAGTAGTGGACGGCGACGAGATTGAGTTTGTTGATTGGGACAATTTGCCGGAAAAAGGCGAAAGCAACATTACACAAGCTCGGGACGGTGATGAAGCAGATGAGAAAGATGATGGCAACCTGTTCTTTCCCGAAGAGCAACTGACACAACTCGGGAAGGGCACGCGGCGACTCTGGCGACCGTGGCGGAGAAACATTATCAGGCACGACGTTCGACCTTATCGTTGCTTCCATGTCGGCGACACTGTTGAGGCACCCGTCATGTACCCAGATTTCCGATTCCATTATCATGTTACCGACAATTCGCAACTCTACCTTCCTGCTCGAATCGTGGACGTTCAAGGTGACCAGTATGTGATCGAATTCAGTCCGGCGCTCTCGGTTCATAGCTGGTGGCTGGGGAGAATGCCAAAAGGCAAACAAATAGACTTAGTGCCGGAATCAGGCATTAAGGTGGCAAATCCCTTCGACTTCCATCGCGTGACTTTAGGCATGGAT
Organism: Coniothyrium glycines; assembly: GCA_025742365.1. Lineage (NCBI taxonomy): Eukaryota > Fungi > Ascomycota > Dothideomycetes > Pleosporales > Coniothyriaceae > Coniothyrium > Coniothyrium glycines. The sequence goes on from JAMXIJ010000026.1 coordinate 47,122, forward strand.
CGGGTACGTCCTTTCATTGCGGGACCACGACCAGTTCTTGGTGTTCAGTCCGCGAAGCCGTCTGGGTGGAATTCATTCCAGGGTCTTCATCTCTGCGAACTTGAGGATCTTTTGGAAAGAAGCCTTTGGAACAATGACCGCGATAATGAGCGAGGGAGTGGCTGAAGAGGCCGGAGCCCATTCGCGGATGATAAATGGATATTACCAGGACCTGTATGTTTGCATACGATAGAGCAATAGAGTAAGTTACACCTTTCATGGAAAATTCCAGCCGGTAGACTCAAGGTAGTGAAAACGTAGGTCAATCAAATCTTTCAATATAGAAGAATAGTGGTGAAACAGTTATCTTTCGCCAGACTTTTTGCATTTACTTAGACTCGACATCATCGATTTGGACTCACTAGACCATTTTCAACGTCTTCTGAGTGGTCTCCAAATCCCTGAGTCTGCAGCGGTTGCCGAACATTCTTTTGATCCAATTCCAGTTCTTGCTCCGCCTTCTTGTCTAGTTTTGAATCAATCTGAGCCAAAATAATATTACAAACCTCCGCCACTACCCCCAAGAGCAAGAAAATGGCAATGATTTGACCAAAAGTCCACCTCTTTTCGTCCTCCCCTAGATTATTGCGGGAAATGGTAAGCTCGAGCATCAAGATCATGTAAATGTTGATCAGCGTCCGGACGAACATGTATCCAACATCGTCTTGGCTGGGCATCCACTTCCACATATTGTTGACAGGTAACTGGTCGTCTTTGATCGTAATTCGGCTAAAAATGTTCATCGCCATCTCGACATCCGCTTTTTCTACTAGTCGGCTCTTTTTATGAATGCCAAAGAACGCGGCGAAGACGGCGGAGAAAGCGCCTATAATCATGAAGCCGAAAACTGCTGCGACCAGCATGGAAATCATGAGGGCCATGATTGTATACCTGAAGACGTCGTTTGTCGCATCGATGCTAACAAAGAAGACTACATATTTTGTCGACGCGTTGCACTCTGGTTGTCTTCCAAATTTAGGTGCCTTGATCCAGATGTACGAGACAAAAGCGATGAATGCAGCCGAGAGTATGGCCTTGATTCCCCAGAGGACGAAACGACGGACCCGACCCTTGTGTCCGTACTTCCCCCGTGCTGTTAGACCTACTCCAAGAAGGGAGAGAAGATGGAGAACGCAAATCGCATGGAATAGAGTCAATTGCGTTCGAATCGTCTGGTAAATTGCTGTGCAGAGCAGCGCAAGGCCCTGAACCTGTAGCGCAGCATCCAGCGCACGCAGAAAGTCATTCCGGACTCCCTGCTCCGCAATTGGTTTTATGATGGTCTTCAAGATCCCCGAAGCCAAGCTTAAGGCATAAATAGAGGCCCGAATCTTTTGCCATAATTAATTTACAGTTTCACACTGAAGTTACCGAACTTACACCGGTTCCCGTAACATCGGAATTTGCTTCGATCACACAAATCATGACGCCGGTCAATTGTAGGACTCCCAGGATGTCGATTATGTTAGATTGTCCAAGCCCAGAGTACCGTGGAGACGGGAGACTTGTCAAGATGAACATATCGCATTACATGTAAGAAATGGCGCTTTGGCGCAGCTGCATCACACTAGGGATGCTGGCTGCTGCCTGCTGCGCAGCCTCAGCGGAGGCCGCCTTGGAACAAAGCCAAGGACTTCTAAGCACTCACCAGCCGCCATTGATTGGCTGAGAAATTCTGTAGGAGGCGCCGTGCAACACCTTAGATGCGGTTATGTTACAAGTAGGTTTCACATGCATGTAGTACAAGCGAAGCGCCCGTCCAAGCGAAGCGCCGGTCCAAGCGAAGCGCCTGTCTAAGTGGCGTTAATGAAAAGGCTGAAAAGATCTGTGTTGCGGTTCAGCACTGGGTCCGAAACTTTGGAAAAGACCTGCCTACATCATTCAAAAACAGTACAGGGCGTGACAACGATGGCAACCGAGCAGCAAACGTCGCCAAGACGAGATGATGCTTCAGAGACTTCAAGCACAAGCATAGAAGAAATAGAGCGAACAGAAGCTCCGGCCGTCGACACGGAGCCCATGACCGACGGCAAGATCACCATTTCGCCGGGACAAACATTGGTCAACACTACGCCATGGCAGCACTGTATGCTATTCCTGTTCAGATACTCTCCCTGCGGTTGACCTTATCATAGTCATTGCATTTTCTCTGCTCGCTGGCTTCGATCTTGCCATGAATGCTGCTGCTGGGGCCGCTGCAGGGACCGTTGGAGCTCATCTCAACGGAGTGCCTATTACCACCAAGGTGCTTCGGATCGCTGCCGTTGCAGGCGTCACCAAGTCTGCAGTCACATCATTCCGCGAACTAGTCGCCAGAGTGAAGGTTAACTTTGCTTTCAGAATGATGCTTATGCTCATCTTTAGCTCATTTGGAATATGTCTCGTTGTGACGGCGCAGATCAGCAACAACGCGTACGGTCGAGGTAAGTAGCCGTGGATCGCCATCAAAACTTCGCATCCTTACAATCTATCTAGTACCAAAAGAGCTGCTCATTGCGGCTGTTGTTGCGGCGGTCCCGTTCCTCTTTGAGGCCGCCAGAACACTTGAGCCAAACCCATCCGCGGAAGGTAAGTGAGATCAGCAATTTGTCCTGCGCCAATCAAAATTTAATCCTCCATTGCAGACGACGATGACGAAGGCCCCCATCCATACCTTGCTATTTTCCTCATTGCTTCCGATCCTTTGGGAGGTTATGTGTTCGCCAGAATGGCTTCGAACCAAGGTGATCTTCGCCACCCCACTAACGTATTTACAAAGGCTCATTGAGGATAGGCATGCCTATAAGCAATTACCACGCCGCTTGCTCGGCCGGAGCCGTTTTTGGTACAATCACCTGGCTCGCACGAATTTTTACAGCACTTTGCTTGTGCTACCAGCGCCAGCACGGCGACTATTTTTACACCGTCTTCGGAACGTATAAGAGGGCCGATGTTGAAGTCACCATAACCCACGAGGAGTATCAGCAAATGCAGAAGGCCGCGGGTGAGGTCATAGAGAAAGCTTACGGTCGTTTCCATAAGATTCAGAGCCTTGTACCCGGCACTCTATCCAAATTGACATATGTTGTACCCGGGATTAGTCGCAAACAGGTTCGCGGTCGATTGAAGGAGAAGCGAGAAAACGTTGGAAACAAAAGATACCAGCTTCAATCTTACTCCTAGTGATTGGGTAGTTGTCGTGTGTGATTGAAATGGAATGCACTTGATGTGGTTATCCTTACAGAGCCTCTCAAATTCGGTAGAGTGATGGCTCTCGTGTCCCTCGAGGATGACGAGGCGACGAGCTCCAATAATACGATCTTGTGTATACTTAATTAATCATTGTAAGGTCACCGAGTGGGAATCGAGACATACAACAAATAGAGAGAAATTACTGGTACTTTGAACTCAGCCCTTGTCAGTAATTTTAAATCTGCTTCCATCGTAATAGCGGGTCTCAACGTCCAGCAACCTTAGCGCGGTCGGCGATGTCGCGGAAGCTCTGCTCGAAGCGGTCGGCGTTGCTGGCGTGCACCCAGAACGCCCACGTCTCAGGCGATATATTGTGCGTGTGGTAGGCATGCTCGATGGCGGGCTGCGACTTGCTCCGGTGTTGCTAGCTGGTGGTGCTGGTGATACCCGTGCTACCTACCCTACGCCAACGAGCGCAACCCACCCGCCTGTCACATCGCATGTCTGCTGGAGCTGTTCGAGCGTCGGTCCTCGCTCGATGAAGTCGGCGTTGCGAGGAAATGGTATCACGATTGTTGTGGGGTTTGTTAGCGCTTGCTTGGACCCTCCGGCACCCGGTCGGTCCCGCAGCTTTCCAGGCGGGAAGGTAGCGCTCACTGGGCCTGCCTGCTCCCGTCCTTGTATTTCTGCCAAACCTGGCAGCGACCGGCTGCTTCACTGTACAGTAATGATGCCAAAGTCTCATCCAGAAATAAGAGCAAGACTGCGCGCCAACGAACCAGGGCGCTCACGTGGCTGAGATTGTACTTTTGCAAACACGGGCGGGGCGAGCGCTCTCCTGGTAAAACGCTTGGACAGGTTGCGCATAGGCGCTCCGCCAGCGCCACGGTGCATCCCAGCCCCGCTAGTGCACTCCATCTCTAAACAACAATGGGAGTTTTGAGCTGCGCCCAATCACCTCCAACTAGCGCGTGGCCTGTATTCTGCGTGACGTGCGACACCTCGTCAGGCTTTGGCCTTCCTGCAGCGCAGCCTGCCTGACCTTGCGCCAGCCGATCTGGCCCAGCGCTAGCTTTCACACACTGAACACTATTACGTTGTTCCGACTCAGCAACTGTATGGGCCGTATGGCGTTGACCAGACCTCCGCGTTTCCCTCGCAGGTATAGTCACTAGGCGAACTAGTTGTGGCTACGCAGCATCGCGCCCTGCAGCCGTTCAGTCTCCCGAAACAGTACCCTAGCCATGCGTAGTTTGATGTGAAGCTCGCTGGCAACAGTCAGTCTGCATCTGCAGTGCGTACTGGCCCCGCACCGCGTATGGGTCCGCCAGCTCAGCCGCGAAAGCGCAAGGCGGCGACTCTGCACGCGGTTGACTGGGAGCCGTACAAACAGCGCATCCTTGACCTGCACATCGGGCCGAAAAGGCCGCTTCCTGAGGTAAGACAGATGATCGAAAAGTATGTCTTCAGAGCTGGGTATGTAGCCTCCGTACAAGCAAGACAGCGAGAGTTCTGGGCGCAGTGCTGACGTGACTCGTTCGCAGGCTAAGGCAGTATCAATCGCGCATCAGTCAGTGGGGTGAGGACAAGAACGTCAAGCCGCGGGAGATGCAAGCAATCGTGCGAAAGCGTCAGAAGAGGAAGCTCGTCGAGACCAGCAAGGGCCAGCTCGCGTTCGAGGTGCGAGGCAGCAAAGTAGAGCTGCAGAAGATCGAGCGGTGGATGAAGCGGCACGGCGTAGTAGACAGCGATCTGTATGCGCCTATTCCAGCAGCACGTAAGTTGACGCGAGCCAGACGTTTCCCTTCTTACTAACGCAACATAGCCACGCCGTCGGATGTAGGATGCTACACGATCTCTGAGCGAGGCTCGCCTGCGATGACGACGATGTCCGTGTACTCGCCAGCGGCATCAGTCTTGTCGCCTGGGGGTGTGTCCATCACGGCGCAGAACCCTCAGATACCGGCGATGGCGATGGCAGTAACAATGACAACACGCGCCTGCTGTGGATCTCAGGCGATCCAGGCAAGGGCAAGACGATGTTGTCCGTCTTCCTAACAGAGGAGCTGGAGAAGCACGTAACTCGCGCAGACGACGCAGAGCTAGTGTTCTTCTTCTGTAGCGCCCAGGACGAGAAGCGCAACACAGCTGTAGCTGTGCTACGCGGACTGGTGCACCAGATCATCGCTAAGCGCAGCTTCACTCTTCAAGGTCGACTGATTATGGCGAGCGTTTCTAGTAACTTAAGGCGTCCATGTTGGTCATCGTGGGGCAGCTGAGATGCGGCTGATTTTTTTGGTTAGGCGTAATTAACTATTAGTACTCACGTAAGCATACTATTGCAGAGAATCTACACCCTATATAAGGTTTATAAGTACCTTAGCTATAAAGTAGAAGAAATATTATCCTAATAGTAGCTATATATATACTCCTTAGTTCTAGTATAAATAGATTATTAATTTATCTCCTAATTATTCCTAGGTATATTTTTTTATAATAGTTATAAGCTTAGTACTTTAAGTATATAAAAATATCTCTCCTTATAAGCTTTAAAAAGCTAAAAAAAAACTACTTAGTTATCTACTTTACTAATTTTAAGACTAATAATTAATAAAATAAGTAATATAGTAATTCTTATAAGTATATATAGCCTTATAAAATATTCTTAGTAGCCTATTTAGTTTATTTAATTTTAATTCTATATTATAAGTAAAAAAATATAGAATAAAGTTAATCTTAATAAGTAAAATATTATAGCTATTTATAAGTAATTATTATAAATACTAGTAACTTTAAAATAAGAAAATATAGCTAAAAGTTACTAAATTTAAGTAGTAAAATATAGAGCTTTAATAACTAACTAAACCTTTAAAGTAATATACCTTTTATATCTTTAGACCTAAATAAATACTATAGTAAGCTTAATACTTTTAGCTTTAGTAATAATAAAGCTTATTTAAAATAAAAAGTTAATACTTTAAGCTTTAGTTTAAGTATTAAAAATAAAGCTTATTTTAACTAATATTAGTATTAAAAATACTATATAAGTATAGTATAGAGCCTATCCTTCTAAAGCTTACTAAAGATATATAAATTCTAAATTTTAGTATTAAAAATAGCTTTTTTTTTTAGTAAAAGTAAAATATATAAACTTTTAAATATTAGAAAGTAGCTTACTATTTAGGATTTTCTTATTATACTAGTACTAAAGTTTATACTTAAATAAACTTATATAATATACTAATTTATAGTATAAAATATAGTATTAAGTAGTATAATACTTACTATAGATAAAGTTTTTTAGGTATATTTTATACTATAATAAAAATATAAGATCTAAGTAACTAACTAAATTTTAAAATTTTTTATAACTATTAGAAGTATTTAAGTAAACTTATAGAAAGCTTTATAAAAGGACTTAAAGTATAGAAATTATTTTTATAGATAAGAATAATAGGTAGCTTTTAATAGATTATAGGTAGCTATAAATAGCCTTAACTAGTAAGCCTCTAAATCTATTAAATAAAAATTACTAAAAAATTCTAAAGACTTTAAAGAATTTAAGCTATAATTAGCTAAAAAATATGCTTAGTAAAAAAGAATAAGTTATATAATTCTAAGAGATTATTTAATTTAAAGGATTATTAGCTTTAACTTTTTTAAGTAGTATTAGTATTATATTAATTAATTTTTTTATATTTAATAAATACTAAAACTTAGTACTATATAACCTAAACTTAGTTAACCTTTACTAAAAGCTTATCTAATATAATATATTAAATACTTCTATATACCTAAAAAGTATTATTATAGCTTTTATTAATCCTATTATACTTACTAAGAATATAAAAGTATATAATACTATAGATTTTAGTACTTACTTACTTTTTTAAAGTACTATTTCAAATAATAGTTTTACTTTTTATTTAGTTAACTTTAAAAAGTTTTTTATTTAAAGATTCTTTACTAAGGTATAAAACCTAAAGTATATTTAAGCTAGTACTTAATTTTTTCTAATTTTTAGATCTAATACTTATATACTTAAGTTAGTACTTAATAGTATAAATAGAGATTATATAGAAAATCTAGTACTTATAAATATAATAGTTATAAAAGGTTTCTATTTTAATAATATTTCTAAAGCTTACTTTATATTAGTAGGACTATAGTATCTTAGCTTAAACTTTACTTTTAAAGTTAGTACTTTAGAGTAGAGTATTATATTAGCTAGGCTTATATATAAGTATAATCTTATATTTATTAAATATAAGCCTTTTAACTTTTATTATCTTACTATAAATATATTAGGTACTCTAAAAAGCTTTTAGTTAATATACTTATATACTAATTCTAAAGTTTTATAGTATATATACTTAGAATATTTAAAAAAAATAGCTTTATAAGTATTAGTTTAAAATACTTATAATATAAACATTAGTAGAATAGCTAGGATTAATTATAAGTACTATATAATAATATATATAAAGTAAGTAATCTTATAAAAGCTTAAAAAATAAATACTTTACTTATACTAGAAAGTATTATAAGATTTATTAAATATACTACTTAGAGTATATAAAGAACTTTAGATTATACTAATTAAGTATAACTATAGTAAAAAGATTTATATATATTACTTATAAGCTAAAATAAGTAATAAAATTATATAAGTATTTAAAAACTTTATAAGTTTTCTAATAGTATATTATAAGCTCTATATATATAAGATTATTTAAAATAATAATATAATAATATTATTTTAATAAAAAATATCTAAGTTTTTATTATAGATAAAATAATAGAGTATAGATATTAAAAGCTTACCTTTTTATATATATAAACTAAATAAAGCTTTAGAATAAGCTAAGTAAGAGATTATTATTTAGTTAATAAAGATAAGGGTAAGTATAAATTTACTAAAGTACCTATAGCTAGAGATAGTTAATATAGCTATATAGCTATAAAATATAAGCCTATTATATACTTATAACTTATAAATACTAAGTAAAGTCTTAAAAAGTTAGTTTAAATAATACTTTAAATATTATTAGCTAGAATAAATTTATACTATAATAGCTAATTTTTAACTAGATTAAAGTAAAGTATATATATATAGTTATAGAGTATATCCTTTAAATAGAGATTATATAGCTAGATATAATAGATAGAGCTTTAAAGTCTATTAAAGAGGATATATTAGCTATCTAGTAAGATATAAAGTATTAAATATTAATAAGATATAAATTTTAGACTTTAATTAGATAATTACTACTAAAAATATAGTATTTAATAAAAAGTATTTCTACTATTAGATAGAAGCTTTATAAATATCTAGAGTATAAATTAAGAAAATTATTAATATTCTATATAAGGATAAGATATATAATATAAGAAAAGCTTTTAAAGATATATTTAATTAGCTTAAGGCTATAGTAGATAATTAGAGGTCTTAAAATAATTAACTAATATACTTTTAGTAAAAGCTAGGGGGTAAAGATATAAGTAAATATAAGTAGTAGACTAGGTAGTCTAATACTTAGACTCTATAAATATTAGCTTTTATATAAGTAGAAAGCTTAGCTAGTAAACTATAAAAAATCTATAAAAGGTATAGTAATTATTTAAGGCTATATACCCTAAAGTAAATACTAAAGCTTAGAAACTATTTTTATAATATAAAAAATTAATCTAATAGCTTTTAGGTAAAGTAGAGTACTAAAGAAGTAGACCTATTAAAGTGATAATTAATTAAAGTATAAAGTACTTAGGCTACCTTTTATAGTACTAAAATAGCTACTAATAATCTACTACTAGAAATAAAAAATAGAAAAAAAAAAGCTTTTAAAAGTAAAGAACTAAAAGCTTTTATACACTTTAGTAGGTACTAAAGAAAGAATAATCTTAATTCTTTAGAAGTATATTTACTACTCTATAATATAAAAAGTAAGTAATAAATAAACTTTTTAAAAAATCTTTTCTACTAAATAAAGGCTTAAGATTTAGATATAGATCTAATAATAATATATACTTTAATAGTAGTATTAGCTAAAAACCTAATATAAAAAAGATAAAGGTTAAATACTTATTTATATAGAGATAAGCTTTCTAAACTACTATAAAAGTAGAAAGATTTTTATACTTATACTTATAAAAAAGAATTTAAAAAAGTAGTAAAAAAAAGAAATTAATATTCTATATATTATAAAATAATAAAAGAAGATTAATAGCCTTAGAGATATAAGGTAACTACTTTTACTTAAATAAGTATTTATATATAAGCTTAATATAAATAGATACTTTATTAAATATAAAGCTTAAATAGTAGTAAAAAAAAATCTATAAATTATAAATTCTCTATAATTAATATATATAGTAACTCTTACTACTTAATTATTTTATACTACTATAGTAATAGTAGTAGAGTTTAATCTTAAAATTCTATAATTTAATATAGTAGGAGCCTTTCTAAATACTTATAGAGATTAGTAGCTAACTATAATCTATAAGCTTTTAGATAGCTTTAAAATCTTAAGTAAGTATATAAAGCTTAAAAAAATATTATATAGATTAAAAAACTTACTATTACTATAGTATAAAAAGCTTTCTAGTATATTAGAGTAAGTAGGGCTTAGAGCCTTAAAAGAGAAGCCTTACTTATTCTTTAGTAAAGATTAAAAGATCTTACTACTTTTCTATATTAATAATATACTACTAATCTTTTATAAGTTATTTAGAGCTAAGGCTATAAAAGTAATTAATATAATTAAAAAAGTATATATATTAGAAAAGTAAGAAAAAGTTAAATAGTTTTTAGGTATTTAGGTAATTAGGAATAGAGAGAAGAAAATAATTATACTTATATATAATAAGTATATTAATAAGATTACTAAGAAGTTTAACCTATATAATTCTATATAATTTTTAGCTACCTTTTTATCTTTAGAGAAGCTATAAAAGAATATAAAAGAAGCTATAAAGTAAAAAATTAAAGATTACTAAAAGTATATTAGATTATTACTTTATACTACTATAATAATATAACTAGATATAGTATATATAGTTTTAAAGCTTTTATATTTCCTTACTAACCTAAAGAAATAATATTTTAATACTATTAAGTAAGCTATACTTTATTAATACTGATTATACTACTAATTAATTTAATATAGTAATTATAAAGATATAAAGCTACTAGTTTATTAAGATATATCTTTTACTAATAATATAGAGACTTAATAATTATCCTATAGATATATAATTATACTTTTTAGTAAAGTAATTATATAAAAAGTAGCTTAATAAGTAATAATTATAACCTCTATAATAGAGGCTAAATTACTAGTATTAGTATTAGATCTATAGTCTTAATTAAAAAATAGAGTTAAAAATTAATTATATTGTATATTGTTAAATCTATAAGTTAACTTTTTTTTATAGAACTAGAGCTACGCTAGTATAGCCCTAGATCTTTAATAATCTAGGATATAGCTACCTATATAGTAGTACTATATCTAATATACCCTCTTAGGTTAGTAGTTATACTAAGCTAAGTATTATTTACTAAGATTAACTTACTAGAGCCTTTCCTTAATATTTATAATAGCTCTTTCCTCCTTAGGTAGCTAGGTCCTAGATACTAGTCCTATTTAATTAAAAAAGTTATTCTATTTAATAGATAGTAATACTTTAGTTAACCTATTAGCTAATATCTAGTTTATTAGTATATAAGTTACTATAATCTTACTACTAAAAACCTTTTATTAGAGCTAATAGTTATATATATCTATATACCTAAGCTTTATTTATAGTTTTATTATATCTTCTATAATAAAGTAGATTATTTATTAATTATTATAGTTAATTATTATTATCTTTTAGGATAGGTGTACTCTAAGTTCTATTAGAAGGTATATAGTATATAGTACTTCTTTAGCTACTTAGGATAGGGCTAGAAGTTTAGCTTTAGTAGTTAAAGTAGTAACTATATCTTATTTACTTACTCTTTAGGCTATTAACCTACTATAGAGCTTAATAATATAACCTTAAAAGCTCTTATAATTATAGGTATTATTAGTAAAAGAGGCATTACTAGCTACTTTATAGCCTTTTTTTTATTCTAGTTTAAGTACCTTTTATTATATACTTTAGAGATATAGTAGTATTCTATCTACTACTTAGTAATATTCTATACTTAAATTAACTAAGAATTATACTAGTTATAATATTATAAAGGTAATATCTAGTCTTATTATAATAGCTATAAATAGTAGTAATCTAATCTTTTATTAGTATTAGTTAATTTTTACTACTATTACTAGCTTATTATTTAGTAGAAGTTCTATAGTTACTATTAGTATTTTATATCTTATATTTTAGTAATTTATAAGCCTACTAATTTTATTAATATATATAGCTTATAAAAGTTATATTATTTATATATCTTAATTTTATATAATCTTAATTCTAAGGAACTACTATAAGTCTCTACCTCCTATAAGAGTATACTTTAATTATAGACTTCTAATAATACCTTAAGCCTTCTATTTATCTATTCTATAGTATACTATAATACTATTATCTATATAGAAGAAAATAATAATACTATCTTTAATTATATAGTATAGTTTATATAGTATAGGCTTAAAACCTAATTAAGTAAGTAATAATATAAATTTTTTATACTAAAAGAGTAGAGATATATATAGTCTATATAGTACCTTTTAGACTTTAAGTAGTATACCTAGTTTCTAGTATTTATAAGGTATTCTTATATATATCTCCCTATCTATTATAGTATATATTAAGGTATTTATTATATTATATTATTTAAGTTCTAGATTATACTTTATAGTAATTAAAGGAAGTATCTAAAAGGAATAGCTTACTAATATAGCTATATATATATCCTAAAAGGTAATATTTTATTACTAGTTACCTTAGATAACTAATTAAGCTTTATATTAAAGTAGTTAATAGTTTTTATTAAGTTTGTATATATATACCTATATATAGTTTAGTATTTAATATCTAGTATATTAGATTTCTAGTACTAAGACTTTAGTCTAAGACTTTATTTATTTATAGCTATTTAGGTATATAGTCTCTACTTCTTTAAATATAATATAAAATAGATATTTCTTTAGCTATTTATATTCTTTTAAAGGTAGAAGTAGTTAATTATTATATAGAGATACTTTATTTAGAAGTATCTAATTAAGTTATACTTTTATAATTAGCTTATTCTTTACCTTTCTAATTAGTACTACCTAGGTTTCTACTATAAATACTACTACCTATAGTATTATTTTATATATAAGTAGTTTAGAGTTTATATTAGTATTAGTATTAAAGCTTCTAATTAGTTTATATAGATTTAGGGTTATACTAGTATAGCCCTAGTTTTAGTTAACTATATATATTAATAGTACTACTAGTAAAAGAGTTTCTAGTAGTATTAGGTAGGCTCTATATTTCTTTTAGAGCCTATTACTTCTTTAAAGTAGTTACTAAAGTATTCTAGCCTTTACTATTTTATCTTTAAAGAAAGTTTCTATTTCTAGTTAAATAGCCTATAATACTAGTAGCTTTATAGTTTTAACCTATAATATAATTTCTTCTAATATATTATATATTAGGTTATCTATAATATTATCTATTTTACTAGAGAATACTATTTCTTTATTAAAGACTATATTATAAAAGGTAGCTATAGGTATAAGTATTTACTTTATACTATAAGGTAATGGTAAAGGGATAACTCTATATTCTATAGGTTATATAATAATACTGATTTCTACTATAATATATATTAGGTATAGGTTAAATATACCTATAGTACTAACTAAGTATATAAGATATTAGACCTAGTATAGAATAATAAAGAACCTTATAATCCTTATTATAAAGCCTCCCCTCTAGCTAACGTTCTAGTAGTAAGTTTAGCCTTAATAAAAACCTAAACCTTAAAGGATACTAAGAAAAGAGTATTTAACTATACCTTAAGTATTACTTTATATATATAATATATATATTATTATTATAAAATAGCTATATAATATTTATATAGAGCTTTTTATCTTTACCTTAACTTTTTATAGCCTAGTAATATATTAATATATTCTAAACATAAAAATAAGCTACCTACCTTACTTTATACTTACTTAACTCTTTCCCTTTTTATTTTTAAAATACCTACTATATACTTATAATATATACTCTATACTTACTACTATAGTTTACTATCTATACTCTTACTATATTACTTATACTTATATTTATAATACTTACCTATTTTTATAAAGTAAGGTTAAAAAGTATACTAATTAGGTTATAGATATTATAACTTATATATACTATACTTAAGGTATTACTAACCTTAAAAAGTAGTATAATAAGCCTACCTATTAGTATTATAAATACTATACTAAGAATAATTATAGTAGATATAATATAGTATAGGACTTAGGTAGTCTACTATATATATACTTATACTAATCTATATAAATTCCTACTAATATAAATAGTTATATTAATTATCTTTACTACTTTTATATAGTATATAATACTACTATTATTATTACTAGTATACTCTATACTAATATAAAAGTTATCTATATAAGTATTAAACTTATATATATATAGTACTAATTTAACCTAGAGCTTTTAAACTACTATTATATTATATATTACACTAGTATAGTATTAGGTATAGTAACCTAGATACCTACTATATTACCTTAATTTCTAAGCTTAATTTTTAGAGGGTAGTATTAAATTATAAATACTTTAGAGTAGCTTATAGAATATATAGCTTGTATAGTATATATATATTTCCTATACACCTCTAGTATATACTAATATCTTAGAAGGGTAGTCTCCCTAGTACTAACTTAGATTCTTTTTAATTTTATCTAAAAGTAAAAATAAGGATCTAGATATAGGTAGTAGAAATAAGTAAAATATAAGTAGTATAGATAATAAGTAGGATAGTAGTAGTATAGATAATAGAGTAGAAGATAATAGTTTCTTTATAGATATAGAGTAGGTTAGTAGTTATTTAGGATAGTAAATTTTATATTTTTATTATATTTATATATATACTTTATAGGTAATAACCTAATATTAGTTTATAATTTATAATTTATATATACTTTATATATAATAATTATATTTTTTAGCTTCTTTTCTTATATAAAGAGCTTAGACCCTATTTAAAGTCTTAGATTAATTTATCTATATTTTTAAAATTAGATACTAGTATCTAAGTATTCTATAATTTATTATAGCCTTTCTATTATAATAAATATTATAGTTAGCTATTCTTTATACATTTACCTAGGATTTGTTTAACTTTCTAGACTTCTTTACTTTTAGAAGTAATATTAGATAATTAAGTATTTTCCTTAGTACCTAGTTAGACCTTTTATTACTTAAGTAAGGATATATAAAATATATTATAAATCTAATAGTAAGGTAAGAGAAGTAGTTAATATACCTATACTCTAACTATATCTTATACCCTAAATAGCCTAATAAACTTATCTAATAACTTTTTACTTAGTTATTATAAAAAAAAGAAATATTTTATACTTAGGAATATAAGATTACCTTTATAGAAAGTTTTATCCTTATATTTTTTATTATAGTACTAATATTAATATTCTTATACTTTCTTAAGGTAGTTTACTAGTATTATATATATATTATATATACACTAGACTTTTTTTACTATATTAGGTACCTTTCTTTCTAGCCTACTATTTATAGAAGGTAAAGTAAGTAAGGGGTATTTACTATATATAGTATAGAAAGGTATTACCTTTATAGACTTATAAATTAAATTATTATAGGTAAACTATACTATTTTTAATAGTTTAATCTAATTATTCTAGTTTATATTTATAAATATATAAAGGTACTACTTAAGTATCTAATTTTAGTATTCTATTTACCTATTAGTTTATAGATAGAAGGTAGTACTTAACCTATACTTTATCTATAACTAGTAGTAAATTTTAGCCTAAAATTTAGAAGTAAATATAGAACCTTAATCTAATACTATACCTTTCTATATACTAAAATATAGTATTATATTATTAAAGTATACCTATATAAACTATTTTATATTTTATATTTTTAAAGTAAGGATATAAACAACTATTTTTAAAAAGTAGTTAATAACTATAAGTCTTATATTAAAAATATAACCTAATATATCTTTAGTTAGAAAAAGTCTAGTAATAAAGTTAAGTATTACTTTTTTAAAGATATTATATAGAGTTAGTAGTATTATAAGTTTTCTATATTATTTATATCTAGAAGCTTTACTCTATTAATATATAGTATATATTTCTATATATTCCTAAATATCTTATAAGAGCCTAGGCTAAGTATATAGCTACTCTATTAGCTTAAGTATTCTATATATACTAAAGTTACTAGCTATATATATATTATAGTATTAGAATAAAATTTCCTACCTAATACTAGATTCTTTTAGAATATAAATCTAACTATTATATCTTAGGACTTACTTATTATCTAAGTACTATATATACGCTTTTCTGCTTTTTTAAGTACTTTTATTCTATATAAAAACTATAATTTATTACTATATAAAAGTATCCCTTTACTATAACTATTATAGGGTCTCTATTAGTTTATTAGACTTTACTATTATAGGTTTACTTATAACTAATACTTTAGCTAGGGAGTATAGTATATATAAGATATACCTTATAGTACTAGTAGAAGGGGTCCTAAAGGCTTTATAAACTATAGTAATATATATCTTATATATACCCTCTAAGCTTAGCTTAGTTATAGGTCTACTTATTCTAGTAAGTTTTACCTATATAAAAAGTTTCCTCTATAGTATAAGTAATAGCTAGGTTAATAACTTATTTTTTTATATATAGTTAGCCTACTAGAAGAGTATATCTATAGGATTAGTCTTCCCTATATAATATTTTACCTTAAAATTAAATATACTAAGATATAGTACCTAATAAGCTTACTATAGGCTAAGCTTCTAAACTACGTATATTATATATAGGTTATTATAATTACTTAAAACCTTAATTATATACTATATACCTTTAAGATAGTATCTTTACTTTTTAAAACTATAGATAATTACTAATAGTTCTTAGTTATATATTTTATAATTTAATTTAGTACTTTTAAGCTTTTTTAAAATAAATATAACTAGGTACTATTTCTTATCTTTAAATAATTATAAAAAGATTCCTAAGATAGTAAATATAGATATATCTATCTCTATATATAGTATAAGAGTAGGGTTATAATAATATAAGATAGGCGTACTTAAAAATTACTCTTTAAGCTTTATAAAGGCCCTATTAGCTTTAGTATTCTAGCTAAATTCTTATTTACTTTTAAAGATATTTATAAAAAAAACTATTTTTTTAGTATATCTCTTAATACAATAGTAGTAGAAGTTTATAAAGCCTAAGAAGGATTATAACTTCTTAATATTAGTAGGCTATAGCTATTCTATAATAGTTTTAATATATGTAGGATTAGTATAGATACCTTACTATATAATAATAAAACTAAGAAAGTAGACTTTATCTAATATAAATATATATTTCTTTAAATTTATATATAATTCTACCTTATATAATACCTAAAGTACTAAGTAGATAGTATACTAGTATAGTATAAGATTATTATTATAGGTATAGATAAGTATATTATCTAGATATACTATGTAAATATAATCTAGGTATTCTACTAGTACTTTATTAATATAAGCTTAAAAGCTTATAAGGGTATTTATTAGGCTAAATAGTATAACTAGATACTTAAAATATTTATATCTAGTTTAGAAGGCTATTTTCTATTTATTCCCTACCTTAATCCTAAGATAGTAGTAGGTATCTTAAAGATTAAGAGTTATATAGTAATATATACTTAATAGGTAGTCTAATATCTCTCTAATTAGTAAAAGTAAGTAATAATCTTTTATAGTTACTAAATTTAAGCTTTTATAGTTAATATATAAGTAAAGAGTTCTATCTTTTTTTAGGATAAAAAGAATTAGAGTACTAGTAAGGTTTATATTATAGTAAATCTACCTATTTTTAAGTATATTTTATAAATACTTATAGAGTACCTATAGCTTATATATAGAGAGGTTATAGAGTAGCCTATATAGTAGTTCTTTACTTAGTATAAAAGAAATTATATAGTCTAATATTTTAAAGTTTAGAGGTTCTTTAGATACCTTTTTATTAAATATATTAATATATTCTAATAATATATCTAATAGGTATATTATATACGCTATATATACTTTATAAATATATATATTATATTCTAAGTTTATACTAGTAGTTTATAGAATACTAAGTAAATAGGTATTAAAGCCTACCTTATTAGCTTTTTAAAGTAATTATTTAGTAGTAGTAAGTTATATATCTACTATTTAGTAGCCCTATCTCTATATTTATAAGCTATACTTAATATAGATATCCTCTTATTTTAAGAAAAGATTTTTTAGTAGAATAGTAGGGCCTTCTTTATCTACCCTATAGATAGTAGTCTATATATAATATTTAATACCTTTATTATTAGTTAAGTATACCTAAAGTATATATACTATATAGGTATTTTACTATTATATACTAATCTAACCTAACTTAAGAAGCTCTATATTTTTAATTAGTTATAGGTCTATTTTAATAGTAATTCTCTAGCTAATTAAACTAATATCTATTTATAGATTAAGAATAACCTAAAGTTATTCTTTAGGTATTATATCCCTAGATACACTATATATACACTTTATACCTAGTAAAATCTAGATAAAGATATACCTTACTATCCCTAGGTTTAAGGTAAGGCTTAGCTTTTTTCTATTTAGTTAATATAAATAGAAATCTAGTTAGGATTACTACCCTAATACCTATTTATATAGTATCTAACCTTATTATATTTATAGTAGGTAATATTAGTTTTATTTATATATTTCCCCTATAGCTTATTAATAGGTTTATTTATTTTATATCTTTAGGGTTTTTTTTTTACTTCTAATAACTATTACTATATATATATTATAGGAATATAGAGGTAATAGGGTATAGGTTATACTTAAGTATAGATTCTAATATAATAAGGTTTTTCTATATAGTAGGTATTTAATAAAAATTTATAATTACCTTTTATAACTTAAGCTATAGCTTAGAAAAGAGATACTAGATCCTTTACTCCTTAGTATAGAGAGTAAGTTACTTTTTAAGTATATCTAAGTAAGTAGTAAATAAATAAATACTTTAATCTTTTTACTATATAGTGTATATATATACTATAGCTACTTTAAGGCTATAGTTTATAAGGTTAAAAAGTAAGTCTAGTAAATATTATTTAAAGTATTCTTATATAAGGGTTATATTATTTACTTTAAAGATATATTTATAATACTTAAACTAAAGTTTATATAGGTTCTTTATAATATATTATATAGCCTATATAACTTTATTATTATCTAAGGTAAACTCTAGTAGTAATAATTTAAATACTACTTTATAGAAGTAGATAAATTTATAATATTCTTTTAGGGTCTTTTTTTAGTATATATAAGTATCTTTTAGCTAGAGTATATATTTTATATATATATACCTAAATACTCTAAAAGCATACTACTTATAGGTCTTAATAATTTTTATATTTAGAATTTCCCTAGTTATAGTAATTAATAGCTTATCTTATTCCTTATCTTTAAGTTATATAATTTTGTCTTTAATTTCTTATAGCTACTTTCTAGCTTAAAGCTTTTTATATTTCTTTTTTACTATTTTAATATACTATTCTAGTATTAGTAGTATACTATAGCTAATAGTAGGTTACTTATTAGTAGATACTATATTAATACTTATACCTTATTTAGGGGTATTATTAGTAAGAGTTACTTAAATACTTAACCTTATAGAAGAAGCTATCCCTAAACTATTAGATAGGAAGTATTATTATCTAAAAGGTAGCTGTAGGTATAAGTATTTACTTTATACTATAAGGTAATAGTAAAGAAATAACTCTATATTCTATAGGTTATATAATAATACTTATCTTTACTATAATATATATTAGGTATAGGTTAAATATACCTATAGTACTAACTAAGTATATAAGATATTAGACCTAGTATAGAATAATAAAGAACCTTATAATCCTTATTACATATATCTTTTATACTAATTACTTTTCTAGATAATAGTACCTAGACTTAATAGATATTTATTAATTAGTATTCTATAAGATAGCTAATCTAAGCTTTTAGATCTAGCCTTTAGAGTCTTAACTTTCCTTAGTAAGTATTATCTATTATTATAAATACTTTATAGCTATATACTTTAAAATAAGCCTAGTTTAGTTTTTAATTTTTTAGTATAATTTTATTTAGTTTATTAGTATATATAAAGAATTTTTTATATAGTAATATCTAATTATTTAAGTAGTTTAGTATCTAATTATAAAGATATACTATAGCTTTTATAATTTTAAGCTATAGTTCCTAAAAAAGGTTAGTATCTAATTTTATAGTATATAATTTATTCTTAATTATACCCTCTAAGTATTTAGTACTACTATTTTATACTTAGGTATTAGGTACTAAAGACTTAATTAGAATTCTAAGAGTTATATACTATACTAAGACTTCTTACTTAACTATAGTAATCTTATTATTAGATTTAATTAGTTTAACTTTAATATTATATTAAATTTATAAGAATTTAAAAAATAGATCTAATAATCTAATAATTAAAGAATTAAATATACTAGTCTATTATCCTTAAAGTAGAAGTCCTATATATATATTAAGTAATAGTTAATAATTAGTATCTAGCTTTTCTTTTTAGTTAAGCTACCTTCTTTATAGCTATAAAAGTTAAAGATAATCTATTCTCTAAATTATTTATTATTTATCTATAGTAAGTAATGTACTCTATAGGCAAGTAACGTACACAGATAAGCAACGTACTTTTACTAAGCCCCTACTAAATCCTACCTACCTATATAATATATTAATAATAATACTAAAAGTAGCCTTTTAATAAATACTAGATATAGCTTATACTTTAGGCTCTTAAATAAGATATAAACCTCTTAATTTAATATACTATAGCTATCTATAACGTTCCTAAAGTAATACTATATTAGTAATATACTAGATAACCTTTCTAAGCAGATTATATACCTAATTTAAGAAAGCTAGACTAGATTAAAGAAGAGGTAATTATTAAATATATACTTAACCTAGATTTATAAGGTTTTTCTCTCTAGCTTATAGCTATAGCTAATATAGCTAATTCTCTATATACTAAGTATAAACTAGGCTAGGTTAGTATAAACTAGCCTAGTATATTTATTAAATCTTATCCTAAGCTTTAAATAAAGTTTAATTATAAGTATAACTATAAAAGAGCTTTATATAAAGATCTAAAGGTTATATAAGGTTAGTTCTACTTTATAAAAAGTATTAAAGTCTAGTATAGTATCTTAGATAATAATATATATAACTTTAATAAGATAGGCTTTATAATAGGCTAGATATTAACTAAAGTAGTTATTATATCTTTAGATTATTAAGGATAGCTAAAGGTAGTATAGTAGGGTAACTAGGAGTAGACTATAGTTATCTAGGGTATTAATACTATAAGGTAGGCTATTCTATCCTTTATTATTTTTAAAGGCTACTACTACCTCTCTACCTAGTATAAAAAAAAGAATCTATCCTAAAATTAGGTTATTATAGTCTCTAAAAATAGCTAGATAATAAATAAGCTTAGTTTAGACTAGTTAAAGTACTTTAATACCTATACAAAGAAAAAGGTAGTTAGTAGCTACTAACTACTTATTATTAATAGCTATAAAAGCTATAAGTTACTTACTTTCTAGTAATACTATAAAGATAATAAGATTATAACTATCTATATACTCCTATACTTATCCTACCTCCTATAGCCTTTTAATATAGGTTATTTTATACCTTTAAAAAAGGTATATAAATACTAAGCTAAGGAGCTTATATATAACTATATTACTTATATTACTAAACTTAAGTTTCTACCTTACTTTATTATAGCTTTTAAGGTTATAATTACTCCTAGTAATATCTAAAAAGGCTTTTAAGGTACTAGACTAGTCCTATTTAACCTAGATTAGGTTATAATAGGCCTTAATATCTAGTTACGTACCCCTTTACTACCCCTTACCTATAATAAGCCTTAGTAGTTTTAAATTCTAAGTAATACTCTTAAACTTAGGTTATAATTAATACTTATAAAAATAAAAATTTAGAGGTATATAGATAGTTTACTAATTTTTATAGTTAAGATCTTTAAAAAGGTCTTAAAGAGGGTAGTAATTATTATATATAAGCTAGTATTAGTCTAAAAGGAAATTACTAAGCTTTAAGTAGTAAATAAGGCTATAAAATACTATAAATTATATAAAAGAAAGTAAGTATAGTATAAAAAAGTACTTACTACTAAAAATAGTAAGTATTTAGCTACTTTATAAAAGTTTAAGGTAAGTAGTAATAGGAAGAGAGTAAAGAAGTAGGTATATACTATAGGAGGTAAGCTTAGTTAAAGGTACTATAGATAGTATAATTAGACTAAGTATAATATATAAATATATAAGTAAGTAGTAGAAATAGTTTCTAAATAGTATTCTATTTTACTTTATATTTTATAGTACTAAAGTAGGTTATTATAGGCTAAAGTAAGTTAGTTTTTAGTAGAGGCTTAGTAAAAGTGTATTACTTACCTATATATATTGCTTACCTATAGAGTACGTTATTAGATTTATTTTTTTAACTTTACTTATCTATAGGTATTATACTAAGTTATAGTAATACTTTTAATTTTTACCTTTTTAGATTTATATATAAGGTATTTAATTATTACTAGTTCTAGATATTTTAGATACTTATACTATATAGTTATACTAGCTTATTATACTACTTTTAAAGTTCTAAAGCTTATTTATATAGTAAAGGTAGCTAGGCTATCTTAGTATTTAATTATCTATTAGTTATAGATTTTTTAAAGTACTATAACGTACTCTATAGGTAAGTAACGTATATAGGTAAGTAACATACTTTTACTAAGCCCCTACTAAAAACTAACTTACTTTAGCCTATAATAGTCTACTTTAGTACTATAGAATATAAAGTAGAATAAGATACTATTTAGAAACTACTTCTACTACTTACTTATATATTTATATATTATATCTAGTCTAATTATACTATCTATAGTACCTTTAACTAGGCTTACTTTCTATAGTATATACTTACTTTTTTACCTTCTTCCTATTACTACTTACCCTAAACTCTTATAAAGTAGCTAAATACTTACTATTTTTAGTAGTAAGTACTTTTTTATACTATACTTACTTTTTTTTATATAATTTATAGTATTTTATAGCCTTATTTATTACTTAAAACTTAGTAATTTTCTTTTAGGCTAATACTAGCTTATATATAATAATTACTACCTTTTTTAAAACTTTTTTAAAAATCTTAACTATAAAAGTTAGTAAACTATTTATATACCTCTAAATCTTTACCTTTATAAATATTAATTATAATCTAAGTTTAAAAGTATTACTTAGAGTTTAAAACTACTAAGGCTTATTATAGGTAATAGGTAGTAAAGAGGTATATAACTAGATATTAAGGCCTATTATAACCTAATCTAGGTTAAATAGGACTAGTCTAATACCTTAAAAGCCTTCTTAAATATTACTAGGAGTAATTATAGCTTTAAAAGCTATAATAAAGTAAGGTAAAAACTTAAGTTTAGTAATATAGGTAATATAGTTATATATAAGCTTTTTAGCTTAGTATCTATATACTTTTTTTAAAGGTATAAAATAATCTATATTAAAAGACTATAAAAGGTAGAATAAGTATAGGAGTATATAGATAGTTATAATCTTATTATTCTTATAGTATTACTAGAAAGTAAGTAACTTATAGCTCTTATAGCTATTAATAATAAGTAGTTAGTAGCTACTAACTACCTTCTTCTTTATATAGGTATTAAAGTATTTTAACTAGTCTAAACTAAGCTTATTTATTATCTAGCTATTTTTAAAGACTATAATAACCTAATCTTAGAGTAGATTCTTTTTTTTATACTAGGTAAAAAAGTAGTAGTAGCCTTTAAAAATAATAAAAGGTAGAATAGCCTACCCTATAGTATTAATACCCTAAATAACTATAGTCTACTCTTAGTTACCTTACTATACTACCTTTAGCTGTCTTTAATAATCTAAAGATATAATAACTACTTTAGTTAATATTTAGCTTATTATAAAGCCTATCTTATTAAAGTTATATATATTATTATCTAGGATACTATACTAGGCTTTAATACTTTCTATAAGGTAGAATTAGCTTTATATAACCTTTAGATCTTTATATAAAACTTTTTTATAGTTATACTTATAATTAAACTTTATTTAAAGCTTAGGGTAATATTTAATAAATATACTAGGCTAGTTTATACTAACCTAGCCTAGTTTATACTTAGTATATAGAGAATTAGCTATATTAGCTATAGCTATAAGCTAGAGAGAAAAACCTTATAAATCTAGGTTAAGTATATATTTAATAATTACCTTCTCTTTAATCTAGTCTAGCTTTCTTAAATTAGGTATATAATCTACTTAGGAAGGTTATCTAGTATATTACTAATATAGTATTACTTTAGAAATATTATAGATAGCTATAGTATATTAAATTAAAAGGTTTATATCTTATTTAAGAGCCTAAAGTGTAAGCTATATCTAGTATTTATTAGAAAGCTACTTTTAGTATTATTATTAATATATTATATAGGTAGGTAAGATTTAGTAGGGGCTTAGTAAAAGTACGTTGCTTACCTATGTACGTTACTTACCTGTAGAGTATATTAATAATAGTATTATCTTTTTATTATAGGAAGGTTAGCTTATATTTCTTATTCTACTAGATTCTTTATTAGTATAATAGTCTAAATAATACTAGGTTATATAGGATTTCTAGGTAAAGTATAGTATTCTCTAAATATAGTTTATATATTCCTTATTAAGTTTATATTTATTCCTATACTATTCTATAGCTTTTAATCTATAACTATATATTACTTACCTAGATATAGTCTTTAGGTATATAAGGTTAGATATTAGTTATATACTTAAAGCTATTATATATATATATATTATTAATCCTAAATTAAGAATAAATAAATACTTAAGTAGATATTATTAGTTACTTAAGTAAAATAATACTATTATTTATATAATATCTATCTTTATAATTACTCTACCTTATAGTTAATTTAGATTAACTTTTAAAGTATTTAATATTTTAAACTAGGGCTAGCTAGAAGATATTTTACTAATCTAATCTTTTAAGTTATAATTATTTCTAAGTTTATATACTACTAGTCTAGTAATTATTTAGTTTAATTTAAACTATTTAGGTACTTTCTTAGGATAAGTATAGTAGTATTTTTAAAGATTATAGTACTATCTATAAGTAGGGTAATTACTACTACTAGCTACTACTAGTATTCTTTTTTAGGACTACTTAGATTTAGTTTATAGACTATTATATTTTTATTTACTACTAGTTTAACTAAGATTACCTTATAATAAGGTAGATAGTACTCTATTTACTATATTAGAGGTATTCCTCTATATATTTAAGTTAGGTATACTACTAGTAAAAAATAATACTTTTTTAGTAACTAAAGTACTTTTCTACTTACTCTTAATAAGGTTAGATTAGCTTATATAATCTTAGAAAAGTTTTATTATTTTCTTTCTATTAATTATAGCTTTATTATAGACTAGGCTTAAGAAGGTTATAGCCTATATTAGGGTAACCTTAAAGATAGTATAAAGAAAGTTATTTATTATATTAATATTATATATTATCTTTAATACTTATAATACCTTAGCCTTTATAGCTACTTAGTTATACTTACCTAACTAGGTTTTCTATTATCTAGAGGCTTTTATAGGTCTTAGAGGTATAAAGTATCTTTCTTATATATATTCTCTATTTTCTTTATTATCTATACTAGTTATTTCTTAGAAAAGTAATACCTATTAATAGATTATCTTATCTACCTTATAGTAGCTTAGCTATAGATAAAGGGAGACTATTATTAGAATATAACTAACTACTTTTTTATAGTTTACTTTTTCTTTTTAATATTCCCTTTTAAGATATTTATATACTTTAAAATATATCTTATAATTATTTCTATCTTTTTTATATTATTTTTAACCTTTTAGTATAAAGTTAGATATATATATAGATATAATTATTTTAATAGCTTTTTTACTTAGTATCTAAGTTATACTACTTTAAGTATATTAAAAGCTTAATATATAGTTTAATAGTATAGCCTATAGTATAATAGGATAGTTTACTAGGTTTAGTAGTTAAGAAACTATAAGCTTTAGTCTTAGTTCTTATAGGCCCTCTAAATTAACTAGTTCCTATATATTTAGTAAATTATATTTAAGTTTAAATTATCTATACTATAAGATCTAGCTATTACTATTAGTAAGAATTACTATTATATTTTTTTAGTTATAAGATATAATTAATATATTTATATATAGTATAAATAAGACTTTTAATTATTAGATCTATAGTCTTAATTTAAAAATAGGGTTAAAAATTAATTATATTATATATTATTTAATCTATAAGTTAACCTCTTTTTATAGAACTAGAGCTATACTAGTACAGCCCTAGATCTCTAATAATCTAGAATATAGCTACCTATATAGTTATTAGGTACTAGCCTATATAACTAGCCCTAAGCTAGCCTAAAAGGGTATAGTATCTCTAATAAGATATTACTATATAGAGTACTATATATACTTAATACCTAGCTACTTATAATAGGTAACTAATCTATTATAGCTAATATAGTATACCTAATATTATCTTCCTTCTAGAAGAGCCTTTATTCTAAAGGCTATAATAGGCTATTAGAATACCTTTATATATAAAACTTATATAGTACTACCCCTAAGCAGCTTTAGTAGGCTCCTAATCTACTCTATATTACTATATTATAATACTAATAATATACTTAGCTAGCCTTAAAGTATTAAATATAACTTAAACCTATATCTAAATAAACACTTAATAGCTTTAAGACTAAATTAGAGATACTCTATTAGGCGCTAGCCTATATAACTAGCCCTAAGCTAGCCTAAAAGGGTATAGTATCTCTAATAAGATATTACTATATAGAGTACTATATATACTTAATACCTAGCTACTTATAATAGGTAACTAATCTATTATAGCTAATATAGCGTACCTAATAATAGTAGTACTATATCTAATAATTAGAGTAAGTAAGTAAGAAAGCTATAGCCTTAAAAAGGCTATTTTTAGAGCTTACCTTAGATTTTAGAAATATATAGCAGATCTTTTATAATAATTAATAAATAATCTATCTAATAGTTACTAAGAATAAAAGAATTAATATATACTTATACTATATAGATATATAAAATATATAGCTATAGTAGGAGTATATAAAAGGCTTATTTAAAATCTATTACTTACTAACTAATAGTATACTAGCTAATAGCCTAATAAAGAATTTTTTTAGATAATAATTTAAGAAATTTAAGGTATAGCTAAATCCGGTAGACTTAGTATTAATTATATAAATATATTATAGTAAGAAGTACTAGTAGTTTATAATAAGGTTTATATTATTATTATAAGTACTAAAGTATAGTATAGTAGTATAGTAGATATCTAAAACTCTAAAAGAAAAAAGAAAAACTATATTAAAAACTTATTAATTATCCTCCTAAGAAGATTTAAGAGCTTCTTAATTATACTATAAAGCTATAAGTACTTAGCTTCTATTAATTAAGGGTTAAAGATTTCCTTATTAGACTTCTTTACTAATCTATCTTCTTTATTATCCTTTTTATCCTCTAAAAAAGTAAGTTTAGGCTTTTCTTTTTTTTTACTAAAAGCTTAATAAGCTAAGTATTCTTTTTAGAATACTTAATTATAGTATTAAGTACTAAGTATACTATTTTATAAAGCCTTATAAGGCTCTAAAAAGTAAGCTTAAGCTACTAATAAAAAATATCTAAAAAAGTATAAGTAAAATATCTAGTAATAAGTAAGCTACTAAAAAATAAGTATAAGATATATTAATAGGTATAGGATATATATATTAGCTTATACTTATAGCTAGAGGTATAAGTCTAGTAATAAGTACTACTACCTAAAGTATTATAGTAAAAGCTATTTTTTTTACTTATAAAAGCTAATTATAAATAGCCTTAGTAAGTTTTAGATCTAACCTTTACTTTAATACTATATTTTTTTTTAGAAGTTTAAAAATTAAAAAAAAAAAGCTTAAAGGTAAGGCTATACTATAAGTATAGTTAGTAAGTAAATATAATAATAGTTTTTTAACTTTTTAGTTAGGATAAGGTTTTAGGTATTAAGAAAGCTTAAGATAGTAGTATACTACTATTTACTTAGTTCTTAAAAGCTATATTAGGTATAGGTAAGAGTATATATAGTAGTAGTAGTAAAGGTATAAGTATAAAAATAGTAAATAAGATAGTTTTATATATTTTTAGGTAAACTAGTATAGTAGGTAAAGATAAGTAGTACTTATAAGTATTAATCTTATATATATTAGTATATTAAAGAACTTTAGGTATAAGATCTTATATAATAAAATTTTAGTATATAATTTTAGTAGTACTTAAAATAATCTTAGTAAGATTATACTTATAGGATATAGTTAGTAGGTATAATAGTAGTAGTAATAAAAGAGCTATATATATAGAATAATATAAAAGTATAAGTATAGGTATAGGTATAGGTATAGGTATAGGTATAGATAATAAAAATCTTAACTAATATAGGTTAGTAGGTATATATAAGTATAGGTTTATATAAACTAAAAGTATTTTAAAGCTATACTCTAAGTATATATATACTAATTTAGATATAGTATTAAGTATATAAAATAGGTAAAGATTAAAGCTTTACTTTATTTTAGTTAGTACTTAGGCTTAAGTATATAAGTAAGGTTATATAGAATTACTAACTAAATCCTAGTACTAAAAATACTAAAAATACTAAAGCTAAAAAAAAATTATAGTATAGTAGTAATATTAGATCTCTTAAATAGATATAGTTAAATTAGCTTAATATACTCTATAGGCAAGCGACGCACATAGGCAAGCAACATACTTTTACTAAGCCCTTACTAAATCCTACCTACCTATATAATATATTAATAATAATACTAAAAGTAGCCTTCTAATAAATACTAGATATAGCTTATACTTTAGGCTCTTAAATAAGACATAAACCTCTTAATTTAATATACTATAGCTATCTATAATATTTCTAAAGTAATACTATATTAGTAATATACTAAATAACCTTTCTAAATAGATTATATACCTAATTTAAAAAAGCTAGACTAGATTAAAAAGAAGGTAATTATTAAATATATACTTAACCTAGATTTATAAGGTTTTTCTCTCTAGCTTATAGCTATAGCTAATATAGCTAATTCTCTATATACTAAGTATAAACTAGGCTAGGTTAGTATAAACTAGCCTAGTATATTTATTAAATATTACTCTAAGCTCTAAATAAAGTTTAATTATAAGTATAACTATAAAAAAGCTTTATATAAAGATCTAAAGATTATATAAGGCTAGTTCTACTTTATAAAGAGTATTAAAGCCTAGTATAGTATCTTAGATAATAATATATATAACTTTAATAAGATAAGCTTTATAATAGGCTAAATATTAACTAAAGTAGTTATTATATTTTTAAATTATTAAAGATAGCTAAAGATAGTATAGTAGAGTAACTAGAAGTAGACTATAGTTATTTAGGGTATTAATACTATAGGGTAGGCTATTCTATCTTTTATTATCTTTAAAGGCTACTACTACCTTTCTACCTAGTATAAAAAAAAGAATCTACTTTAGAATTAGGTTATTATAGTCTCTAAAAATAGCTAGATAATAAATAAGCTTAGTTTAGACTAGTTAAAGTATTTTAATACTTATATAAAAAAGAAAGTAGTTAGTAGCTACTAACTACTTATTATTAATAGCTATAAAAGCTATAAGTTACTTACTTTTTAGTAATACTATAAAAATAATAAAATTATAACTATTTATATACTCTTATACTTATCCTACCTTTTATAGCCTTTTAATATAAGTTATTTTATACTTTTAAAAAAAGTATATAGATACTAAGCTAAGAAGCTTATATATAACTATATTACCTATATTACTAAACTTAAGTTCCTACCTTACTTTATTATAGCTTTTAAGGCTATAATTACTTTTAGTAATATCTAAGAAGGCTTTTAAGGTACTAGACTAGTCCTATTTAACCTAGATTAGGTTATAATAAGCCTTAATATCTAGTTATATACCCCTTTACTACTTTTTACCTATAATAAGCCTTAGTAGTCCTAAACTTTAAGTAATACTTTTAAATTTAGATTATAATTAATATTTATAAAAGTAAAGATTTAAAAGTATATAGATAGTTTACTAACTTTTATAGTTAAGACTTTTAAAAAAGTCTTAAAAAAGGTAGTAATTATTATATATAAGCTAGTATTAGCCTAAAAAAAAATTACTAAGCTTTAAGTAGTAAATAAGACTATAAAATACTATAAATTATATAAAAGAAAGTAAGTATAATATAAAAAAGTACTTACTACTAAAGATAGTAAGTATTTAGCTACTTTATAAGAGTTTAGGGTAAGTAGTAATAGGAAGAAGGTAAAGAAGTAGGTTTATACTATAGAAGGTAAGCCTAGTTAAAGGTACTATAGATAGTATAATTAGACTAGGTATAATATATAAATATATAAGTAAGTAGTAAAAGTAGTTTCTAAATAGTATTTTATTCTACTTTATATTTTATAGTACTAAAGTAGGTTATTATAGGCTAAAGTAAGTTAGTTTTTAGTAGGTACTTAGTAAAAGTATATTACTTACCTATATATATTACTTGCCTGTAGAGTATGTTATATAGTAATCTAACTAGGAGGTATATTATAAA
Source organism: Coniothyrium glycines (assembly GCA_025742365.1). Classification (NCBI taxonomy): domain Eukaryota; kingdom Fungi; phylum Ascomycota; class Dothideomycetes; order Pleosporales; family Coniothyriaceae; genus Coniothyrium; species Coniothyrium glycines. Next base: position 77,468 of record JAMXIJ010000026.1, read on the forward strand.
AAATTTATACTCTATATAAGGTTTATAAGTATCTTAGCTATAAAGTAGGAGAAATATTATCCTAATAGTAGCTATATATATACTCTTTAGTTCTAGTATAGATAGATTATTAATTTATTTTCTAATTATTTTTAAGTATATTTTTTTATAATAATTTCTTATATACTTAAAGTACTAAGCTTATAACTATTATAAAAAGATATATTTAGAAATAATTAGGAAAAAAATAAATATTCTATTTATACTAAAATAAAGGAGTATATATATAGCTATAATTAGGATAATATTTTTCCTACTTTATAGCTAAGGTACTTATAAACTCTATATAGGGTATAGATTCTCTATTATAGTAAGATACTATATATTAAGCTATCTAAAGACTATAGAAGCTTTTTAATAGAATAGGATAGTCTATATACTAAAATTACGTACTTATTAAGTAAAGGGCCTAGTTTAAGCCTATAATAGTTTTTAATTACTTTTAAGTAGTATAGTACTTATTTATATAGTTTAAAAAAAGGTATAGTTACTAGTTATAGAAACTTATAGCTATAAAAGATATAAAAATAGTATAATATTAAAAAAGTAAGCTAGTAGTTATAGGTACCTAAAACTATAGTATAGCTTCTATATATAGTACTATTAGTTAAGTATAGCTTAGTACTAGCTACTTAGATATTACTCTAAAAATAGTAATCTTACTAAATAATCTACTTATAGTACTCTAATAGATAGTAGATTAGACAAGAGAATCTGTTTTTAGTGTCCTATGGTCGTATGTGTAAATAATGGTCGGGTAAGTTGTATCTATAGCTGACGAACACTGTCTGCGCGTGGACGCAGAACTGGTCAGATCGAGCCCGCAGAGTACAATGCATCTGTCAGAATACCGCGACTTGCACCGCGGAATGATTGCCATCTTCCTATCTACTGGATTGAGTAGTGACTGGAATTTCTCTTCTTGTCGTTGGTGTCTGTTTCCCGTAAGGTTTCCCACCAGACTTCCCGTACTCGTACAATGTCAACGCATATATACAACGAAAGTAGGTTGGAGAGATGACCCCGCACAAACGCCAATATAACAACGCAAGGCGCTCCTGTTTGCGCAACTTGTCTGGAAAAACTGATTCCACCTGCGCCAATGCCATTTCGATCCCCTTGTTCACTTTCCCACAACCTCATCTTTCAGCTCCTTGGCCTTTTCTTCCACCGCGCGCGTCACACCCTTTGCCTCCTCCGCGGCGCCTCTGGCTCTCTTCGCCATCCTCTCCTTCCACGCCTTGTCCTCCTCGTCTCTCATCTCCAGCTCCCGGAGCCACCTATCCCTTTTGTCTCTTGCTTCCTGGGCGGCCTTGTTCTTCTCGTAGTCCTTGCGCTTCACGCGGTCCTTTTGCCAGTACAGGTTGCCGACGACCAGCGCGGCGATGGTAAAAGACTGTGCGTAGAGACGGCGGCGGAAATAGACGTTTGTCATTTTGTGGTCGCCTTTGCGCATGGCGCGGCTGGCACCGACAATGGCCCAGGCTGTGAGGCCGCAGCCGAGTGGGATGAGGGGTTCTTCGCGGAAGCGGCGCCATATCTTGTCGAGGGTGTTTTCGTTATAGAAGTCGCTGGGTGGTTGTTAGCTTTGGACTGGGCGAGGGTAACAATTGTAGTAATGTTCAATGGTTTACATACGCATTCTCGTCGAAAGAAGAGGGGAGCGGCGCGCTGTTTGGTGGTCCGAAGTTGGACATGATGCAGAATGTATGATGTAAGATGTATGCGGATGCGGAGGTGGCGGAGGTGTCGCGTGTGTGCAGTGCAGCAACCTGCAATAGCGAGGACCTCTACTTGTGATGCAGGCGATGATGGAGCCGAATGACGCAGTCCCAGAGCTCTAGACCCCTCAAATAGTGCTGGGGGCGGAGCAGTTGCAGTGCGAATGTCTTCAAGATGCGGAGAGATGGATTATCTCATCACTCTCGGCCATCGGCCCTTGCTGATGTTCCAGCGCCGATATGCACGACACGACCAGAGCGCCGGCCAGCAGCAGTCCAACATGGTCAGGCTTGTATCACCTGTTCTACCCGATTTGCCTTCCATGAGAGACCGAGGGCTGGGCAGCCTGCTTTCGCCGCGCCATGAACGATGAGCCCGAGTCGTCTCGCGCTGCACTGCGCCCTGGAGACGGCGAGTATGGCGGTGCGCACGCCCACGAGGCACCGACAAGTATGGATGAGGAGGACGAGGCACGCGAAAGGGAGAAGAGCACGAAAGAGCGACGTCTAGATGCACGACGCAAGCGCATCCGCATGCTGAACGAGCTCCTGCGCGACCTCGACATGGTCGTGTACATGGAGCTCATCACCGTCTACCACCTCGAGTACGACCGTGCGCTGGATTGATCAGATGAGCCCCCGACTGACTTCTCCAGCTGCTCCTTCTTCTGGCTCGCCGTCAAGGCATTGATCCATGGCGCCCTGCTCACGCCCATTCCCGACACCGCCGCCCTCGACCGCCCACCAGACGGGCCCAAGCCATTCCTTCCCCTGCTGCTCGTCTCCTTTGGCGTCAGCTTCCTGCTGCACCTCACCTGTCCTGCGCCCTCGGCTGGCGAGGACACCCGAGGCTATCTGCATGGAGGCCTGATGATAGACTTTATCGGGCAACAGGGGCCGACCAGCAAGTGGAAGCTGTGCGCGCTCGACTGGTGCATACTGCTTCTGCAGGTCGTCATGGTGTCAGTGCATGTCAAGCGACGCGAATTGAAGAAGAAGCTTGCGAAGCTTTCCGCTGGCGAGACGACAGCGCCCACAACATCGGCCACGACAGCTCCCCCCGCAGAGCAGCCCGCTCACGCCACAACCGAGAACGCAGCCCGAGAGCAGGATGCCGATGATGAGGAGCGAGGCGTGCTACACCGGACCGACACGCTGTCAGACATTGGCGCGGATCCCGAAGATGAAGAGGATGCGCTGCTGCCGCCCTCCTCCGAGAGCAGCCCTGCTGATGCCCTCGACATTCTCACCTCGGGCCAGTGTGTGGTGGCCGACCTTACGCTTGTCGACACACTGTTACAGGAAAACAGGAACTACTCGGCATACCGATTGACACGCGCGGAGAGCGGCATAAACGACATGCCAGAAACACTACGGCGGCTCAACACGTTGCGCACCCGATTCGGCGTTGGCGGCGGGTGAGACGCATCGCATCGCCCTAGTCAATAATTACATAACCTAGCAATAGAACAAGCATCGCACAACTCCGCTTCCGCGTCCAGCAGGGACGTCTCCGCGGCACTACAGTCTCGCGTGCGCGGGATCATTAAGAACGGTGTCGCCTTACGCAGCATTAGTCCCGATTGCGTTCAAGGCGCAGCTCAAGTCCAGCCGCAACTCGTGCCGTCCCTATGCAGCACAAAGCGAGCTCGGCTGACCCCTCCGCCCGTTGCGCTACTGTGCTTACGCCACTTGACCTGCAGGAGCGTGCACGACGTAATCCACTCGCCGTTTGAAATACACGTGCTGCATGGCACGTAGGAAAAGCCATACGTACGTCTAACGGCAGCAAGTCCAGGTTCCCGCGTGCCTGGATAAACCCCACACCCAGTCGGAAGGTTCTTTCCGACAAACAAGGAACCCAAACCAAACCAGACAACACGCATCCTGTTGCATGCCTGTCGCTCCTGGATCACGCCCACCACCCATCAATGACAAATGGACAAGCAATGGTGCAGCGTTGAATCACACCGATGACGGCTCTGCCGCGTTGATAAAGGAAAAAAAGGTTGCGCCCCATCCCGTCCGTCGCACATGGCCCCCATCTACCTTGCGCCGTCCAAACGGAGATCACGCGTGGCGCTCGTTTGGCCTGATCGGTGTGCGCTCCATTATACAGGCTCCTCCGATCCACAGGGAAGATGGGTGGCGGTCACGGCAGATGCATCGTGTCCTGAAGCTGCACAACATGTTGTTCCGTCATGATATTTTACTTATCCCACAACCCTGGTTCTATAATTGCTGGTGCCGTTGCCAACCCTACCGCTTGCTCGCGTGTGTACCACCAACCCACCCGCTTAAACACCGGTGTCCGAATGACACACAATACCCAGCTCGGTTACACGTCCATGTGAGATCGCAACCAGAGCGGCGGGAGTCATGTCGCGCTGTTGTGCTGGCCCACGCGCTTCCCCCTTCTTTCCCTCTTCCATTCACTTGTGCCATGGGTCTCATTCCCTTGCATCCATAGAGCACCGTACGAGAAGGGTTTCCGCCACATGCAGGCCTTTCGAGCTAACCTTGCCTGTGCACAATGAGGCACCACGGACCTCTAATGCGTCCCAATCATGCCCCTTTCTTCCAGGTCCCGTTCAACGTCGGGTCACGGTGCAACAAATGCTAGGCAGTGTACTAGAGTGCACCGATTGTGTAGTACAATCGGTGTCTACCGGTATTCACATGCAAGGAGATGAAGCCGGATCCTACCCTATCGCCTTCCCTTTGCAATAAGACTGCCCGCTCCCCGAGGAAGTAAGATATACATACCTACGGCACGGCAACACGGGGTATACGGCAAGCCATAGGTCCCTTGCAAAGATATGCCCTCCGCCGTTCCCTGCACAGCCATTTACACGCCCACACCACGTGTGCGTCCCCGAGCAGATATACCCACCCTAACGCGCCTTACGCGTATCCCGTCCGTCCACTCGCATGCATCCATCGATTCTTTCGTCAGAACAGGATGCACAAGCGTAAGCCGGGTTCTGAGGTGTGCAAGGCGAGCCATTGATGGGATTTGGGACAGACCATCCTCTCTTGATCCATCTCATGTCACCTGCAGTACCGTACTCCCGGTACCGTATCCGCCATACTGCATTTCCATCGCAGCATGGGCAACGTCAATCGTCTCCCTGTCAGCAATCGGTGCCATGTGGGAACGTTGAAGAGGAATCCTCCCAGGCAGTGATCGTCAAACAAAGCAACGATCAGCCGCTTGATACCCTGCGCGTGGTACAGGGAGATGTAGCAATGTGCTACTTCGGGTGGCGCAACACACTCACACATAGGATGTGACATCGTAGTACCCAAATAAAGGGTTTCTGTTCCTCGGAGCTGGCATGCGGTCCCAATCGCACCCTTGCTCCATCATTGCTTTGCGTCTTGTAGTGCCTTGCAGCGGAGACCTCGCTATGCTGCGCTACGGGACTGCGCATGGCGCGAGTACTGGCCAGGGTTTGAAAAGGTGGAAGGCTGAAAGCTGATGGCTAGTTGAATGGAGAAGGTCGTACCTAACTGTGTCCTACTCGACCATGGTAAGTTGGACACATGTACAGTAGAAGAAACGTCGCGAGACAAGGCGAAGCGAGAAAAGGCGACAAGATTCCAGGCACATTTTTCTTCTTCTCACGTGCGCAACCGATCGAGACCGACGAACGATAGCTCTGGTTGTAGCTCTGGCTGTAGCTCTAATCCCAGCAACAAACGTCGCCTTAGGGTTGAGTTTAGATTAGATTGGATTCCCGGAACATTCTGTGACGTAAATTATGCGCAACCAGACAAGTCCGCTGCGCTCGACGAAATAGAGCGACAAGAGAGGGAGAGGAGAAAGAAGCGGTCAATGGAGGCCCTCTAGATCGTAGACGTACTATGTACGCCGTCATTACCCCTCTCCGCAAGCGCATCTGCATGTGTGTCAGTATGACGGTATCTGCATTCGCATCGGTATCTACATCTGCGTTGGTTTGGATTATCAATCTAACGAATAGACCACTTGCATCTCACACCATGACGCGCTTGCCCATGATTCCGTTTCTTCCTGCGTTTCCTGCGTTTCCTGCGTTTCCTCCCTCTTCCACCGGGAATTTCTGGAGCAATTCTCCACCTACCTTTGCGTTATCCCAGGATATTTAGTACAGTTACTTACTAGACTACTCACGTCACCCAAGCTCGTCCTATACCGTCGTTATCTAACATAACAGCCGTACGATATTTCTTGTGCTGAAGAGAACTATTACGTTCCGGTGACAAGTATCTCAGATCCATGATAATAGAGTGATGATCACCGTGGTTTCTTAATCCACCTCTCATTCTTCTCCTATTCCATCTACTCACACTTCATTTAGTGCTTTTTCCTCTTCTTCTTTGTAATCATTCTTATACTCTCGCTCTTGTACTTTTTTACACATTTCCCCCCCCTTTGTTCCCTTCCGCTCCCTCCCCCCCCTCTCGAATACCAAGATGCCCAGCCCCGAGATCCAATCGCTAGCTATACATGCGCATACCTCAACCCTCCCCCCTTCATACTCGCGCGAAGCAAAAAAAGGAAAAAGAGCAAGAGGATATGTATACGCACGCGGTTGGTCTTCTGTCTACTACGTAGGCAGAATAGTTATTTTTTTTATATAGTATATAGTATATATTATACTCCCTATATTTCACAACACCATTTATCTAGTTTTTTTTTCTACAACGAGGAGAGTAGGAGGGGGATTGTGATGTTTTACGAGTTACGAGTTATATATATTCTACGGAGAAGGGAGGGAGGGAGGGAGGTAAGTAAGTAAGCAAGTACTTAATACTATCCTTTCCTATCCTATCCTATCATATCCTACTCTACTCCCGTCACTCCCGTCTACTCTACTCTACTCTAGTCTAGTGTTATTATACACACTATCCCTTTCTCTTTTTCTAGATATATACATCTACTATACAACATCTATCGTACTTTACACCATCAAACCATCAAGTACACACACACATATATATATATATGTATAGAGAGAGAGAGAGAGAGAGAAGCCTTATCCTCGGCTGCAGAATCATATATATATCCGTTATCCTGGTTCTGCATCTGCATCTGCATCTGCATCTGCAAATCACGCAACTCTGTATCCAGGCAGCATGTAGCCCGTCCGTGAAGCTGGCTCGGGCGGGATTTATACTTGTTTGAGAGGTAGACAGGCAGGCAGACAGGTAGGTAGGTAGGTAGGTAGGTAGGTAGGTAGGTGTCGACACTCACGCACGCACGCGCGCCTCTCTTTTGGCGCGAGTGATTTCGCAGGTGATACTGCTGGGTGAGGCAGCTGTGGCTAGTGCGGTTTTTCAAAATGCACGTCGCGCCTTTTCTTACGTCTTGCTTACTTACTTATTTATTTATTTACTTACTTGCTTACTTACTTGCAGCTGGTCGTGTGGTGGTGGTGGTGGTGGGTAGGTGTAGTGGGACACCCTGTCTGAACATGCACCACTGTGTAAGAAACGGCTGATGAGGAATCGGGCCGCCGCACAACGGGGACGGGGGACCCATTCCTACAAAAGTCTCCCGTCATCCAAGGGGATACGCGGTGACACACTTGCCCTGCTTCGTCGCCATTCGCCATTCGCCCCTCCTCCCCTCCTCCCCCCGCTCCCTCCCTCCCCCGCGCAGGCAGTTCACATGATGCATCTGCTCCTGCAGGACGCAAATCCCTAAAAAGGTACTGTAGCCCCGACGCACCAAAAACGACGAAAAAAAAGAAAAAACAAAGAGAGAAGGACAGAAAACCGTCGCGGCTCAGCTACCCTGTTCGGGAGTGTGGGCTTTTTTTTTTGGTTACTTACCTGGACAAATACTCCTGCAGCACTGCTTGCGAGAGGCGCTGAACATGCACGCAGCACGCACGCACCGCCAGGCAGTTGCGGTACGGCACCGCAATCCAATGCGCGTGCAGCGGAGCGGCGTACCGTAGGAGTGGGACTGGGTGAGGAAGAGGGCAAGATGCCATGCCATGCAATGCCATGCAGCGTGGTGTGGTGGTCCCCCCCTCCTGTTGACTTGCATGCGGTTACTACCTTTGTACTCATGTATGTACCTATGACAAGCTTGCAGATTCGGATCGGGTGGTAGAAGCGTCTTTATTTTTGCGGGTCGGGTTCGGAAGGATGATCGCGGGCTTGCCAGGAGCCAGCTTTGTCCATGTTCGAGCGTCATGTGTAGAGACTTCGGACCTGGACGAATGGCATCCTGTTCGTTGACAAGGCAAACGGTAGTTCCTGTGCATGCGAAGAGGTGACTACCTGTATGTTTGAGTCAGCGCGCAAACTGCAAAGTACTATACCTAGTAAAGTTTGTGCCAAGCGTCGCGCTCCGAGCAAAGCTAGAGCTGCAGATTCAATGTTCATGCTGCGTCGTCCAGATCATGCGCACCCTTCTGCCGTACGTGTTTTGCAGTGATTATTGAGTAGTGTGTTAGCCACCGTCGTTGGAGTCGCATGATATCTTGCCACGCCATAGATGGGCACATGTAGTGCCCCATTGCAAACTTTGTTGACAAGAGGTTTAAACAACAATACAGGCGACATTGACCGCCAAGTCAGCCTGTCATCTGAAAAGTCTGAAAGATCGCATCAGATCGATGCTATGTTCGCTGTATACCTATCAATGATTTCCCGATTCGTGTTCCGCAGCGTAAGAATGGCTGTGCGGCCCATGTTCGATTAGGTAGGGCACTTCAACAACTGATACGGCAGTTGTTGGTGGTAGACTACATGTCTAGTCAAGCTGGTTATTGCACAAGCACATGTTCTCTCCCAGCATCACAGACATAAGCGCCGACCGGGCTACTGTGCAGCCCTCGCGTTCGCGGTCATTTTAACCTGGAAATCAATATCGCACCAAGTCACCGACTGCGTGCAGAAGGGAGCTTGGACAGGTCAGGGAATCATGCAAGTATGTACCTAGTTGAGATCAAGGAGCCTCTTGCCTGGCGACATGGAGGCTCGTATATGCGAGTCACAGACGGAGTAAAGCGATACAATTATGTACCTTTCGTGATCGACGGGCACAATCAGCAAGTCCTGGACGTGTCGGCGCCAAGAGCATCCGGTTGTGGTGCCGACTGCAGGACAGGCCGAAAAGTACGGTGTGGACAAGTCTACACGTGTCTCAGCGTGGACGCATGTGCAGGGTGTCGTTCCGTTGGGTTAGGCTTTTGTATGCACGGGAGAACAGGCGACGCTGTCGGAAGACGAGCACAAGGCCGAATCGATGAGTCGCATCTAAGCGCGCATCTTGACTAGCAACATGACTTACCGGTATGTACATATTGCTGCAATGGATTCATGTCCAAGAGCTTGTGGTCAGGGTCGGCGGGGATGTTGGGTCTTACGCCTCGCTCAGGCCGGGCCGAAATAGGCGGATAGATTACATGCGACTCAGCATCCGTCTTGCCTACCTAGGTATGTTGCTCGCTTATCCGTATGGTACACCGTACCAGGTAGCCTCGTATGTACCCAGCAGAGAGGCAATCGGCCAATTGCGCACGTTGAGATGATCCCCCCCGATTGGCAGAGAGACTAGTGCCCGAAATGTCCATCTCGGCGTCTCAATGGGGAATGGACAAGATGAAATCGCCTTTCGAAAGGTCGCCGCCTAGCAACGATTGTAGCATTTAGAAGCCTGCACCCACTCGCTTTCGTCGCACGTATGTACTGAAAAGTGATGTGACTCGGTGGCTCCGGTCATCACGACATTGAGACATTTGAGCAGAATCGCGCAGGCATAGGATAGGTCATGATTGACCCGGGGAAACATGATCACACGGACACCATCATGCCTCAGGACCGAGACTTTCCATACCGTTGTGCCAAAATCCGTCCGAGTGTCTGTACACCATGATTCAGCAAGACATGGAAACGAGTGCTGATGAGCCCGCGCTCCGGCGTCGTGCCAGCCGCGTAAATAACGCTTATCCTAGCCGCCTCGTGGAGTAACGGTCGTTTGTGCCAAGCACAAGGACGTGGGTCTTGAGAATCTCCGGGGGAGGTTTTCAGACGTCAAGGATGGGGTTTGGGTTTTGCTCATGTTCTCCTTGCACTTGTGCTCAGATGGCTAGCAAAAGGTCACGAGACTCAAAGGGTATGCGGGTAGTTCTGCCTTAGCGCAAAGCGGCTCGAGGTCAGGCTACCTACGCAAATGATCAACTGCCTCGTGCTCGAGAGCAAGTACCGGGGGACTCGACATACCTACATAATCTTGCATGGTAGTCAGTTTGAACCCAAAACGCTTAGGCTTGGACGATTTCAGGCTAGATCAAGGGAAAATATCCGCTCCAAAGTCGGTGGATTGTTGCTTGGTAGCGTTGGGCATTGGCTACGCTTGAGATTACCGAACACGAGAGCAACCGTTGAACAAGGAAGGTATTTACCGAAATCGCTAGGACTTCATGAGATTGGCAAATCGGCCCGTTTGACAGACTCTCTCACAACGTGACGTGTGCCTGACTGTGGAGGAGAAGTTATGCGAAGTGTTATGCCGCATGCAAAGTGTTATGCGAAGCGTTTATTTGGATAATGTTTCGCATCGTCTGCCTGTTGTGGCCAGTCACAGCGCCATGTCGTAAAATGGTGTCCAGACCGGATGCTGAATTCCGCGAATGACCAATCCGGGTTAATCCTATCTTCGTATGGCACGGGGTTTGATAAAGCTTTATTTGTCCCGCCGAACGGACCGCACCGGAGAAACCTCCGAAAACTTACCTGCATGATCCTAATCAAGCTTGTGCGTTAGCAGTTCCACTACGACGGTAGGGTGGCTTTGAGGGGAACCATTGGGCATCACTCACCTATTTAAACCTACTTGGATGCTGAATGCAGAAACTGCCCGAGCCGTGCATGAACATGAATCGGGATTCGGGAAGAGAGTATCAAGAGATTTGGATTTATGTACATCCTGGCCACACAGATGACGTCTTGGTGAGTTTTGTGGGTCAGTGGCACACATCTGCCGCACTCTCGAGGCTCTGCAAACGCGCAGAGTTTGTCGTTAGACGAAGCTGGTCTCGCTTTGGTCCACATTACCTATGCAGAAGCATAATTGTACGTTCGATCTGATAAGGAGCAAGCACCTGATCAGTAGTGTCCTTCAAGAAGCGTGCATGGAAATGTCTCTCGAAGAAGCTCCAAGCCAGGTGGAGGAATACTACCCGGCTATTGTAAAATCTCAGTGCATGTTGCGTGCAGTTTTGCACCAGTGGAACAACATAGGTAGCTGTGAAAGACGTACGATATGGCAATGTGCTTGCAGAACCGTTAGCGGCGTACGGGGGATGCATGGGCCACGGCTCACAGATCCCGCACGCCACCTTAGCATGCATCCCCAGTACTAAATAGGTACGTGGTGCTGGTGCACAATCTCAGAAGTGTGGTGGTGGTATTAAGGTTTGTGTGCTTCATGGCTGTGCGTGCCGTTTCCGCGCACATGCACAAGCGAACATATCTTGAATCTTATGCTTTGTGGAGGACAAGTTGATTTGATGAGAGATGAGGTATAGAGAAGAAAGGAGAAAAGGACTGACGGCGCTTAAGCAGAGAGAGAGAGAGAGAGAGAGAGAGAGAGAGAGAGAGAGTGTGTGTGTGTGTGTGTGTGTATGTGTGTGGAACGTCAAATATGGTGTGGAAAGCTCGTGTATGAGATGATTTCCGACAGAAATCGGATTGGCGCCTGCGGTGGGCCGCGTTGCACGGTGAATTGACCGTACTGGTTGTTATAATACAAGAAATGCTGCCGCCATGAACATGTGGCATAGACAAAATGGAAAGTTGACGAGACAATATGGGGGTCCGCGAGGACATGATGATCTAAATGCTGGGAGAACATAGCCTAGGAATGCCGCAATCAAACAGGATAGGTCCTAGCCCGAGGGTATATATTGCGTGCCGTGCTTGCAGAAAAGCAAGTTATTCTGGTTCAAACCGCCCATGCAAAAACGCTGTAATACGAGGAAAGGTGGGGGGGTTTTTTTTTAGAGAAAAGGTTGAAGAAAGATTGTGAAAAGATTGCAAATTGGTGGGAATTGTTGTTTGGGACCGACAGATTCAAGGTCGTTGGGGTCGAGTTTGATCGTTAGCTGATGGCCAGTTCGGCCGATCATAGGGCGACCGATCTGGAGCATAGTTGCCCTGATATGTTGGTCGCTCGCCAGACTGCTGGGCATTCGACTGGCTCAACAAGTGAGGTGAAAACTGACGGGATTGAGATGCACCATGTGATGGTGGCAGATTGGCTGGAGGAAATGCAGGCGCGTAGGCTTGTGGCTCAGGGGTCGAGGACACCAAGGCAGTGGGTGTCGGGCCAGGGACAGGATGATAATTACTGGTACGTCTTCGAACGTTTCGCTCCTCCTCGCGATCTTCCTCGTCAAAATCTCCGTACGAACCATCTGAGCCGGCCCCGGTCGTAGATGACGGTGCCAGAGACGGGGCAACCGAATGACGTCTCAACCGAGGCGAAGGCGGTCTGCCATAATGTCTCTCTGGATGTGGTTGTTGGAGGATAATGGCTTTGAAGTAGTCTCTGTCGCGCCGGTAGTATTCAGCATCCTCTAGAGCATCGCGCAGCTGCTGCTCCAACCTCGAGATGCTCATTGAAGCCTCGCGTTCCTTTTCTTTCCTTCGTGCACGGAATCGGGCCGAGGCACCGGCATTGCGTCTTCTTTTTTCGTCAGCCACTTTGGACGCTGCCTGCACATCGACAGGAATCTGCACTTGCCCGTGCTGACTCTTAATCGTCATGAGCTGAATGCTGCTCTGGCTTGATGGGGCCATTGGGATCATGCTATTGCGTTCGGTCTCCATGGGGATGGACCCATGTCGAGAGTCATTCATGCGAGTTGGACCAGGTACATACTGTGCTTGAGTACTACTCGAAGTATCGTACTGACTGGAGGCGATGGATGCGGCCTGGCTGTAGGGAGAGTATTGGGCGATGGGACTCGCACTACCGGATTGGGGGAAGCCTATACTTTGACGACGCAGCTCAGAACGCATCGTGTTGGGCGGTGGCGTTGGGGCTGTAGGATGTTGAGTGGGGTGTTGAGTGGGGTGCTGAGCAGGATGTTGAGGGGGGAATTGAGCAAGATGATGCTGAGCAGGGTATTGAGTAGGATGCTGAGCAGGATGCTGAGCAGGATGTTGTGTAGAGAGATAGGAAGCTCTTGCTCCCGACGGCGGGGTGGGCAGAGCAGGTTGCAGTGCCAATGACTCGGATGGGCGAGTGTTTGCGGTCAAGAAAGGCGACTGATGTGCATCGATGGTGCCAGTGGGTGGGTTGAGCATGCCGAGACTCTGTGTGCGGTGCAGCTTTTGAGATTTGGGGCTCAGGATATGCCGTATGGAGGGTCTTCCGGGAGGTTGGAATTGCCTGGGAGGTTGCTGATCTTCGTGGGCCGAGTCTACGCTGTTTGGCCTGCTAATGGAGGGTCGACTGCTGGAGTGGTGTGTCTCGACAGGCGAGGGCGAGTCCATCTGCGAGTGACTCCTCCTGTTGCGCTGTTGGTCCGGGACATGGGGTTGATGGTTGAGGATTGCGTGGACGCCATGTCTCTTGTCCGAAGGCGTGGGCGGGGTCCTTGAGAGATGGCGGAGAGGCGGGAGCGAGACATGGAGCGGGGCCGGTCGGGGACTGGTGCGGAAGGGCGGCTGCATAGAAGCGTAGGGCTGGGCGGGGGACATTTGGGGAGTTGACTGGCCCGACCGCAGCTCGCCCGTCAAGGAGTTGGGCATGTGCAAGATGTTGTCAGAGCCCCCTTGGCCTCGGGGGCCCGCCCATTGGCGGGGGGGTTTAGGGTCGTGATGATAGGGAGGGGTCAAGGAGGCGGCGAAGGGTCGAGGGAAGTTGGAGAGTGGAATCTGAGTAGCGGGCAGTGCTTGGGTAGCCAGGGTGACGCGGTGGAGTGTCTCTGGTCGCACGAGACACGACCAGAGTTGGGGGGGGGGGGGGAGGGGGAATGAGTATTTGTCCGGGTCGAGGTCAGGATAGGCGTGTGGGGAGTGGCAGAGAGAGCAGCAGAGTTTAACAAACGAGGCGAGGCGGGTTTCCTAGTTGGGCAATGGGGAAGGTGCGAGGGCACTGGGCCATGCTCCGAGGGCCAAGCCGACGTAGGTTGGGAGCGCCACAGGCAGAAGTCCAGGTGGGTGGTGGTGGTGGTGAAGAGTGAAGCGCTGCAGGAGTGAGGCTGCAGAGTGGCGAAAGGTGGAGGAGGAGGAGGAGGAGGAGGAGGAGGAGGTAGTGGTAGTTGTAGTGGTAGTTGTAGTGGTAGTTGTAGTGGTAGTGTTAGTGATGGTGGTGGTGGTGGAGGCGGAGGATATGAATAAGTGGCGGCCGCAATGGGCAGTCGGGCGGGCTAGGGCTGGGACTGATATAAGAATGTGCGGTGTAGTGGGCGGAGGATCGCTGGCCGTGCAGCAAATCATGGGCGTGGCAGAGCCTAGAGGCCCCTGTCGACGTGCGGGCTTGGTTGCGCGAGAGGAAGGGCAGCCAAAAGTAGTGCGGGCGGGCGTGCAGGGCAGGGCAGGGCAGGGCAGGGCAGCGTAGCCTGTACATAGGTATGTACCTAGTGGATGATGATGATGCCCTGTCCTGCGCGGTCCTGTGCTGCCCTGCCTGTGCTGCCCTGCCTGTGCTGCCCTGCCTGTGCTGCCCTGCCTGTGCTGCGTGCTGCGTGCTGCTGTCCAGCCTGGCCTGCCCGCGGCGGCTTCGACCAGGGACTGGCGGCCCTTCCAGCGAGCTCTAGCGCGCCCGCCAGCACTGGGCCGGCGGTGACCTGGCGACCTGGCGACCTGGCGACCTGGCGATATGGCGTCCTGGCGTCCTGGCGTCCTGGCGGGCAGCGCGCGCACGCACGTCTTCGCCGCTACTGCACGGCGAGGGTGACGATGCGCGGAAGCGGAAGCCTGTCCCCTCCCCCACCGCAAGAGCGCGCAGCCTGGCAGCCATGGGCCATGGCACAACTACAGTGACAGTGTCCGGTACACTCTGCCCTCGCCCGAGCCCTGCAGACTCCAGACTCCAGAGCCGGCGTGGGCGCCCTGCTCGCCGCCCATCACCACGCACCCGCACCCGCACCAACACCAGCACCAGCACCGGCAGCTCCACGCACGCCGCCCACTGTGACGGGCACGGCCGCCGTGTCTCACCACTCACCACTCACCACTCACCACTCACCACCCGTCCCTCGCTCCAGTCCGACAGCAATTCCAACAACGCCCTGCGCTTTTCCTGCCCACCCGCCCGCTCATTGGCCGCCCGGCGATTTATTCCTCCCCCCCCCGCTAATCCGCGCTGCAGCGCCGCACCGCCCTTGCCAAGCGCCCACCCGCCCGAGCTTCCCACCTCGCGAACCTGCCGAACCACGCACTGCACGCCAGGCGAGCCTTCAGCCTTCAGCCACGACGTTGTGGGCGCTGTCGACCGGGGCGCCCGTCGCAACCTGCGCTTTGGCTTCCTTGCCGTCCTTGCCCATCCCCCCTTCCCCCCTCCCCGCGACGGCGCGACCACAACCACTCACCACATGCCGCCGCTCGTCGTCATGTGGCCCGGCTCCTCCCTCGCCCTGGACCGCTCCGTCAGCACCGGCTTCGTCTTGTCTCGTCTTGTCTCGCCTGTGCTCGAGAGAAGCAATTCCCCCCCTACTGCAAGAGACCAGTTGACCCCACGGCAATATGCGCATTGCGCACGCCGCACTCCGCCAATACACCATCTGCGATCCAAGCAGGCATCCTGTGACCCTCCCCCAGCCAGTCCCATCGTGGGGGTCGTGCCATCATTCCTGCTTGGGCACACATGGATCCTCGCACCTCGATCCATGTCCCCTCCAAATCCATGCCTTACACTCGCATGCCCCTCACTCCGACTCACTCCTGAAGCACACAACGCCCCAACTTCCAAGACATAAATGACGATCGCCCTGACCTGACCACCCAGCAGCCCTCGCCTCTAGCAAACGTCCATGGTAATGTAGCTACTGGACGGTTACCTTCGCTTCAAATGCCACGCGAGAACATGGCTCCCAAGGCGACTGCAAATTGGGCTCCAACGTCGACTCGTACAGACACACTAGAAAAACTTGCCCAACAATCTTACTGTTCTAACTTGTCACCCCTAGGGCCCTAGTGCTTTCCCGACCAGAGACAAATAGGCTCCCGAGGCCCGTATCCTCCTTGACCGTCTCGCTGCTAGCCCTTTGCGTGAGCTCGGTTGGCCTGAGTTGTGCTTTTTCTTGTGCCTGGTCACCTTCTGCAGCCTGCTGCATCCCCTTCAGGAACGTACTAGCGCCTCCAGCCAAAGGGTACAAGCCTCCCTAACGTTTCTTCTGCGCAGCTGACGATCCTGCAACAAGTCTAGAGACTAGACGCTGCTCGGGCAAAATTCATCCCATTCCCCCCTCTTCCATTTGTGCTTGTACCTGCAGAACTCCTCCGCCAGGCGCACAGATCCACGTCTCCTCATGATCGCCCATTGTCACTTTTTCACAATCCCAAACAAAACTCGGCCTCAATCTGGTGGCTTGCAACTATCTGCCGCCAGACCTACCTACACGACACCTCTAGGAAAATGATGTCAGCCCGTCTTTATCCACGGCTATTGTTACCCCCCGAAGACGCCCGCCGGCTCGTTCATGTTAGTTCCGGCCCGCTCGCACGCTCTTCCAAGTGCGCCTCGCCAGGGGTCACTTCTAGAAAGGGATAGCCATATCCGATGCTACGGTCGACGGAACGCCACAGCATCATCCGAGCCACTCAACAAGCTCTGAGAGGATCCACCTGTTCCATGTCCAGGCTGTCGGTTGCGTGGTCAGGCTCGGACCCTCGGAACCTAGGCAAGGTCGCCCCAGCCTGCATGATAACGTCACAAGCACGGAGCTAGAGAAGCCTGTCGCCGCTATGCAATGGATACCTTAGGTACCTATCGTTGCATACCTATGTGATATGTCCATGGTTGGCAGATAACGTGCTTGCCAGAGCATGCTGGTCCTGGCTGCCAGCTGGGCCTGGCCTGTCATTAGTCTCACTTCACTCGACATGTCACATGTAACATGTTGCTGTGCAGTGCCTCGAATGCTTTAAACTGCGCCGCTTTGGCTCGTGCTCACCGAAACATAGGTACCTAAGTACTGTACCTGTAGGCTGTACTGTGTACATACTGTGGTTCATGAGAAGCCGCGCTTCAGCTGCCACCATACGCGCGACCTTCCTGCTGGCGCGCATGTGGCATGGTATGCATAAAACGCTGCGATAAGTCCGACGTGCGTCCCAATCGGCTCTGCGTCATCGTCCTACCAGCCTCGGAACGTGCTGGTGACGGCATTACCTTACTACCCTACTCTGGTAATTGGACTTCTACCTCGATCATTTCGGTGTCTTGTGGCGGCTGGGGTGAAGCATCTCTCTTGTCTTCAGATGAGCCGGGCTCCCTATAGGCTATGGCCCAAGGCCCATGGGTGCAACGATTGTGGTGGGCTGGAAGCGCGACAGGCTGACCAGGGTCTTGCACAAAAGGCACGTGGGCACCCACGCACCCAACGCTCTTGCCACTCAATGATTGTTGAGAAACTGGCATGTGCTGACCAACCACTGTTCCGCTTGACCACGACCTCCAGTTCGTTTGTCTTTGGCTTCAGCAATCCTACGAAGCATGGTCACAGCCTCTGGGCCGCTGGTCCCAGAGAAAACCTTCGCGGTACCAAATTGCCAGTATGCAACCGCAAGCGATCGTATCGCTTTACAATCTGTCTTTTCCCAGTTCTTGCACAAAAAATCTGCTGATGACATAAGGATGGCAACGTAGAACCTATCTACCGCTGGGCCGCTGGCGATACAGCTCGTCTTCGCCTGCTTCAAACTCTATAAATGTGTTCTCGTGTTTTCATTCCGCTCTGTCAGGACCGTCCCTGTAGCACGCACCTCCTTCAGGAACACATCCTTTCAGGGACAATTTTACAGGCAAGCAACGACGGTTGGCTCCGTTCTTCGGTACAATTTTATCTACACCTGTTCGGCGAAGTACTCAATCCCAGGGCTTTCCACAGGCGTCCATGATGGTGCTCAACCAGTCCTCACCTGGTCAAACAGCACCAACTTGATTTAGTCTAATACCCCCCCCTTTATCGGACCATGTCGGCTTTTCTCTATTTTGATCAGCATCCGCTCATGCTAGTGATTCGCAGCTGCAACTGACCCGGCTGTGTGGCTCTGTCGCGGATGACTGTCAACGACGTTGCAGCGTCATGGTCATTACAACGTCGAATTGATCTCCACACTCCATATTTCTAGCTTCCGCTTCGATCGCATCCATGGTGTAAAGAAGTGATTCTCAGTACGATCGGGCGGACTCTCCTGGCCCTCGTGCTAGCTGAAGATCTACCCACAGGTACTGTAACTCTAGATGGACTGCGTAATTCTTCTTTCATCCCTATGCAGTCATCTACATCATCTTCGCAGGATGTTGACAAGCCAGGTCACACCAGCGCAACATTTGAAACGAACTAAACTGATATTTCGTGGTATACATCGAAACATCGAAAAATTATCTCAATTCTACGACCACTCTTCGACAGGTCCTTATCGTCTCCTAGCACAAACACCAGATTGCTCTCATCAATGATCATCTTCACCGACTATCAACCTGAGCTGGATTTCATGAACATACTCCCTTCACCTTTCTCATTTTACTGTTTGTGAATTAGTATTGGTTCGAATCTGTGTTAACAGCCAGCCAAAATCATCTCCATTCCGGCTCAGTACACTGCCGCCGCCTACCATCAGATTAGCAGCACCAACAAGAACGAAAACAATCACGAGAACTTACCTAGGCAGGGCAGGGTATGCACAACACCGAGATTCGATCGAGTGTGAAATTACATGGATATTTTAATCGCTACAAGCACAAGGATCGCCACAGCGGCAAGAGCCGCAGCTTCATCCCACTACGAATACGCACGTACATCTTGGGTATGTTGGTCGTGCGAATCCTGCCGGTGTACCGTGTTACGTGTACTTACCTACTACTGACAACTGTACATATCCTCATGTCAGCGCGCGTTGCGAGCTTTCGGTGATCTACACGATTAGACTTCTTTCATAAAAGAAAGGAAGGCTATCCTAGACTCCCATGCGGTTAGGCACGTGCATTGATCGACAGGTTGACGCCCCTGTCACAAATTGCAGTCACGCCGAGGCCTGCGTGTCTCGGATAATTGAGTTGCGCACTTCACTGGGCATGGGCTGCGCCTTTTGAACATCAACGGTCTAGACCAAAATGCTTAAACTCTTTCTGCAACGCTGCGGACTTGATCACCCGGACATCAGCACTTGCCATGGTCGCATGTACACCTGTCACCAGATCACAACCTTGGGATCAGACTTCTCAAAATGGCAATACATTGTTGATCTACATAACCGCAACGGACAGAAATAGCCGTCCTCGATGCTATCCTTTTGAGCCTTCCGGTACATGGAGCCATTGCGGCCACTAAGACTTGTTTTGCCTGACATGCTCCGCATTGGCATTTACATGTCCAGTGCATACCTATGTAAAGCCACAGCACAAGAACCGTTCTTTTGACTCATTGACATCCAAGGATGCACCAAGATCCAGCCCGGTCATCGCAATGTTGAGAAGCTCAAATTTCAATGCCTGAAATAGGCGCGATTGCTGGTTGCCCTGTTGTCATGCATGCAACGACCCCTCAAAGTCGTATGTTTCCCTGTCTCAGATCAAGCATACCGATGTCAATTGTGTTCCTTTTGCCGACACACATGGCATGCAAAGATTGCGTGTCTCCGCCCGCTCGGCGGCACTTCGTCCAGTTATTTGCGAAGGGCATGCGTCAGGACGTTTAGGCTGGGCGGCATCGTATATCCGTTGAACACGAACCACTCCACTGCACCATTGCAATGTCGGCACTTGTAGATGCTTCTGCTTCGACTCGAACCGAAAGAGAGTATGGCCACCATCCCCCGGCTAACCTTCTGAAAATATTCATCTCGATTTGCTATAGCGTATGCACCAACACCTTTTGTACCTAATTGTCGGTTGCACGAGAACAACCAATTTCGCCTCATTCATGTTCTGCTTTTTGCTGCGATTTCGTACAAAAAAGTGTGGGCATGTACGAGCAAAGTGTTGTGCTGGGTCGTACTGGGCCACAGTCGACATTTCGCAGAGCACTACAGTTGGTTCTCCCTTTCATTTTGTTTGGGGAGAAAAATTGTCCACAAAAAAACTTTGGATTTCATGCAGGTCATAGAGACAAGACGTTCTTTTTGCTGAACATGTAGAGAAGCCGCGTTGTCGAAGGACATCCGAAGTACCGTACATGCGCGGCACTTCGGGCGGCCGTGCCGCTCAAGTCAGAAAAAGGAAAGATAGAATACGTAACTTGACATGCCGAGCCATGCATGACCGCAAGACTAGAGAAACACTGCTACAGCCACAACTACCTACTACCTATCTCTGAAGCACCATGAGCAACACAATCCAGGCCTTGCAAAAAGAAAAAAAAAGAATTCGCTGTGGTTCTAGAAAGGCTGGTTTTGTTGGTACGTTCCCTCCCCACATGGACAGGTATCTAGGCTGTCGCGCTCCGTGGACCATTGTTCACTGTGACTGGGGAATAGTACCACACATGACATAATGGGACGTGACGTGACATAACATAACATAACATAACATTACCGTAAACCCAGCACAATGTCCTTTCCAGGAGCATCGCGGCAAAGCCAGTCCTGTACAAAGCGTGTTATAATCAACATGAGATACCTTTACTGCAACAGAGAAAAAAAGGCAATACCTATGAGTGAGACTGGTAAGAGTAAGGTGTGGATCTAGATCAGTGTAGGTATCAAGGTTTTGCAGACAAAGTACAAGTACAAGTACAAGTACATGTAAGCCGTCGCAGGCGTCAACGAGACGGTGACGGTGACGGTGACGGGCTCGCGCTCTTGTCGCATGCATGGGCGCTGGATTCGAGGCGCTAGAGTACATATATGTAGACAAATGTTGGGACAAGATTGCTGGACCATGGCATACCTACGTGGGGAAGAGGCGGCGTCCCGCATTTTCTTCTCGTCGAGATGGTGGCATGGTGCACGGCCCAGTCAGTACCGGTATCTTGCTTGCTTGCTGGACTGAAGTACGGAGTCGAGCGGGAGATGTGAACGAGGAGCGGTCGCCTGGATGCATTTCGCTGCGTGCAGCGATGCGGAGCAAGCACCGGTGGTCATGTGTCCAACCCGCACACGTGCACGATTGTAGTTGCGTTTTGTTTGAGATTGGGAGTCAAGTAGCACCCGATTGTAACAGTGGGTTGAGGTAAACAGCATCAGCATGATTGCGAATAGATAAATCCGAGTAGCATCTCGTGTAGGGAAGGGTGTAGAGGGCGGAACTTAACAAGGACGTGATACGATGGCTGCTAGAACCTCGAGAGTCATGCAGCTTGTCGCTCTGATGTACAACTCTTTGATGCAACTCTCTGATGCAGCTCTCTGACACAGCTCTCTGATGCAGCTCTCTATTCTCAGACTATTTGATACGTGAACCGTCCCTTTGCAAACCCAACATCCTGAGCAACCACCTCCACGCTATGCCGCGGACCTGGTTATTTTACGCCCGCAGCTTTATCATAAGGAGAACCACACAATAACTCATAGGCACAAAGACGACCACTGTAGCCGCGTTCTTTCAACCAAAAATACTCTGCTTATAAGCTTAGGGTTTCGAGGGAAGTCGGCTCCGTTGATACACTGGCAAACGTGGGTAATCTAGGGTCGCCTCTGGATTCGAGAAGCTTGGTGCTGATACGAGTTACTCTGTTGGCAGACGGGAAAATACTGGCCGTGAGCCTGGTTCGTGGACGGATTACAGGTGGCGGGCTCTTTTGGCTTGCGGGAGACTTTCGCCAACGTGCTGTTGAAGAGTAGGAACGAGCTCGTGGCACTATTGACCGGGTCGAGATGGTATATTAACATCCTGAAAACTAGAGTGTGCGTACCAGTGTCTCCAGAACGATCTGATCTGGGCTGTACGGGATCGGCTCACCGCACAACGACACCAAAGCAATCATAACGAGCGGATTCACCCGCGACGCAAAGACCGCGTTCAGCGAGTACGCCGCGATCATCTGCGCGGTATCTGTGTAGAGGCACTCATAAACGACCTGTATCGGCATATTAGTATGCTATCCTACTTCAGTCTAGTTATGACTGCTTACCACGACGAAGAAAGTGCTACCTGCATGTCGCAGAGTCCCTGGACACCCACACGTGCAGTACCAACACACGAAGTACAAGATAGCACATATTAGCAAGTACGGGAGCTCTGACACATAATCAGGCCAACGACAAAGGGGGCCAAGCGGTACGTCTCACTCTTCTTCTCTAGCTTTCCGTATACATTGCGACGACTGATAAAGAGCGGCTGGAGCTGAGCGATGAGACCTGGTGCCATGAAAATGAGGCTAGAGACGATAAAACTGTGTCTTCTGAAGATCGCTAAAGACTGCCGCCGACCATCTAGAAGGTAAAGCTACGGATAAGTGCTGATAAGATGTGTAGAATGACCTTGTTATACACATATGCGGTGTTGTGGTACAGCGACACGTTCTTTCAGTGCGTGATCAGCTTAATTGTCAGGCGACGTGTTGGCTACAACGGATTGGTCACCCGTTGTGAGCAGGCGGGCGCTGAGTATACGTAGTACTCCACGCAGCAATATTTCATTGGAGATACTGTACCCTTTTGGGCCAGCTTGGGGCTGGTCGCGTGGGCTAGCGCCTGACATTAATCTGCTCAAGTATACGCACAGCGAATTCATATCCATCGCCAGGAGTCCCCTGAGGGCGGGAAGGCAGCATCTACAATAATCTCGTCCAGCTCTGCTGCCACTGTGGCATGCTCGGGCGAGGCCAGCCACATCTTACTTCCAGTCGGTTGTTTTGGAGAGACTGTCTGACACTGCGTCGATCATATTTTCAGCTCTACTGTCAAGCCCGGATGTGAGTTTATCGAGAAATGTCAGTCCGCTGGGCTGCGCGAGCAGCTCGATCCTGATAGTTAGTCTTTTGCATTGTTCTACAAAGAGCCTAGCTCCTAGACTACCCTCTAAGGTGTGCTCGTTATCCTGCAGCTGCAAGAGCTCAATATTTACGTCGACATAGCGGAGGTTGTTTCCCCGAGACATGTCGTTATTGTTTGACGGAGGAGCGCCGAGAACTCGAGTGCCTCGCGCACTGTAGCTAACAACTCGTAAATTTCTAACTGCTCTACGTAGCCAGCAGATTTTGGAATGACGCTGGGGGTATTTTTGGTCAAACATGATGCCATCGATCCACGTATGATGCCGTTGGTTTTGCTTTGGGCGAGAACATCAACCAACGTCGTCTTAACAGTAACAGCCTAGATAACATCGAGTCAGCACAGTCAAGCAAAGACTCGGTGCAGATATCCACTTACATCTGATGACCCTACGAGGGCACATAGCGTGCCTGGTTTGATGGAACTCTGGACATTATCGAGGAGAACACGATTGGTAGAGGGAGTCTTGACAGTATACATTAGAATCTTCTAAGTGAATATGCTGGTGTTATAGCTAAGTTAGGAAGTTAGGGATTTAATTTATTCCCCGAACGTGGAGTTGGAAACTATCTTCTCGAGTTTTCCAGACTCCTCGTCATCGCCGTGGGTGCCGCTCACAACATTTCGCTTCTCCCTAGGAACTGAATTCTATCCATTACCTTTGCCCACTTGCTTCCATCTCGAGGTGAAGATGGACGTCACAGCAAAGAAGGGATTTCACCAAGCGTAAAGAATGCCTAAGTTGCGCCAAATATGACTACCTTTTACACAGTTTGAAGAATTGTCGATGACTGTCTTGAGGGGGCAGTCGTAGCTGGTCTTGTTAAGTGGGTTTAGATGTGAGGGGACGTTCTCGTGAAAGACAGTATTGTTGCTAATGCCCTTAAAGGTAAGACTGTATCAGATCACGCTCAATCTTCTCGACTTCCCTTTACTACCTGCATTGTGTTGTACGTACATCCAAATCCCTTCGGTGATCGACCATGATTCTAAGCTTCTGGAATCTTGAGTTTCTGTCGTCGAGTCGTCGCACTGCTCCGAAGTTGCGTTGGCATCCATTTGCGAATTCAGGACAGGAAGTCAGGGTGAAAATGGGAGGTGTTACTGAGAAAAAAAGACTTTGTAATGGTTTGAAATGCGGCGATTGTCTCAATCTTCATTGCGATCATAGTACAGCTCCGAGTGATAGAATTCTGACAGTGATGCTGCAAAGTCGGATAGCTCCAAGCCGTTGACTGAGAGCGATCTGAACCATATGCTTCACGATACTTCGAAGATAATGAACGCTTTCGAAACCACTTCACCTTAAATTGTATGGTCTAGGGCTGGCATCACCGTCGAATTCATCAGTACACCTTTTGACCTTATGACTGAAGCACAAGGCCTCTCCTCCGCTCGATCACACATGGCCGTAAGGACATCAGCATGGTTAAATTCAGTCGGACTGGTACTGGTTCTATCGTCCACGCCAATGGTTACCCGAAGCATCCAGTTGGTAGACATTTCGCGCACAGCTAGGCACGTGCATCCAAGTCTGATTACTTATTGTGCTTGTATAAACTGTATCAGGACTAGCGTACGACCTGAAGATGATTACTCTAGCGCGACCCAGATAGTAATCATGTTGAACACAACTTGGATCTTCAGCCAAGTAATTCTTGTCTAGTGTCGCAATGCTGCTGCATGAGCGGTTCATGTATGGGTTGTGGTACGTATAAATATGAAAAAGGAGGACGTGCTCTGGCATCTGCATCCTACTCGATCAAGACCAGTAACCGACTACTTCTGATACCTACACTCGTAAATCAGTTTGAGGATAGAACCTTTAACATGCCTCTTTGGCTAGTTTTTCACCCTGATGGCACCTTCGAGGATGATGAAAGCAAGGAACTTCTGTCTAGAGACATCACAAAGCTCTACACAGAGGTTGTCGGATTGCCGGCGTTCTACGTTGTGGTCAACTTTATCAAGATGATTGGCAACACGATGTGGGTTGGAGGCAAAAAGGTGGCTAATGATCAACCTTTCATACGTATCGCGATCGACCACATCGCTGTTACCCTGCCCAATGAGGACGAAGTCTATGCCCGCACCGCCAACAGGATAGACGCGTTACTCAAGCCACATGTGGCGGACAAGGGGTACAATTGGGAAATTCACATCGATGAAACGGAGAGAAGACTGTGGAGGATCAATGGTATGGCACCGCCTCCGTTTCGAAGTGAGGAAGAGAAGGTATGGGTCAACGAGAACAGGGCTATACCATGGCAGAAGGACACGAAGGAGCAGGCTGCTACTAGCCGAATCTAGCTGCATTGACTCTGATTGATGACCTTTTATCAATAGTGGCGACTTTCCCTCGACTTTCCTTTCTTCGACATGATAATGATTTGTTTCTCGTGCGTGGCCCTGCCAGCATTTCTACATTGAAATCACCACTTGGTACGCATGTCTCGATCATGTAGTAATCGGCTACTCAGCATAAACATTGAGCCTACAAGAAGTGCCACACCCTATGCATGTCAGTGACTTTCGTTTCTGTTCGACTAAGGACACTTACCGAGAATCCTATGAGACCAGCGTATCCTCCCTTTCCCTCGTTGTCTGTAATCAATGCACCTCCGATAGGACTGCCGACAAGGCTAGCGATCGCAACGACACTGTAGAATGCACCCATGCGAGCGCCTAGTCGGTCATCTGAAGTGATCTGCCCGATGACAGCTGGTGGAAGCGCAGTAACGCTGCTGGTCGTGAAACCATATAATGCGGCAAACAGTACGAGTACAGCGAGAGATTGGCTGGGCAGCCACAAAAATATACATAGGAAAGCCGAAACTAAAGCCATGGGCCAGAGAAGGTTCAAGCGTCCAACACGATCGCCGAGAAGTCCTCCACTATTGGATTTTAGCATTGGTCAAGCTTGTGCGATGCGGGAGACCTACAAAATCGCCCCGAAAATGCAAGAACTGTTTATGATACATAAGAAGTATTTGCTGACTGCGTTGCCAGGATAGACTACTTCGGCATATGTTTCTGCTTGGGAATTAGTGAGTTGTGTCTTGAGCGTCGCTGAACTTGCTTATATAGTATGATGGTATCCACAACCCAAGTATAGCGAACCATGTACCGATACATAAGACCGTATAACGGAGATCGCGGAAGCCTCCAAAGTCCAGCAAAGAGCCGTGACTTTTACGTTTGGGGTCATTTGCAGGCTTGCTAGTGGTTATGCATAGTGCTATCGAATAGCAAATGCTAATCATATCAGATTGTAGTAGAATATTGCAAACGCGCTCGACTCACGCTATCTTGAGAGCTGCAACACGCAGCATATTAGAAAAGCCTACACTTGGTAGAAGCTGCTCGAACATGAGCGGAAACCCTATGCCGCCCAATGAAGAGCCAGTAGTCACCAAGCCCATGGCAAACGCACGTCGCTCTTTGAAGTGTTGACCAACCACTGTCAGGGCTGGCTGAACCCCAAAAGCAATAGTCAAGCCCATAAGCAGGCCTTGTACCAGAAATACTTGCCAGAATTGACCAGGCTTCATGCAAGATAGCACGATCAATGCAACAATTGTACCGGTGCCTGAACACAAATAAAGGTACTGAGATCTTTGTTGGTCATCTGGTTCATCATGACACGGGAAACCAACCTTCACGCCGTAGCGGTCACACATCGCGCCGGAGATTGCAGCCAATGAGTTCATCAAAGCCATTTGTAGTGTACCCACAAACGCTATGGTTGACGTCGGGGTATTCCGCAAGAATTCGCTGGTGTAGTAGTTCTGGAAGAACCCAAAGCTGTTCATGATGCCAAAAGAGGCATAGTAGACAAGTATGGATCCAGCCACAGTCAGCCATGCTGCCCATCCACCTTCGTGCTGTTTGCCATCTCCTGACTCAACGTCGCTGGAGCTATCCGGGGCCCGACCGTGGGAAATGTCGGAATCTTTTTCGACCATGGCGTGATTGTGTGACGGGGGAAGCTGAAGGCCAGATATATTCCACATTCCAGCATGATCTCGTCTTTTTAGTTATAGAAGCCATCCCTTGCCATTGAGAACAACTCAGGATGTCTTGTTTTACAGAATGCGACATCTTTCTCTGGCGATGTCATGGGGAGCACGGTCGGGAGGAAGGCAGCGGGAGCCAGCATGAGGGCGACGGAGACGGTTCCATTGTTCGCATGTGCTGTTCACATTCTTACACAAGGGTCGGAATGCTTGTTGGTTGGCGGCCAAGTTGTGATTATGCTGACGAACTTCGAGTGACAGACATACATGCAGCGCTATTCTGCATGTGTATCAAATTCACCGATAAAGATAGCCGATTTGTCCACAAGATTGCTGAGGCAATGGATTAGACTGATGCAGAGAGCGACATCTCAAATACAGTTTGTACCAGATTTACAAATGCCGTCCCAGGTCGCAGTAGCTGATGTGGGTCTGTAATAGGGTAGTGACCTAAAACGTCATGTGCAGCCTGTCAGATGAGTATTGGGAAACCGATCCCATCGGTTCTTAGATTGCGGTGACACAACACAGAGCACACGAAATACAAAGTCACTATTCTGTGTAATGCAGCTCGACAGGTACGACTCCTTGAACTGTATGAGACGATACTTTGCTGTGGCTCGTATTGACGTCAAGTGTTAAAGCTGTCTTAAGTGAAGAAGTCAGCCTTATGTTAGAATCCCTGGCTGATGGACGCAACACAGTGCCAAAGAAAACAGATGGACACTCTCTACGTGCTCACAAGTTATGCGCTGCGGTTTGGATATGGTTGACAAGCACCTGTTGTGGCTGTATATCTTATGTCCACTGAGCAACCAGGAATGCATTTAGCGATGCGCTGGTAATATGAATCGAAAGCTGTCTCGATGATCCAGAATTGATAGCATTTTGAGTAGATTTTGACCAGCCTTCTGCTTGTAACGTTAGTAGTACTCGGTGCCGAGTGCGGTTGTATGCTCGTAGTCCATCATTTTTGTGAGCTTTATTGCGCAGCCAAAAAAGTCCAACCCATGCTATGATAGTTCTCTTACTGGGCGCGTGGCAGCAAATGCCCATGACAGTATGGATATGGCGCATTCTAATTGGCGCATTCTAATGAATTTATCACCGTACCTGTTCAGAGACCTCTATGTATCATGCGCGATGAAAGTGCTGCCGGTTTCACGCACGGGCTGGACAACCATACAGATTAATGGAAGCTCGTCATTTTTAAAAGCTTCTGTACATGATAACGTCTTGTATTCGAGATGTCTAGAAAATGCGCGTGTAAGGTGCCGAGCTTCGTTTGGCTTGCATTGTGGTTCATGTTCATCGTGTGTGCAAATTCCTTCCAAAACTCATTGTTGTCTTACATGATAGCTCTGACGCATGATGATAGAAGTGCCGTCATTGATAACCGCGGTAGAATGACAGAGTAATTGTACAGTGCGATGTATGTTAGTTATTTCCAATGTAATGCGCAAGGACGAGGGCCGGAGATAACTGAATGACGACGTCATAGGTAACTTAGCTACGGGCTCGCTCCATGTGGTACGCCGATTTGCAATCATAATAGTGTTCCTGGACACACCAAAAGGTCTTCGACGATACCGCGTCTTCTGTGAACGAGAACATTGCCAACATGTCGAACATAAAGGACTCACAAAGCACGAACGTCGATTGGTTCGATAAGGCTCCCACTGAAGACCAGTTACCGCAAGCAACACGCGAACTCCTCGAAACGTATAGCGGCATACCGCCCGACGAAGTGTTTCCTCACGTCGTACGGCTTCGTGATGAGGCCTGGAAAGTGCACCCATATCCGTGCATCGGACAATTCCGATTTCTCGAGCCAAGTTTCACACATCTCAAAAACGGATTCAGTGAAAGTGTGGACCGTCTTGGCAAGGGTCAGAAGTTCCTCGATATGGCATGCTGCTTCGGACAGACCATTCGGGAACTCGTCGCAGCTGGTGCACCGGCTGAGAATATTTACGGGTGCGACCTTCAAGCCGACTTCATCGACTTGGGCTACCGACTTTTCAAAGATGGGGGCAAGCTGAAAGCCAACTTTTTGATGGCCGACATCTTCGATGCCAGCTCCACCCTGCAAGACCTAAAGGGGAAGATCGACATCATTTTCGCTGGTTCCTTCTTCCACCTATGGGGCTACGAAAAGCAGATTGAGGTGTCTAAGGCGGTGGCTGCACTGCTTTGCCCTAAACCGGGCTCGATGATCTTAGGCCGCCAGGTCGGTGCAGTTGAAGCCGCTGAACAGGTTTCAGCAACAGGAACCATGTATCGCCACAATGTTGAGAGCCTTCGAAAGCAGTGGCAAGAGATAGGAAAAGATCTTGGTATCGAGTTCCAGGTCGAAGCAAGTCTTCAGTGCCTCTCACAGCAGCACTCCGATTGGCACACGAGTGGGACTAGACGACTATGGTTCGTCATTCGACGCAAATAGTAACAATCGGCCCTACATGGATAATGTGGTGACTTCTGCGGACTCAATGGTCTAGATTCGCCTCGTCCTTGCAGATGTCGTTTAAGCGAACCTGGTTCAAACGACTGCGTGCTGTAAAGCTTGATTGGCAGGTACTATTGGCGTATAGCATTATGAAAGTCTTAGAGAGAATGTCGCTTCCGGTTATGTACCAATTTCTGAAGTTGTATGCAGCATGCGCGGTCAAAAGATCTCTGGGAACGTGTTCACAATTTGGGTTGGGTACGACAATATTCAATGGTGGCCGATATCTGGGGTGCATACAGGATTGTGACTATTTTTACACTCTTGAATCGATACTAGAAGGGTCGACACGCGATTTTGCCGGCCTAGTGCTGGGGTAAATAACCTTATATCGGCGGCCCTATCCGAACCTACTATGCATATATTTGCCCATACGCCTCAATATTCGAAGTGCAATTTCGAGAGTGCGGCTAATCAAATGGCGGGTCGACTATCCAAGGCCTCGGTACAGCCATAAGCCTGGCTGCAGGAGGCCATGCGCAAATCCTCGGTAGACAGTGGAAACTACAGATGCCTAATGCGACTACCGGCCACGAGCAGAAAGCGCTCGTGTTCTTCTACGACGCGCCAACTTCTGCATGTTCTAGCCACAAGACGCATCCCGGGACATGAACATGTTGCAAGCGGCAATGTTCATCTATATCGAAATGAAAGGCACATTGGGCTAGAAATTTGAGCCGCTCCTGACACTATATCATACTTTAGCCCGAAGACTTCCCAATAATCTTATAAGTAGGTATGTCTGCAGCCCAGTATACCTAGGAACCTCATCCGCCCTTGTCGTTGGTAGCCGATTGAAGTATCACTCCCACCTTTCGACAGCAAAGTTCCTCTGATCATCAGCATGAGATTCTCGTTGATCGTTGCTGCGGCACTTGCTGCAAGCGCTGAAGCGGCTGTCCTCGAAAGAAGACAAAAAGGCAATCCGGATGGTATGACCCCAGAGAATTCAAATCGAGGCACGATAGAGTCGTTGAAAATTGCTATGGCTGATTATGTACATAGTGAGCGACTGTGGTCTGGATGCGTTCGAAGGCCATACCGCGGAGGCGCTCCTGTTCTGCAGCAGTATCCTGAAATCCGGCACCGCAACTGAAACCGTTACCAAAGGCGGTACCACAACCACCACGGTCACAAAGCAGACTACCACGACGGTTTACCCTCCAAGCAGTCAGAAGCCTACACCGACTCCCAAACCTACGCCAACCCCTAAGCCCACGTCAACCCCTACGCCCAAGCCGACCCCAACGCCATCCCCAACACCAAAGGTATGCATGTTGGCATGAGTGAAGAGAACTTAACGTAACGATATCATAGTCATCGACTCCGATCCCGCCACCGCCACCTTCGTCCACTGCTAAGGCCTCGTCATCGCCAACTCCGAGCCCTGTCCAGCCATCTTCGACTCTGGTCTCGTCGACCCTTGTCTCGAGCCCCTCCCCGTAAGCGCATCTCAAGATATTCGAGGCGCAGAGGATACTGACAAATGCAGATCTCCTACAAGCGGACCTGGCTGCGGGATCGTAGCTTACGTGAAGACCACGGCAGCCTACTACTTTGAGTCGAGCGGCACCAAGAACACGTTCGCAGCTTGCAGCGCGCTCTGCAAGGCAGACAGCAAGTGCAAGAGCTTCGGATATGGCGAGGCGAACTGCATGCTCTTCGATGTGAATGCGTACGTACACATGTAGAACAGAGCTGCAAAACCCGTGAGCTGTGACTAACGCAGGAACAGTGCTGACAACACCAACTACAACCCCACGTCACCGTACACCTTCTACGACGTGTCATGCCCGGCCGAGCTCCCTGTGCGCAAGCGACAGCTCGACATCATTATTGGGGGACCGGGTGGTGGCATCAACATCTCGCTTGGTCTCAGCGGGCCGAAGCAAATCTCATCGGCTTGCTCGTGCTTCATCACTCGAGGCCCGGCCGAGACTACGGTCACCAAGACTGCGACGAGCAACGCTACCAAGACTGCGACGACGACTGCGACTGTCACCAAGACTGCGTCGAACGATGACAGCTGGATTGAGAGTCCCGACGCGCCTGCTGATGGACAGTAGATGGGTAGATTTAGGACGGATAATGACGTGAAAGAAAAAAGGGGGGGTGGGAGGGGGGTTTGCTATCACCATGTACCTGAGTACGGAAACATGCACCCCAAAACAAAAAATTCAATCTCGAATGAAAAAAAAAGAAGAATTAAATGAAATTGTATTCCCGTGCTTCTCACCAATCGTCATCATCATCATCATCATCGCTGTCCTGCCACGCCTGCTTCTTCTTGTCCTTGCCCGCGCTGTTCAGCCACTCTTCCTCGCTGTCCTCGCCGGTGATGTCCCCGCCTTTGACACGATCGACGACGCGCTTCACGCCCGTTGCCACGGTCTCGCCCTCGATGCTGACGCCCTCGTGCCAGACGATTGCATCCATGACGCCGTCGGTGAACCACATGAGGGTGGGCACAAAGTCAATGTCGAGCTCTGCTGCGAGTTCGGGGAGCGAGTACACGTCGAAACAGTACATGTCGACGATTTGGTGCTGGGCGTAGGAAGACTGGGGGAGTTGTTCTCTCTGTGGTTTTCGCTGGGGGTTAGTTGGGATGGGGGGGTGTTTGGTGGGGAGGGCACGTGACTTGCAAGTGCGTCGACTACTTTGTTTGAAGTTTCGTCTTCGGGCCAGTAGGCGAGCAGGACGGTTTTGCCGGCTGTGGCTTTGATGCACAATGTGAATTCATCTTTGGTGTTGATCTGTGTCAGGTGGGCCATGGTCTGGTGCCGTGCACGTGGGCTGCTGCTGGTTGCTGTCGAGTCCGTAGTGGGTGGTGATGTATACAGTATCTGTATGGGCCATGGCGATGCAAGCTAGTACGAATAGACAACATGTACCCGGTCCGGTACCGGTACCGTACTTAGGCTAGCAGTGCCGCTGGCTCCGACCTGGACGTGCCTGCAAGCTCGACACCTGATGTGTCGGTCTCGACAATATATTTTGTATCATGTTTCATCATCCAGTCGTTGTCAGTGCCAGACTTCAGTAACAGCGCTCTCGTATACGGTACACCTAATGTTTCCCGCCGTGCTAGGGCGACTGCAGGTCCGGGCGGCTCCCACGGTTGTGATCCGATCGTCCCGCTACTCATGCGGCGCCTGCAACAAAGCTTCGCCCATGCTTCTCAACAGCAAGATTACAGTGCTCCAGGCCGAATGGCAGATTGATGTGCGCTGCTGGTGGATGACTCGGCGCGACTGTGCGCAGTGAACAGACCCAAGGTACCTACCTGGGTACATGTACAGTAGGTAATGCCAGATGGCGTCTGGACGACATGCCAGGGCCCAGGGGGGCTGCAGAACGGATCCAGTCCTCCAACTTCCGAAGTGGCTCCTGTTTATCATTGGAGATTTCGAGGTGCAATGAAGACGACGACCTTGGTGTGCCTAGGTAGGCTAAGCAGGTTCCGTGGGCATGTAAAATTGCGCCGACTGGTGAAGGGCAGACCCAGCAGCACTGCTGCGCTATCTTGCGCAGACATCCGACTTCTTGAAGGGCCTTCTTCTTTCTTCTGCAACCTCGAGCCCTCGCCCTCTTGTTCTCTCGGACTCGAGACGCTCCCTTGAGCCTCACCAACATGCAGTGTGTTCAGTCGTTACCACGAAAGTAAGTCAAGCCACCCGGCGCGGGCTGGGGCCACGCCACAGTTCAGCCACAACGACGCCGTTGGGCTGCTCGCCAATCACAACACCCGGCAGGCTTTGTCGCCCAGACGACTGCGCAGAAAACTACATGTGTGATGTACCGTCTGGTGCTGGCTCGCTAACAGCGTGTGGCAGACCGATCCTAATCGCCCTTGCTCTCCTCACCCTCTGCGCCGTCCTCTCCCGGCTCTACTACGCCGACCTGGACGTGCCCCTCGAATACTCGCGCAACCATGCACCTGCACCCACGCCCACGCCCACACCTTCACCCACACCCACGGAAACCACCCCCATCCCCGTGGTCGCCGCCAACGACACGCCGCAGCCGGGCTATTTCAAGGCGCAGCCCGAGTGGGACTGGGACGTGCCCGGCTATGCCAGCGACTTCAACGGCTATGCGCGCAGGCCCGACAACCAGAACATTGTGCTCCTGACCGCCAGCGACGGCGGCGGCCACAACAGCGCCATTCCCAACGTCCTGGCCCGCGTCCTCGGCGACCGCGCCAAGTACTGCGAGCAGCACGGCTACACCAATCTGTGGCTCAACACCAGCCGCTACGACGTCGGCGATGCCCACCGGGTGAGACTGAGACTGTCCCCTTCCCTTGCCACCACTCCTGCATGGAGGCTGACATGAGACTGTCCCCTTCCCCTGCCACTCCTGCCTGCACCCTGCTGACAGCTGCCACAGACATGGTCCAAGATCCCCGCCATTGCCGAGGCCTTCCACCTCCATCCCAATGCCGAGTGGGTCTGGCTACTCGATACCGACGTCATCCTCATGAACCCCGCATACGACCTGGTCGATGAGATTCTCGCTCCTGCTGCTATCCAGCGCGGTGTCATGCGTGACGCTCCCATTCTCGACGGCCAGCCTGACACCAACCCAACCAATATCAACACACCCGCAGACGTCCACGTCGAACACATCGACATCCTCATCACGCAAGATCACCAGAGTATCAACACCGGCAGCGTCTTCTTCCGCCGTTCAGCCTTCACTCGCTACATACTCGAAATGATGGCCGACTCCACGCTGCTCATGGGCCACGAGCATGTCAATGCCGAGCAGGACGCCCTGAAGCATCTCATGCTCGAGCACCGCCTGGTGAGGGACCACGTCGGCATTTACCCCCAACGCAAGTTCAATGCCTACGTCGAGGGCGGCAATAACATGGGCTATCGTGACGGAGATCTACTTGTGCACTTTGCCGGCTGCTGGGTTACCAACATGTGCGGAAACTGGTTTGAAGAGTTCTGGGAGAAGAGAGGGACTGTCGGATGGAGACCCGAGTCTGCACGCTGAGAAGCAAGAGAACACGCACATTTTATTCATCCATGCACAAAACACACCTTCTCCAACCTACGGACACGACTTCTCTTGCAGCCACGTTGGAGCAATAGGTGCGCATACCTTGTCGAACGCATTCGCCCAACAATAAACGCCGCAAGTCCGGCTTTTCGCAGTCCACAGTAATTCAGCAGACGGCATAATCATGAAGGTCATCTTACAACGCTATTCACGCAACTCTGGCAGTCCTTTTATTGGCACCCAGGGGATCCTTGGCATCGTGTGATTCCGGAAACCTTTTCTATTCCGGTACATATTCCTTCCTAACACTGGCGTTTTCCTCGGCATAAGATATCCCACAAGTATAAATAGATCTCCTTTCTGTTCCTTCGCATCGATGTTTGACATCAAATCAGGCGTTTTACTTGCATGTTAGGGTCTCACTCTGAGCTGGCTCGTGTTATCTGCTCTGTGGTTGTCTTCTACGAAGTTCAGGCAGCTGGAATGTTTTACATCCCTATCTCGACCGCGCAACGAAACTCAGCATACTGACCAAGTGAGCGACGCTACTATGGCGTGGAAATAGCGGACTGTGCTAATGATGCTTTGCTTGGACATACAATCTGCATCAATCAAATTACTTTTTTCCTGCCAATTTCACTTTCACCCCATTATTAACCCCCAAAGCAGGAGGCTTGTATTTCATGCTAATCACCGTGCACGCTTGCACCCGACAAGCACTGGACGAGAAGCCGCGTGCAATGGACAGATTTGTTGCTGCTGCTGCGACTTCCACACAGAACGACCTGATTACCTAGATACCTGGGTCATCCTGAATAACCCAGAGGACGCCTCAGGTAATATCAGTGCTAGGTCTGTCGGCAACAAGCAGGAGAAACCCCCACAAGCTCAATCGCAGACCCATTGCGTCTGCACACATAGAAAATAGTTCGTTGCTGACACATCGGTCACACAAGCCACATGACGGGTCTTCTGGACCACTATGAATCCGCCGCTTCGAGTATTGGCGTTGCAGAAATGCATGCGCTGTGCTTTCTTCCCCGAGCAGCTCGCGTGCACTTGATTTTTCTCCCGACTCAAAAGCACCGCGGGAAACAGCGTTGAATAGGCGGGGCGAATGGAAGAATTAATGCCTGTATCAGACCCTTAAGGCTCAAGGCTTGGGCAGGGATACGTGCTGCGGCCCGCCCGGTTTCTCGATCAATAAGACGCTTGTGCTGGCCATGATTACATGGACTTGCTTGATGTCGTTGGAAAGTTGGTTCGCGCCAGATAGCTGGACAATGACTTGACTGTGATCCTGAATGATGAGGGCGAGTGACTCCAGAATTCAGTATCTACCTAGAGCTCAGGTCCCAAAGATGAATCGAATAGAGTCAATCAACGTCATCCAAGCCGGTGATTCAGAATAACAACTTGCTTGCTTACACGCACTGTACGCTCTAGGCTGCAATGCTATGTACTCGTACCTGGCTCGCTTTTTTCACTTTTCATTCACATTAATCTGAAGGCCATCTCTTGTCGTTGCATACGTTCAGCTTCGCCAAACATTAAGCCGTCGACGTAACACTCGCCAATGAACCTCCACCTTTCTGCCCTGACTTCCCTCAACACATACGGTACACTCCCGCCATACAGTACAGCGATAACATCACCCACGCGCGTGTGTCTTGGACAAAGTCCCATCCTGCCATCCGTTGTGCGGAAGAATTTCCGCTCATGGCATGCTTTTCCCGCCAGGACGCCAAATTGGTCGGGATCGCCTTCTTCGGCTTGCTTGCGGAGCTCGGATCTAAGGGCCACCGCAAAGCTTGCAAAGTCAGGCTCCTGACGAGCCCAGTACGCCGCGAAATCTTCTCGAACACACGAGACGTCGCGGGTGGGAACGACTTTGCCGAGGGGTTGGGCGGGGAATTCTGTGGGCAGGGCGAATCCGGTGGCGGTAACGAGCTCGATGAACGATTGTAGAAGTTGTTCTCCGGAAAGATTCTGCTCCTCGACTTGGACGTGGTTCTGCCATAGAAATTGGATAGCATTTGCGCCATCATGCGTGATTACCCTCAAGTTCTGCGCGAGTGTCATGATCTCTTCCGTGATATATCGCACCTTGTCTACACGAAATCCGCGAAGGTGCAACAACTTATTCTCAGGTCCAGACACGTCGGAAGATTCGAGCTGCACTTTCCTGGAAAACGAAGCATTGTACTTCCGAGGGAATCCCAGACCGCGAATCGTTGCAATTGGTACGTCAAGATCTGGCATCCACGATGTTGTGCTTTCGTCTTTCGGTTCTGCAGCAAATGCGTTCACAAGCGACAGCACATCGAGCTTCTCTGTGGTCGCAATCAGATCCCTTGCAAAGTCAATGTACACCTCCTCTTTGCTCTTCGTGTAGTCTGGCAGCAGTCCGGGTCTCCTCATGTGAGGCGCGTCAAGATCATTAGCTAGTCCAAGCAGCGCAAACACTTTGTCGCGCGCGTCCGATGCTTCGAAATCGCGTGCGCGAGCTGCAAGCTCCATCATGGATAAGCCTCGCTGGGCACGCGTATGCAGAAGGCCTAGCCACAGATCGGGTAGATAGGCCCTAGAATGGATGCCCCCAGCTTCTCCTGATGCTGTGTTCGCGCGCGCAAATTTCGATTGCCACAAAGCAGCCAGGATGATAGATCCCCATGGTAGAACATGTTCGCCGAACCGCACGCTGACGGCGGTATGTGAGAAGGCTTCTTGGAGCACCCATACCCGACGGAACCAAGCCATGGAGAAAAACTGAGCAATGGTTTTGTAAGGGTTGCCGAGTGTCTTCATAGTGTACGTTTCCAGACGATCGATATGCTCAGAGCTAAGCTGTAGTCCATTGGGTCCTACAACACGGGCAGCTTCAAGAGATGTGTCGGTCTTGAAGCGTGCCGAAATTTCCTTGATGAACTCCACAGCTGTCGTGGAATCAGGAGTAATGTCTCCCAGCCAGATTATCACACCTGACGCTTTGCTGTATATGTCTTTCATGATGCTAACCTGGGCAGCTCGCTCGTGCACATCGACCTGATTTATGCATACTGCGTCAATCCAGTACCAATGCGAAGTCCCAGTGTCCCGGAGTGCGCGAAGCGCTTCATAAAGGTTCGTAGTCACTGGGATGGCATACTCGACGTCGCTGGCACCAAGACGCACGTACAGGACTTCGTTGTAAACAGAATCTCCCCAGCAGTACGATAGACACTCATAGTGTTCTGTTGTTCTCCACGCACTCGAAGACATGAGCGTACAGCGTATCTCAGCATTGGAGCTCGAACCCACTGATGAGTTGATACGTAGAAGCCTAATGCTATCATCGTCTATTGGTAGCATGCGATATGCCTCATTTGCAGGAGCTGATGTCTTGTCGTTAACTCGACGCCTTTTACTTTCTTTGAGTACAGGGCTGTCCGGAGAAAGATTATTGAGGAACTGGATGTTGGCGAAATCTGCATTTTCGAAATGGGCACCCGTGTATACTGAATTTGTAAAAGGAGAGAAATTGAAGTCAAAACTCTCCGGATCGGACCAGCCGGGTGCGAATTGTGCATCCGAGTCTGCGCTGCTTGGATCGTGGCCCCGATCGATCTTGATGTTCAGCTCTGTCGGATGCATCGTCCGGTCCGGTTTTATAGAGGAGAGAAATGCAACATTAGAGGGTTGGCATTGCATCATGCCTTGATAATATGGGTGTGACAAGGTTGAACCTTGTGGCATACTAGGCGCGCTGAAATCAACGCTTCCAATCTGATTGCGTGGGAGGTATGCAAGAAATTGCGTGTTTGCAAGTGCCAGTTGTGAATAGGTGAATTGCTGCTGCTGCGACGTTAACGACGGCAGCGTGCTTGAATACCTCTGGTTCATGACGTTTCCTGTCATATTGGCCTGACGTGTCCATGGTCGATGCGTGCCATGGTCTTTTTCGCTGCCTTCTCCATCACACTCAAGATTCGCAAGGAAGCAAGCATCAACACCGGTGTTTTGCTTGGATCGCTCACTCGCAGCAACGTGACGAGCGCGCGCGGAGTCCAATGTCCCATGTTCTGACGGTGCGTTTGATGGCGTCGAGATGAAGTCGTGGTTATCATCGTCCGACTGCAAAAAGCTTCTATTCTGTGGATCCAAGGGATTGGGCTTGTTCACGCCGGTGAACTCTTTTCCATCTTCCAGACGTGGTGAGCAGCCGAGGAAGCCACCGTCGGCTCCTTGTTGTTGTATTGATTGAGCGTTTATTTGCGTGCCTGTCTCCGAGGCGGCACTTTCTGCACTTGTTTTCTCGTCACAGTTTCCGGGTGGCTCAACGGTACCATCCAAAGGTCGCAACTTATCCGACACAGACTCCTCCGCCGCCGCATCTCGGCGTTTCTTCTCAATCTTATTCAGAAACTCGACATTGGCACGCGCAGTTTGTTTTTTGCGCGTCATCACCTGTGGCCCGTGGGACGATCAACGCGGAGACCTCGGGGAGAACGGGCCTGACGGCAGCAATCAATCAAACAGTTTCATAGGAAGCTTGTCAGCTGTCGGCGCACACGATTGTTGAGGCGTGACATGCAGGCGTGTCTGAGCAACACCGGACCGACCGCCTCGAAGTGTTGGACACGGAGATTCTGTGATGTGGAAGGACCTCAGAGGATTGTTGCCTGGGGAAGGGCGCTAGGCTCTTGGCTTACCTACATACCGGTATCTACATAGTATGCACCTATATAGGTGCTCTTCCTCCAGCAGATGTTGGATTTCTTTATACTCTCAACTCAAAGTAATACCTTCAAGCTACCGACACCGCGCATCTATACATCCTAGACCGTGCTTTGCACGCGCACGCAGTCTCCACATAGACGTGTCTCGTGTACGAAGTACCTACACTCGCAGCATCAAAATTGCCAAGCCGCTCCCACGCGACACTCGCCCAGCATGATAGCAGTCATCAACGCCTTCATGGACCAGCTGCGTTCGCACGCTAACAATCTTGTTGGAGTTGGCATATCCATGGTCACGATTCTGTTCATCATCTCGACACTGTTGCTCCTGGTTATGGTTTACCTGAGGAACGTCACTTTCGAAATTCGAGCCTTGCGGAAAGAAATAGTGGCCCGTGAGAAGGCCAGATAAGCAGGCCTACGAGGCAAAGGATTAAACATGACGACGTTGTTGGAAACTGGATCTTGAGGCCGCCCAATTGAAGAATGAAGATCACATCACATCACCGATGCATGCTTCTTTGAGT
The DNA here is from genome assembly GCA_025742365.1 of Coniothyrium glycines. Classification (NCBI taxonomy): domain Eukaryota; kingdom Fungi; phylum Ascomycota; class Dothideomycetes; order Pleosporales; family Coniothyriaceae; genus Coniothyrium; species Coniothyrium glycines. The sequence continues at coordinate 117,116 of JAMXIJ010000026.1, forward strand.
ACACCAACTTCAGTCCGCAATCTCCAGCATGTCGTACGCCTCAAGCCCGACGGCCTTCCGCACCACACTCAACGGGTCTAGATTCTTCTTCACCTTCTTGACTTTAGTCAAACCCTCCTCTCCTGCCTCGACTACAACTTCCTCCTCAACAAACTCCTCCTCATCGACAAAGTCGTTCCCATCATCAAACTCTTCATCCTCAACAACCTCCTCCTCGTCCTTAACGAGATCCTCCTCCTCATCCTCAAACGTACCGCTCTCCAAAAACGCCCGTAGCATACCCTGACTATACCCACTTACAAGCGCTGTATTCGAATCCTCCATTGTCGTAGGCTTGCTCGTACTATGCACCGCTAGATTCCAGAAAACCAGTCTGGGAACCTGGTACCCGGCTGCTCTGTACTTTTCCTTGATGCGCTCGTAGCTCGTCGTCCACCGGTCGGCCGAATGGTCCGCAGCATCGAATTGCATATCGCTAAAGACAAAGATTTGCTTAACCATGTCTTCTTGCTTCAGCTTGTTCTTTATGGCCATGGGGAGGATGACGTCCTCGAAGATGGCCACAAAGTTTGTGTTGAGGCCAAAGGCGGTCGAGCGGAGGTGACGCACTGTGTCGACAAGACCTTTTTCCTGACTCGAAGCAAGAGAGATGTATTCTGGCGACTCGGAAAAGGAGATGACACCGCCACCGAAAGGCGCAGCTGTAATTTCTGAAATGAGCAGAGAGAGACCAATGGCGGCATCGATTGGGCGATAGCCGTCCTTGTAATACGGAGAGAGCATGCTGCCACTGACGTCGCATACGGCGATGGAGGACTGGAGAGTACCTGCATCTTTGACGTGCTGGACAAGACTGTTCCATTGGCCATTAATCATTTTGGCGCGAAGATCTGCCATTGCCGCAATTCTGATCGCTTTGAGATTGTTCCCGGTCAGCGTAGGAGGAAATCTATGAGATAGCGCTCTGCTGACGAGCATAGACGGTAGCAGTGTCGCTCCGGAAATCTTCGCTGAGCCCGCTGCAACGCTCCGGAGGTAAACCTCAAAGCGATCAAAGTCCTTTTTTATGAACAAGCCAGAGTATCGATCCATAGCCAGGGCCGACACGCGATTGTACTTGATATTCTCGAACTTTCCAGCGACGATATCACGCTCGATGACGCCAAGTGCTTTTCTGAGCGGCGAAATGTACTGCTTGCGAAGCAGTTCGCGTGCTCGCCGAAGATAGACGTCGCGGTTGACCTCGTCATCCCACTGCGTAGCGGCATCGGGGTACAGGATCTCGGCAATGGAAGAAACGATGAAGGTGTGCTTGTCGTGAAATTCTCCAAAACTCGGCGCCCACTTGGCCGCAAGCGACAGCTTCTTCAAGTCTGCCTTGTTGGCGGAGTCAAGCAACGCCCTGTCCTTCCTGAATGGTTCAGCAAAGAGTCGCGCAACGGATATGTGTAGAGCGCGATAGAAAGGGTCGTCAATGAGCTTCCGCTGAAGGCGCTCATGCTGTTCTTTCCTCTTGAGCCGTCTCGCTTCTTTCGCACTGCCTTGATCCTGGCCACGCTTACGCTTGCCATGTGCACTGTTGTCGACCACGATGTTTAGCAGTGAGGTGGGGTCGCCATCAGAGTTGAGCTGATCGTTGGCAGCGAAGACGACCAGATTGAGGAGATCCTTCCAATAGCCCTGGGAAAAACCGAATGGTGCATCGAAAGTCTTCGCAGGGTCGCCCTCTGCGGCGTCAACCATATCAAAGTCCTCATCACCATCCTCAGTCTTGCTCTCCTTCTTAACTTGTTCCTTTGGGCTCTGTCTCGCAATGACTGGGCGGTCTAACCACCTTAGATTCGTCAAGAGCGTCAGTGGATGCTTCTCAGCCAACCAGCCCAATGCCTTGTACCCTGCAACACGATTCGACTTGCCAAGGTGGATGCTTCTGGCGTTGAAGATGACTTTGAGCGTCAACAGCGAGTCCGCTTGCCACGCGCCGTCGAGCAGAGTCTTCAGCGTGTCCCTCTCCGTAATCTCACTGAAATCGTAGAACAAATCGACTAATGCGTTTTCGGAAGAGAGGTTCGTCACGTCATCATTCTCTGTCAGCGATTTATTCCTAGCTGCCAGTTGTTCTGCTGATGGGCGATATGCAGCATGCGTCTCTAGTCCCTCCAGAAATGGCGCTTTCTGCTGACGAAGATGGCCAGCTTCAGCACCGGTACGAGGTTTCCCCTTCAAAACTCTGACTCACTAGGGTGGGTTCTGTCTCGACTTTGGTTGCGGCATCGCTTGCGCTTGCGTCGACGGGCCCGATGTCCTTCTCAAGCTCTTTGACGTCTGGCTGCACTAATGTCTTCCTCAGCAGGGCCTGGAACTCGTTCTCTGGCAAGAAGAGTGCCTTGTCTTCAGGCAATAGTACCGGAAATGATGAATTGAGCACAGAGTGCTGGTGAGAAGCTTGTTTAGTTGTCATGATTGCTCCCACGCTTGCTATACCTGTGGTTTGCAAGTACATATGAGCATGCAGGGTGCTGGAAAACGCGGGCAGCTGTGACTTGATATACAAGCAGTGCGGTGAGGCCTTCTACATATGACGGGACGGTGCAGCAGCAGCTGCGGTCTGATCATCATTTGTTCGGCTGTACCATCATGCACCACCATCTTTAACTCCACTCCCAAAACCGACAAGGGCGAATGAGGGGCGGACAGCGTATCGCAACAAGTCCTCGCGAACAGAGGCGAAGGATTGTGGCGAAGCAATTGTACCCTTCTCGAGCTCTAAAACTGCAAGTCTCAGGCATCCAAATCACGTGCTCATCATCTGCTTCATTGCTGTTGGCCCGCTCTCTATAGACTCAGTATGCACTGTTCAGCAAAAGTTGTTACCAAGTCATACTTCATACTTCATAATCTATATTGAGTAGCGTAATGCGAGAACCATTGGGTATCTATAATTATAATTCAAACGCCGCGCTTTTTACATCGTGCATAAGTTGTACAATTGTCAGAAGAAAGTAGTTGCCCGTCGCCTAACATCCAGAACGCAACGATGGGGGAGCATCAGCGAAACACACCAGCTCCTCGCGCAGCCCATTGGTCCTGCTGCGGCTGCTGTGCGCTCTGATATCCATAGTACGCCGGCCATGCAAAGTCACTGCGGTTGTAAGGGTCATTATCATTCATCGTGGTTGCTGCAGGTGCCAGTTCAGTATTTTCAGCCTGCAACTGGTGGTTCGTTTGGGGTAGTGTTTGACTCGAGATCGAATTCTGTGCGGCCATGGGACCTTGGCCCGGCACGCTGTTTTGACTGATGGCTCGGGTCATTGCTCTGTAAGGCGAGTGGTTAGTATGGTTTGCAGCGAAGTAATTCTGTGTCTGCATTTGACCATGCTGGGTGGCCTGCATCTGTTGCGCTGCCGCAGCTTGAAGTTGTTGTTGTGCCGACTGCATTTGTTGATGCGGTGTGTTGAGTTGCGTTGAGGACGTCTTGATGTGCATTGGCTGCTGAGGTGTATTGAGCTGGGATGTGGAGGCCTTGACCTGCTGTTGTGGTGTCGGATGCCGTTGTTGAGGAGACTGTGTGCCCATACTGTACGCCGACTGCCGCGGGCTGCTAAGTTGGCGCTGATGACCTAACACAACACAACATTAGCATGGATATATAGACGTGAGGCAGCATCGAAACATGTCGACTCCACTGTCTAGTAGCTTGTGTAAACATACCTTGATTAAGTTGCTGAAGCTGTTGGCGGTGCTGTGGAACAGACTGCTGTCGTTGCACTTGCACAGTATTGGGCTGCGTCTGGGTCTGTGATAGTTGAGACCGGTTCAGGGGTTGTGGTGGGTTATGGACCGGAGGCTGTGGTTGCGATGGAGGTTGTGAAATCACATGTGGTGCCTGCACCGGAGTCATGGAAGCACGCTTCTCTGACTCGAGCTCGTGGATCCTTGCTCTTGCTTCTTCGAGCTCCTTCTTCATCTTCTCCAATTCTGTCATCTCGTTGATGGTAGCTGAAGCTGGCTGTGCCGACTGCACAATAGGCTGGGGTTGGCCGGGATCATCGACGGCGGTAGTGGCACTAGAATAGAAGCATTGCCGTTTCTTGTCCATGCAAGTCTGACATATTGGTCGCGAACCATCGCACTGTGAGAAGTTAGCATTAGATGATTGGAGGTTACAAGGCTATTCATCATACCTTTGTCTTCTTGGCCTTGCACACATCGCAGCTGTTCCGTGGCCGCCGTCGTTGCTGTGGTTGCTGCGGCTGAGTTTGTATCTGCAGAACAGGTCGTTCGATGACTCGTGTCTGTTGCGGTGCTTGTAACAGTGGAGGGCGTGGCGGAGGCGGTTCGGGCGGCGCTGGTTCTGGTGGGGCAGGAGGATCGACTTGGATGAGTTCCAGTAGCGAGCGCAGACTCTGAGCTCTGAGATCGCTCTCGAGTGAGGTGTTGGAGGGCCGCAGGGGCTCCATAGTCAGCGACTTCCTCTTCTTCGCCATGGTGGATGATTCGGCGTCGTCCGTGTCCGCGGCGAGGTGGCGGGGGCGGCTTGTCAGCCGGGCCAGCGTGTCTGGGTCCGTCTCCTCCAGGACCTTGCGTCGCTTCGAGTCTTTGCGTGGCGGGGGTGCTCGCTCCTCGTATGTCTTGTGGACGGGCACGTGCTTGTAGAAGACGTCGAGCGAGTTCTTGGTGGCGGAGAACTTGATGGAGAGGACGCCCTTGCAGTCGTAGACGGGCTTGGTGGCGCGCTTGCCCAGCTTCGCGCCCTTGCCGTTGGCGGCGCGGTCCTTGTTGAGCAGCGAGTCGTTGCAGTAGTAGGAGAAGCGGAAGCTGTCGTCCTCGCGGCTGTTCCAGCAGTTGTGGAAGCTGTAGCGGTAGCCGTCGATCTTCTGGATGGCGTCGACGCAGCACTTGGCAATCGCCCGCTGCTTACGCATCTTCTGCTTGGGGTCTGCCGTCGCCTGCAGGGCCTCCATGACGCTGAGGCTGACCTTGTGTTCGGGCGTCCTCGCGTCGCGGTGGGCGCCAGCAGGCTCGTTGGAGTCGGCGGGCTGGGGGAAGTCTGGCAGCGTCAGGGCCATGGCGGGGTCCGAGACAGACTGGTAGGGCTCTGCAGCATGGCCATACGGCGCGCTGAGGACATGATCAGGCTGGTAGGCCGGCGGCGGGTGGGCGTGGTGGTGCACGAGGCGGGGGGGGCGGTGGCGGGGCGGTCACTTGCTGGTGCTGGTGCTGGTGCTGGTGGTGCTGCGACGGCGGTGGGTGGGCGGTGGAAGCTGAGGGCGTCGACGACGACGTGGACATGGAGGTGGAGGTGGAGGTGGAGGTGGAGGTGGACGACGGGGCCGAGACGGTGAAGCTGGTGCCCACCCAAAAAGGACAATTGCGCCTCGGTGTGCTCGGGCTGGTCGGGCGGGCTGTCCAGATAGCGACGCAGGGCGGACTCGAACTCGTGCAGCGACGACACGCTGTAGGGCACCGTCTTGGCCAGGACATCTCGCGGTTGTCGGCCTCGCGCCAGCTGCACTGGCTGCGCCGGCCACAGCGCGCCGCTCCCAGTGCTGTGGCCGGGACCGTGGCCGTGGGCGTGGCCGTTGGCGTGGCCGTTGTTGTCGTCGTCGTCGTCGGCGTGCAAATTGCTCGAGGCCTGGGCATGAGCGGCATCCATCAGGCGGGCGGGTGGGGACCATGAGGCCCCGAAAGTCAGGTTCGGTATACAGTGTCCATCGCCAGGATTAATACAGTGGTTGGGCGCGTATTGACCCTGCCTGCCTTGGTGCTAGCCAGCCCACCACCGCCGCCTCGAGTCAGCCGAGGCGTCATCGATGCCACGGTCCACGCCCACCGCCGCCGACAGCACATGACTCTGAAGTCACCCTCTGAATTATTCTTACTCTGGATTACACCCTGACCTCTTACTCTGGATTACACCCTGACCTCTTACTCCGGATTACACCCTGAATTCATCCTCTGAATTCAATACATACCCTGAATTATACTCTGAATCCATAATCACCCATCCTTGCTCGCTGCTGTATGCTACCCACAATACTGAGCCATCGCCCTAAAGCGCCTAATATCTACCTAGGTATCCCTACCTATGTCTGTGTTTTTGCGCCGACCCCCCAGAAACTCCTTGCAATGCCAGTCGTCGCTTACAATTACGACAACTTGGTCTGGTTCCCTCCCTTTCGTCCCTCTTTCATACCTGAGTCAATCGCGTGCCTTTTCGCAAGCAACTGCACACCTTAAGAAGTAGTAAATCCCATCTTGGATCCTAGGCCGCGCAGACTCGCACCAAAGCCGTCGCCCATGCCCGGCGCTATCTTGTCTCCTTGCCCTTTGTTTTGCTGAATCTCCAAGCCAGCAGCCAGCATATTCAGCCGCGTCAGACGTAGGCGCAAGGTGTGGTCATACGCCTCTGCCATGGAAAGAGCCTCCGCATGTACATCATGACGAGGATTCGTGGGCGGGGAGATCAGCAGCCGGTCGACAAGATCTATCCGTGCGTCCAAGGTGCCACTGTTGATCATATCCTCTAGCTCCGCTTCGATGCTGGTGTTTCCGCCCGCCGGAAACTTGGATGCCATCTCGTCCAATGTGACGCAGCTGAACGGGATGAAATACTGCACGATGCTCTTCGTCCGAATGCGGCTGTAGATGGTATTGAGCACTTTGGACAGATAAACATCAAGGAGGTAGTCGTTGCGGTAGCTCTCGAGGATTTCCAGACAGGCGCTGTACTTGGAGTTGCAGAAAAGGGTGATTGCACGGCGGATATGCGGCTCGAGCTCGAGGAAATTGCGGAATTCGCTGTGGGCGAGGACTTTGTTCTGCAGATCGCTGCGATCCATGGATGCCAGCGCACAGAGCCCACCGTACACTGCGATGTCGTTGCCCGAAATCACTTCCTTCTGCCAGGAGATGTTCGCCGCGGGCTCGGCACTGAGGTACGCAGGCGAGGTCCCTACAAAGTGCGATGCGGCTTCGCGGAAGTTGCCAACCGCCATGTGCGCCAGACCGGTGCAAGCAGACACAATGGGCTCCAGCTTGCTCTTTTCGTCGCCCTTCAATTGTGCCGAGTCCACCTTTGCGAGGTTGGACTGGACAGTCATCCAGGACTTCTGGGCGATGCTCACGTAGACGAGGCGCAGGGTCATGTCGGCGAGGTGCTTGTTGGACGTGCAGTGTTCGCGCATCTTCATGTATGCCTTGAGTGCGTTGCTGTAGTCGCCTGTGTCGAAGAAGAAGTGGCCGAGATCTTCGTTGCCCATCTACAGCACTCGTCAGTTTAGTTTTTGAAAGCGGATGACTTGCGCGCCTGGCATACCCTGATGGACTCCTTGATCAGGTTGTTTTTATACGACTTGAGTTCATGCTCCAACCGGTCCTGCTCCTGCTGAGTATCGCGCGTCTTCTTCTCCGCCCATGCCGTGTCCGTGAGTGCGGCAGAGTCCTGGGGCGCAATCCCGCTGAACTCTTCCACCAGGCCGGTGTACAGGCTGACATTCTTGCCCTTCTTTGCCTCGGTGATGGCCAATCGATAGGCGTCGACGGCGAGGTATGGCGAGTGGGAGCCGATGTGATGGAGGCGGTCCGACCGCGTGAAGCCTGCAGAGCACGTCAGCGGCCATGGTGGTTCTCGGTCTTGTTGGGGACATTGTGCAAGGTACCGGCATAATTGGCAATGTACGAGTCGAGGTCAAACTTGGGAGGGTCTGATGAGGTCAGTCAGAGGGAGCCGTGGCGGGGTGGAGGGGAGTCTGGTGGCGCATGTACCCCTGACGACGGCCTCGCCCTTGGACCGTTGCTGCTGGAAGAAGGGCGACTGCTCGACAGCGGCAGCCATGGTGGACGACGTGGTGGGCGGTCGTGTGCAATCACAATGGTGCGGCCGGCGGCGGAGACGATGGGGGCTCCAGGCTGCCTGTGCCTGAGTCGCTCTGTTGCCTTGCTTCCCCACGGCGGGGGCAGCCTGACTAAGCCGATGCCTTCACTTTGACTTCAACTTCTTCGCATTCGAGTCTTGGACGACGCCAGCAGCCTCAGGTCTGCGACAAGATAGCGATCAGCACTCGCTATTTTATGGGGAAAGTCGAACAAGCCCTGTCTCTTTGACGAAAATCTTCTCGTGGCTCTCCATTTTCCCATCTCCGTGATCATCATGACCGAAAGCAATTGCGCAGGGCTCCAGGATCTTCATAGACACTAACCAAGGATGCGCAGTTACTAGGGTCACGACTTGCAAGATCAATTGCGCGCTATGATAATGTATGTAGGTACATATAGGTAGTATACTATAGTACTGTATACCCCCTCGGCTCTTGATGCAGCCGAAGGGGGAGGGCGGGCGGGTGGTGGATCTGCATTTGCACCAGCGATCCTTTACCCATTGACTGTACATACCACATTGGCCAGGATGCCAGGGTTCTGCATCATCGCACTCGGATCCTCGTGTTTGTGTGCGTGTATGCAATCACCACATGCCCATCTTTCCTTGACATGGTCCAGCCGCTGAAATGGCCCGCGCTTGGAGTTTGGGGAGCCGAATGTCTGCCCTACACAGTAGGGCCCAGAGCCTGGAGGAGGGCCATCCGCTAGACTACATGTATGTACGTGGGGACCTCTCACCCTCTCTAAGGTACAACGGGGTACCTTAGGGCCATAGGTACTGTGCTTGCCTACCCCATCCCCCACCATCTAGAACCCTCTCCACAGAGTCCACGCCATCGCTCCGCTCGGGTGACTCGGGTCTGGCTCTGCAACAGCTATGTACTTGCATACAACTTACTGTACATACTTGTAAGTTGTGATACATACATAGTCTGTTATGCATCTCTGCCGCACCTTGTTCGCTTACCCAGCCCGCCCCAGCCTGTGTTGATCTCCCGGGCGCTGATCCGCTCGCTTTGCCAGCGTGCCAGCCAGAGTCCACGGCCCAGGCATCCCGCCAATGGCATGAGCTCTGCTTTTCTATCGATTTGGCAGCCACACAGATTGCCAGCAAGTGGCCAGCCCGCCGTGTGCTCATGTCCCGCACTGATAGGCTGACGAGAGTCACCGAGTCACCGAGACACCGAGCCGCCCATCATCCATGTAGGTCAGTCAGGAGGGAGGGGGAAAGCGGCCATGAGTAAAGTTCCTGGAAAAGGCGAGAAGAGAGCCGCAGGCGATAACAACGGCCCCAAAACTTTGTACGCAGTACGCGACCAGATGGCGGCTGGCTGGCTGGCTGGACCATGCACAAGTCTCGCTGAGCGTTGTTGCGGTTGGCCCCATTTTCCATGTTTTGCACTGCGCACAACATCATCACATGCGAGGCGGAGGAGGGCAAGCGGACCAAAACAGAATGCACGAGAATACATTCAAGAACAACTTCCACAACTAAAGTGTAGCATCATGCATCTCATGCATTGCGCTCTGCACTACTAGACATGTAACGAGCAACTACCTCCTTGATTACCTATCAGGCAGCCGTGGTGATGATCGTCGTGGAGATCCAAACGCCATAGTGAAACAAAGTGGTATCGATCCAAAAGCAAAAAAAAAAAGAGTCCTCCCGCCTATTATGCCAATAGGTAGCCCAGTCCATCAAGCATGTAATATTACAACAAAGTCGTTGTCATCGCGTTTCTGTGTACGGGTCGACCATGTTGATTGTCCTCCACATGTAACCTTTTTTTTGGATATCATTCCAGTCATAACAAAAATTCTCATCTCGCTCAAAATGCTGCAAATGCTCAAAACAAAACCATCTTCTGGCGCTCAAAATGTGTAATTATCCATGGTGCTGCTGTGATTCACTGCCCGCCATATTGTCGGGAATCCAGGCTCCTCGCTCCTCGGCTGTCGCGCCGTGGAGAGCCTCAGCTCGCTTCATGGTCTGGACATCGAGATCGGTAACGTACGCCTTGCCGTCAGGCAATTTCATGCGCACCTCAAACTCTTGGTCCAGCATCATGTCATCCTTCCACAAGCGTCGGTTGCCGTCGTAGACGCAAAGCACCCGCTTCTTCATCTTCATCTTGTCAGTTGGGCATCCCCAACTGACGGGATAGTTCTTGCGCCTCTTGCGGCCAGTGCCTGTAATGGCTACTCCACCCTTGGAGAAGGTCAGGCCAGCGCGAGGACCTTTGGACTTGGTCACCTTGTTCATGTTACCACTCCCGACGTGCTGCGATGCGCCGACACCTCGGGAATGTGTTGATTGTCAATGAGACTTGGTCGACTTGATGCCGCCTTTGCCGGTATGCGATCTTCGTGTACCGTACGTGTCATCGTTCTGGTCGTCATTGTCAAAATCCTCGTCGTCCTCATCCTCATCGTCGTCGTTGTAGCTAGGAATGGTATACTCGATGCTCTTGGACAGACCATTGCGGTCGAGCGTCTCGGTGACATCCTTGTCTTCAGCAACAGAGGTAAGGAGTCGCTGATTGATCGCCTCGCTAGGATCCGCCTGTTGTACAACGCGAAGCACACAGTCATCTAAATGCTCATAGAACTCTTGTGCGTTGGCGAAAGTGACCGAGCATGTGGAGCAAGTACCAGGCACGTTGGTGAGAAGAGTGCTAGTACTCTTGCGGCCAGCTGGGCTCTTCCTGCGGCTGTTTGGTGGATTCTGCTCGACGCCGTGAACAGTGGTCAGATGTCTTTTGAAGACGTCGGCACGGTTGAAGCTCTTCTCCGCCGCCGAGCCGCTGCCTGGGCAAAAGCCACAGACCATGTTTCCCTTGTAGTGTGTAAGGGTGTGACGGTTCTTGTCGTACTTACGGGCGAATCCCTTGACGTGGTATTCGCAAGTGGTGATCGGGCACTTCTCAGGCCTCTCGTTCTGATGCGTGAGCATGTGTGCCTTCAAGTCCTTGAAGACGCGTCCACACTCTGGAAGGGGGCACATTCCCTTGTCACGTAACTCATCGTCAAGCTCGAAGCTGCTTCCGCTCTTGCGACTGGTGCCAGAATGATGTGAGCGGAGCGAGGTAACGGAACCTCGTCGTTGACCATGATTCAATTGGTATGGGTGATATTGCACACTGTGAAGATATGGGCTGGCGCTGCTTTTCTTTATGCGTGCAGATCCAGGTTGCTGGCTCATCGATGAGATGTGCGAAAGAGCTGGCGATGGTGGCTGCTCAATTAGCGGAAAGTAAGTCGAAGGCTCGACAGCGAATGGGCTGTGAGGCGCATAAGCAAAGGGCTGGATGAGGTTGGGGTCTACTTGTCTCCCGTTAGTTACCGCTCGTGGAGAAAAGAAAGCCGCAGGATAGGAGACCAACGCTGTGAGGGAGGAGAAGAAACATGGGAAAAGGGAGATGAACAGGACGATGTTGGTAGAGGAGTGTCACTATTGGGGAACTGATTGGATAAAAGAGTATCTGCCCGTCTTGTTTGAGCGTGCAGAAGCCATGCGAAGCAGGCGTGACAGGTATTTCGAACACATGCTGATCATGATTGGGAGATGTGAGAGCCAAGAATGAAGGGGGCAAAATTCTGGATAAATGAACTGCAGACTCACCCACAAAGGTCTTTTCAACCGCTGCCATTCCAGGATACTCAAAGTTGGAAGTAAGACCGAGTCCCATCGGATGCCAAGGCTCATTGAAGTGAGGGACTTGTAGTGGGGAGCCCATTGCAGAAGAAGACACTGACGCTCCGGACTCGGACGATGCTGAAAGGATAGGAGGTTGATCTTGAAATGAGTGGGCCACCGAGCGGGGAGACCCAGCTGGCGTCTGGTACTCGAATGGCTTTATACCCGGAGCGATCGCATCATAGTGATATTGCAGATCGTGAGACAGTGGGTGGCCAGCGAGTGTTGTCATGGGGCTGAATGGGCCGTTATATGGTTGCTCCATGCCATATGTGGAGGCTGGCATATATGACTGTGGGTTGGAGTAGTCCAGTTGCTGTTCTTGTCCATTTGAATATAACTCAAAATCGTGTGGCATGTTTGATGGGTACTGGACGTAATCGACCATGATAGGCAATGTTGATGAGGCTCAACAAATGGAGGGAGTGTTGATGAGCTGCAGCTCGATCCTTTTTAAAAGATCAATTAGCATGGGCAGTAGTGAGAGGACGATCCGATCGGTTAGGGATGCAGCCTGCAGGCAGGTATGGAGCCTGGAGGGCAGGGCTTGTTATAGACAATTGACAGGGGAAAGCTTACCTTCCCCGAAACCGTGTCGATCAAATTCTAGAGTTGTAGGACGGGTCGGCGATAGTTTTGGTATCGACGATTTTGTTGCCGATCTTTGGCTTGTTATGGGGTCGAGTGACAGCGGATGGTGCTTTCCGAAATGCAAGCATTCAAGGCTGGAACAGAAGCGAGAACAGTCAGTCACAGGCGAGAAGGTCAAGTGCTAAGAAACAGTCCAAGACTTTGGACAGAAGCCTGGATGTAGCTGTGGTTATGCTGATCGGTGGCCTGGAACTGGAGGACAATGCCTCGGGGGCGAAGTTAGGTTTATACATAAGGCCAGAGGCAGGACCGCAGCAGCCCCCAGCGCGGACCTTGCACGAAGCCACCGTGGACGGCATGCCAGACCCCTGCTGGGGAGTTTCCTGCCCTACGGGAGCTTGGACCTGTGGCATGAGGTGGCAGATTGGGAACGGTCAGTCCACGCTAGGAAATTAGGAAAAGGCAGAAGTTACCGTCCACCATCAAGTCAACCCCCCGCCGCGATCGCGCGCTCCGACCGCTTCGTGGTAGGACGAGCCTCCTGGAATTGCGGTGTCCCCGACCCCTGTCGATGCAGCATGAGAGACGCCCAAACCCAAAGCGACGAGGGCAGGCAGACCTCGGCGAGTGAAAACGCAGAGCGAGGAAACCGCCAGCCCATATCTGGCGAGCACAAGCGGATTGGGGAACGGGCCTGGTCTCTGCGCTCGCTGGACCACCGCTTCTGTCGGGAAACCATGGGAGGACTGGGCGGCATGGCCTGCCATTCCGCAGACCTGGTCCCCACCGCGAATCTGATTTGCGGTGCCCTCGCTTTGGCCGGTCCGCGCTGCGCGAGAGTGGCTGGTGAGCGGCTGTGTCAGGCGTCATGACGTCCCATTGGACATGGGACAGACCTAATCTTAGTCTTTTGAGCGACCATTGCCCGGAAGCGGATCGCGACGCGAAATCGTGTGGGCGTGCGAGGCGAAGCAATGGGTACAGACCACAGTCGAGGAGACGGAGCAGTTCCTGGCGCTGACCTCACCGCGCTGCTCATACTACCATGCATGCAGCGCCGTCATGTCTTCATCAAGCATGCCCAGCATCGCGGTGCGTCATGGCAGCAAAGAATACACCGCCAGCACCAAAAGACTGCCTGTCGCGCGAGACGGCGGCGCAAACATGATGGCGCAACTGCAAGGAGTGAAGAGCCACGGTTACGCTTCGACTTGGCAGATCCAGAAAACGCTCCGTGATCCTGACTCCTGAGCCAGTCACGCCGCTTTCGCACTTTCGCAATTGCTGTGCGTGCCCGTCTCTCGGCTCTCCTGTCTCCTGCATCTGTCTAGGGGAAGGACCGGGCTGTAGCATGTCTCAGGGCAGAGCAATTCTCGTTGGATTGGCTCCCACTCCTCCACGCACACTCAGCGCACAGCCAGGTACTCACGTCGTTGACACAACGCCCAGCACATCCTGCATTCACCCGCCGACTTTGAGGCATCTGCCCATGCACTCACGAATCCCGAGAATTCGTAGTGACATTACAATTCGCGTGGTCCCTGAAACCTGCTGGCCCGAGATCATGGGTAAGGTTGTGAGGAGGCGCGAACTGCAGGCTGAAGCTCACTCTTCTGGGTCCGTCTGTCCTATCATGTCCCTAGCTGGACACCGGCCAGCGCAATGGCTGCAGTGCAACTAGCCCAGCTATTGATTGTGCTACTCTACCCGGTGCACCTCCAGAGTGGAATGTGACACATTTTCTCTGGATCGTGTCAGGTGTGATCTCACGCCATCGACATTTCTGAAGTGCCACTCCTCAGCAGTCCTTTGACCCATGCAAATGACGCCGTATTTGCGTGTCAAGAAGTCAAATCGTGGGAATCACCTAGGTACTGGCATTTGCAAACGATCCTTCCCATCCCCTGAATCGCCAACATAATTGCAGGCACGAGCCTTCGTACGGAATCATGACCTGCCTGGTAGCACTAACGATTCGCAAATGCAGGTCGTTCTTTGGGAGGCATCAGATAGTCAACCTAGTAATAGGTCCAATAGCATAGAGGGTGATGCAAGGCTAACGACTAATTTAGAGTTGTAACCGTCAGGATTGAAAGCCGTGAGAGGATTGCAATGTACGCAAGCATGGGTGTCAGGAGCATGACCATGACCATGAAAAAGCATCTTTTTCTGCCACGATGCCAGGGTTGATATTTTGATGAGGGCGTGTAGCACAAATGCAGCGTGTCTTGGAAAGATTGCTTCCGCACCGCCACAGCTTCGTATCTTGTGGTGTATTCTTAGCACCACATGGCTGATCTGCAAGGGCCAGGAGCGAATCACAGTGCCTCGTCATCAAGCCTAAGAACGTGCTTGGAGTTGGAGGCCCAGAGTGGTGATTGCACGGCCACAGGCTGGCGAGAGTGATCTGGATTTTCATCCGACTGGCATTGACCCTGCGCCGCGTGCTCGTTGTGCACCGTACATTTAGGTAGAACAGGAAAAAGAATCGACGTGCCCCACGCTAACTCCAATTGGGCCAGTTTCGCGAAGATGCTGGCTGTCTATCCTGGACCGTGTTGTTTTTTTGGCCCCAGACATATCGTGCATACAGTACGATAGCCCAAGTCTGATCATGCAAGAGAGGTTTCACTCTGCGTGGTGCCCCGACAAGACGAGATGTCAATTGGCACTGTTTCACGTAGCGTTGTTATGAATTAAGGCCGTTGGCGGAGGACTGTGAGAGTGGGTAATCTCAACGTGTAAGCGCGGACTGGTGTTGCACCGCTGCCACGACGCTCACGACGTTAGGACGCCTCCATAATTACCAGGATGCTCGAAAAAGGGGGGCCCCCAAAGCACGTAGCTTTGGCGGAACAAATGGGCCGGTCATGGCATGCATGACCTTGCAATAGCTCTTTGTCCTCTGGTCTGACCAGGTATGAAGCGTGTCGAGCCGTCGGGGGGGGTCTGCAGTCGGTGCTCACGACTAGGAAGCCAGCCCATGTGGGTGTCACATGTCCAGGCTAGGGTACAGCAAAGTGGTCACTCAGCGAGAAGCATACCAGAATGGCTCGTCCCAGGGCCGCTTCTGGAAGCTCCCACAGGATGTGAGGAGTGCGACGGCGAAGTGGTGTGCATACGCATGGCGCGCCAAAAGCCACACAACGGGTGATCAGCAAGATATAGGGTGAGTACCAATAAGTCGGAAATCCCCAGTTCGCGCCCGCAAAGGGACGGGACACCAAGGTGGTCCGTACCGTATCAGTGGACGACTGGGACAGATGACAGCCGATCAATCCTTGTGCAATGCATTCGATGTTTCGACCGATAGTGCTGTGCACCATTGCACGCAAGTGCTGCACGAGTCCGAAGCGTCCGATTGGGGTTTGTTGCAACCGCACTCTTCGCATTCCAATGCGCGCGAGAGGGTGGTGGCTGGATTTGCTTCTTGCAGGAAGAAGCTTCGCTACCGCCTAGCGAATTTGCCCGTTTGAAGTCAAAAGGCGCCATGTGCACTTATCGACCGCCGTTAATCGGCCTCACCGCGCGCCAGAGCGACTTGGTGGCATGGTGGAGAGACTCTGGAGAGTCTAATTGCTGGCGTCGGCATCGCCTAGCACAATCAACCCCGCACAGCAAGCCACAACGCCCAAACGAGAAGACGAAGCACCGGCCCTGTGGTCTAGCATCCCAAGACAATCCTTCCCGCGCCCCTCGAGCCCGTGTCTGATCCCTGCAGCCTGCTTCGACTTGGACAGATCACGGGCCGAACTCGTCGATAAGCATGCCCAAGGATGCGGGCCATGCGGCATGAGAGTCATTTCTCTGCCTGGTCCTCCAACTGCTTTTTCGACTACCATGTACATACGTGCAGACTGCAGTCCATGTTCCGGGGAGTGGACTGATTTTGCGCGGCTAGAGCCTCATCTTCATGCCACTCGCCCTACAGGGCCTCGACATGGTTGGCTGGTTGGGCCCGTCGCTGGCGAGTCGCTCATCATGATTCATGAGCACGATCCCACAAGGGTGTGGCCCTGGGTTGGGCGATGCAGGCTTGTTGCTTTCCACCGTGACAACCATGGCTCACGCAAGCAAGCCTTCACAGACTGACAAGTGCGGGATGGGGTGTTTTTGCGGAGCATCGTGGCTCACAAGTTGTCACAACTAGGCGTGGCACGGATTGTCGCTCGAAGCCCTGGCACACAGCATAGGTCAGGGTGTTGTCCAGCGGTGCCCAAACGGCTTCGATATGTGTCAAGGTTGGCTGGATCGAACAATCTGGTCACATGCCGTGCCATAGGCAGCAGGTCCTGTGAGGGGCTCGCTACGGACTGCTTTGTGAGGGGTTCTGCTTTGGCTCCAAGCTTCCAGGGCGATGCGTTGGGCAGACTGGAGCGGCAGTAGATCGCCCTCGAGGACTTTGTTGGGAGTGCTTGCTTTGTGCCAGACTGCCAGTTGTCCAAAAGGACAGTGCATTGCTGGTTCTGGGCCTCAGGCTCGCCAACCCTGGCACTGGTCTCAGGCTCTCAGCAGGGACATATGCAGCCAGGCTTCGTCACATTCGTCGCATTCGTCACCACCTTGCCTGTCGCGCGAGTTGCCGCGACCGTGCAATGGACTCTGCGAGACAAGCCGTGTGAGCAACTCCCGCTGCCAGATGGTGGTCGCCTGGACTGCATCGACGGGGATCTTGTCGGCGATGGCAAGGCCCCAGATCATGTCGGCCAATATTCTCAGTAACCCAATGGGCCCCATGCATGGGGCCGCCCCGTGACGCGAGTGAGGCCTCTGATTGCGAAGCTGCGGGCACATGGCCCCGATCGTCTGCTCGCGCTCGCAAAGATTTTGTAGCCGCCACTGGCAGTGTGCGATGCAAAATGGAAAAGAGAAAAAAAAAAAAGTAAAACAATTCAGGGTCTACGTTAGTGCAGCAGAGAACAGCGGTTGAAGAGAAAGACGTGGTGGAGCGTTGGAGCCAGAGACTCGGGTGCTCTGCACTCAGCTTTGTCGGAAATGGTACCAAAGAGGCAATTGCACCGCTCCACGACGCCTTCACCTGCCCTGGGCTTGCGCTTCATGCGCACACTTGTGGACTTTCTTTCGACGACACTCGAATCACTTAGAGCTGGGCGGAGAGCTCAAGGCCACACATCTGCACAAGACACATCGGAGTTGAAAGTGAAGATGCTGTTGACGACCCCTGCTTACGAAGAAGCTCGTTTTCTCTACACATGTACAGAGGTTGCCGGGTCTCCAACCAATCAGATGAATGCGTAAGAGCCAACTATCCTACAGCCTACAGGATCATGATCTGAACGGTGAACCCCATGGTCCGCGGTCCGCAGCTACCTTAACTACCGCCACTAACTAGTAGCCTCCTGTGGTAGCCGGGTAGATAGGCGATGGAAAGGCCTGGGCGTATGTCGATGTCAAGGTCACAAAAGAGTTTGTGTGTGTAGCGTTTGCAGATCCACCAGAAGTCAAGTTGGCCGTCACCTTCTCCTCGCCAGTGGCTATGTCGTAATGGAACAAGGTGCGGTTGAAGTATGCAAGCGCGGCTTGAGCTGTTACTCTATTAGCTACAAATGGAAGACCACAGCATGAGTAGACTGTGACTGACGCTGGTAGTATGGAACCTCATGGCCAGACTCGTATATACGAGCAAAGCTAAAGTTGCCATGTTGACGAACCTCGCCATATTCAATCCCATCCACAACCATTGCTGCGTAGCCTGCGTCACGGAACTCTTTGCTATGGGTGTAGTCGACTGCTAGACTGACGGCCTCGCCTCCGAACCAATTACCTGCATTTACCTGTAAGCCAGAGTTTTGTGGATGAGAAAGTCATTGCGATGAGCACTCACAAATGTAATCAGCGTCGCCATAAGCTAGACTGACACGCACATCCTGCGAAAGGAGGTACTCCAAGTCAAGCCTGAAGTTGGGGAAAATGAAATCACCAGTGTTTTGAAAGGCATAGTAGATGCCGTTGCTGCCCGAATAATTCAAGGTTACACCCAGTGCTTCCTGCACCTTTGCTTGATTAAGATACTTGGGGTAATTGGATGGTGGAGTTGGGTCCTAACAACCGCCATTAGTGTCACAGTACCCAGTCAGGCTAAAAAGTGACACTTACCTCGTACGGGTGGCGGATATCATATACCCCACGCCCAGAGTAGTAGTAGTACGGAGATTCGACGTTGTCACGGCACATGTCAGCCGCTTCGTTGCAGATCTGGAGGACGCCGGGCGTCAACTCAGCTTGAACGATGGGCGCATCAATGTGGTAGTAACTGGTGTTGCCTTCTGCTGCAGCACGACACAGACCGATTTGATACTTGCAGCCATTGAACATGTTGTTTGCAAATTTGGCGTACGAGTAAACAGTGTCGTTGTAGGCCTTGATGCCGTAGGTGTTGTTGACGGCGAACTCTGGGTAGTGCTCGGCCTGTACCGACTCGTCGAGAATACCGTTGATTATACCAAGCGAATTGAAGTTGAGAGGATAGCCTTTGATGGTGCCATTCTCGATTTCAAGATTGCGATTGTAGAAGTAAGAGAAGAAGGCTGGCCCGTAGTGACCTCCATATGATTCGGTGAAGAGGTTGAAGTCCCTAGCAGCATCTAGAGCCCCAAGCTTTGCATCGAATTTCGGTATAGCGGCCAACAGAGCCTGGAATACATTCTGGATTCATGGCGTCAGGGAAAGGCTCTTATTTTATCATTCCCAATGGATCGCTTACCCATGCTGCCGCAGCGGCTAGATCAGTAGTGTCGATTGTACCATTGTTGAGTGGTTCCAGGAGTGGCCACCTGCCCGTCGCTGGCCAATCACTTGAGTTGTAGTGAAAGTCTTCCGAGAGTGGGTTGAAGCTGCCGACACCTTGCTGTTGATAACTAAAGCCCGTTCCTACGGGTTGTGAGATATACAACATGTTAGAGACATTATTCCAGCTGTAGGGATTGTAGTAAGTGGTGAGCTGATCGTCAATCATGCACGGTCCATTCTCCTCAAAAAGGCCAATGAGACTGTCCGAGCCGGGACCACCATTGAGCCACAAGGTGAATGGATCTGACGCAGGCTTGTTGCGCGACTCGAAGAACCAGAAGAATACGTGTATCTGCGACAATCAGACTTGTTGCGAGCAAGCAAGGGATTGCTGCACACATACATCCGGCGTAAGGTCTACATAGCCAGAATAGCTGTCTACACCCGGCGTGGTCTCGCAGATGTTTGGGTTCTTGTACCGAATGGTAACGTTGTTGGGCGCAGTGGCTGTTTTGTAATCATTCACTTGCTTTGGGAGATAAAGATGATCCGCGCGCTTGGTCCATTGCTTGTTCGAGATGGCACAGGCGTGCAACACACAACAGGACAATGCCAATAGCGGTACAGCCACTGGAGTGGACAGCATGATGACTGCTGCAGATGATGGATGGCACCGGAGGCCCGGACTGGATGGGAGGCATATTTAAGCTTTACGAACGCGGTCAAGCAATCTTGGAAAAGCTTGTCACACGCGTCATACAGTTCGCCCTCTGCGGGGTCAGTGAATTGGAACGTTTGATACTTGGACAGATGCCTGCGCGGCGGTTTAGCTCCTGCCTCAATTGGCCTAGATGCCTGGGTTGATCTCTTGCGTTAACCTGCATGCAGCAATCCATTCACCAACACCCGTCCACAGGCCGCATGACGTCTGCGTATATATATGTGTGTATTATATATCAGAATCGATAGGAAGATAGTTCTCAATCAACTACCGTATCCCTCTCTCAGACGGTGTGGGCTAGTAGAAGTACGGTGCCAGAGATGTCGGGATACGACGCGAGCTGCAGCCATCTTCTGTTGGAATACAGTCCAGCGTCCCACATTGAGCATGTCTACTTGTAAAGTCTCTACTGCGTCGCTCTGCGCGATTCCTGTGCACAGCAGTCCTGTTGCGGATCAGATGAACGATGATTGCGGTTGTGCCGGGGCTCCCACTTCACCACGTGATGTGCAGCCATCCAGCCTCAGCCGCCGCTACCGGTAGTCGAGCGGTCCTGCCACCAATCATTGCCATTGCACACCTGACATCTCTACTCCCCTACCCTACTCCTCTACTCCACCGGAATGAATGCTTCTCCAAGCAGGAGCATGATGGAGGGTAGTAGGCAGTAAACGTGTTTGGCAGTCTTGACAAACACACTGCTCAGACCAATTGGAGGTACCGGTAGGCCCCCAGGAGCGCGCTAAGGCACACCGCTTTCAGCTCCTTTGCCACGCTGCGTCGCGATCCCTCGACACACACAATCACCATCGACTGTTGCTGCTGGTCCTGCACAGCCATAGATCTTGGAGCAGCTGTAGCCAAGCCCTTCATCTCATTCCTCCGTATCTATACGGGGAACGGTCGTTGCTCCGACACCGTGCCACCACGCCACCATTTGTCGCCGAGCTTATCTTATCTGATCATCTACCATGGGGCGCTTGCCCTTCCCCCCGGATGCTGAGCTGACTGGGCCGGACCGATTGGTTCTGGATGTGCTCCGGAAGCAGTACGAGGCATTCGACGATGGATCGAAGAAAGAAGCCGCGGATCCAGCCGAGGACTCGGACGAATCAACCAGCAAGGTCACGCAGTTTGTCGTGTCTACCCCGGAAGGTATGCTATACCTCCTCAAAGACACAATCGGATCTCCAAAAGGGCACTTGTTGACCTTGTTTAGACTTGCAAGATCAAGAAGACCAGGCTATTGTCTATCTCAAAAACCTGAATGATCCCAGATCAGATGCCTTTGAACCCACCATCTTGAGCTCCAAAGATCTCCCAGATATCAAAGATGGCTTCTTCCGCCAAAGCATCCTCGAACCCTACACGAGGTGGGCGCGTGGTGTCGTACGAGTCGAATCAGATGTTGTCATGATCACACATCTTCTACTCTACATGTGCACTACCTTACCGTCAGCGATGTGCCTGTTCACCAGTTTCCATTGGTGGCATGCTGTGCTCCACTGCGTCATGCAAGGCTGGTACATGGGTGCTTACACGCTTCTCCGACACCAGCATATTCATATGCGTGGCGTTCTCCACAAGAAATACAGCTTGATCGATCAAGTATTTCCATACATCCTTGATCCGCTGATGGGTCACACATGGAACTCGTATTTTTATCATCACGTCAAGCATCATCATGTCGAAGGCAACGGCCCCAACGATCTGTCTTCTACCATCCGCTATCAAAGAGACAACGTATGGGATTTCCTGCGCTATGTCGGTCGCTTCTATGTCCTGATCTGGTTCGACCTGCCACGATACTTTCTTCGCAAGCGGAAACCAGTACTCGCTGCCAAAGCTGCGGCGTGGGAGCTTGGGAACTATGCCTTTATATACTGCATGTTCGCCTACGTAAATGCTCGTGCAACATCCTTTGTGTTCTTGTTGCCACTCGCGCTTCTGCGGATAGCACTAATGACAGGTAATTGGGGTCAGCATGCCCTGGTGGATGAAGCGGAGCCGGATTCGGACTTCAGATCCAGTATCACTCTGATTGATGTGCCAGTAAGTGTGCCTGCTGCTTAGTTTCTTTCTGTTCAGAATGCTCATACATCATCAGAGTAATCGCTACTGCTACAATGACGGCTACCACACTTCTCACCATCTGAATCCATTGCGCCACTGGCGTGACCACCCTGTTGCATTTCTCAGCCAGAAGCAGCAATATTCAGACGAAGATGCCCTCGTGTTCTACAACATCGATTATATGTTCTTGACCATCAATCTGCTCAGGAAGAACTACGAGCATGTCGCAAGATGTTTAGTGCCAATGGGTGATCAAATGAAATTGAGTCTTGAAGAGCGCGTAGAAATGCTGAAGAAGAAGACAAGAAAATTCAGCGAAGAGGAAATTGCAGAGAAATGGGGCAAAGAGTTCGCGAAATTGAAGTAAGAAGTAATTAGGGCATAGATTGATAGACAGACTGAACGTACGGCTTATATTCAACGTCTGTACGAGAGCCTAGGTGCAGCTTCTGTTACTCATTTGAAAGTATGTTTCGAACCCTGGTTTCACTACACACTACTCAAAGTATGAGGTACCGCTACCGGTGGAGCCAAAGTCCTAGAACTACAACATCGTGGCAAAACAAACTGACTACATAGGTACTTGAGTTTCCTGCTGGGTTGCATCTATCGCTTATATGATTGCTTTGCTCTTTCCTCAGCACTCAGCAAGAAACAAAAATACACCGAAGCATTCATACTACCGGATACATTCCACGTGGTGGGTTATGTGTACTTGCCTCATATTTGTCGCATGTGACATATAGTGCTTGCCTCCCACCACGATACTTCACGATCTGCCCGCAAGGGCTTTTGCCTCCATACTTCCTCACTATCACTCCTGCATTCCTAGTCAAAGGCCTCCACATAGACACAATCATAATCATGGAGCTCAAACGTGAGCTACCCCCAAATTTCAGCCTCTTCATCACAACACCGAACACGATTCATCTCCAGTCACAGCACACCACGAAATTCTTGTTTGATTGCGGAGCAAGCGGTGGTATCATGTGTGCTCGACCTTCTGAGGACAACGATAATCTAATCGCTGTGGCGGACAGTCATAACGTCTTATTGCACGATGCTGCTAAAGGCCAAAATAGGAAGTACATACTCAAGACCTACGACGCAAGTAACTCGTAACTAGCGGCATAAATATGTTGTGACAAAATACAGTCCAGTCCACGATTACTCCTTTTTTCTGCAGACTCGCGCACGCTATATTTCACTACGACACTGAGCACCTCGGTGCAAGTGTACTCGATACCGAATGGCGAGCTCTCCCCGTCCCTGGCACCACATCCTTCGCCGCCAACAGTGCTCGAAAGGTCAGACGATGACAGCTACCTTGTCTCGGCTTCGCCAAATCCACCCACAATACATATCTACAATAGGAGAACAACTGCAAGTGCACCGGTAAACTTTCGCCCCACAGATGCACATTCTCCCGTTACATGTGCAGCCTTCCACACAACTGGAACTTCAGGCTCATTGCCCTGTACGCAGCTCGCGATCGGTTTCCAAGATGGAGCCCTCGCAGTTTATCGAATGCTGTCACCACCTCCGCGTCCTGAACGGACATCGGCTGTCTTGCTGCAACCACGTCGTGTCGGTGTATACCAAAGACTCCATAAAGCAATTATGGGCGGCGTTTCAGCGATTAAGTTCATACCAGGTCAATCAACACGGATTATCAGCGTTGGCCAGGACGGGAGATGTCGAATAGTCGACTTCTTCAGGAGAGATGCTCAAGTGTTAAGGACATAGAATGTATCCAGTCCTGCCACAAGCGTGTCAGTGTTAGAGGGCCTTGTGAAAATCAATGGCAGAGGCGATTGCAATCTACTTCTCGGAAGCGAAGCGATAGACGACGCTGGAAGGAGTTGCAAGACTCCTGAGACACTGATAGCAATTGGCACACGGGGCGGGAAAGTGCTAATCTACTGTGTATTGGGTCTACTCAGACATGTGATTGATGTGGACGTTGCGGTCACATACGTTCAATGGCACAGAGACATTTCAGGCCGACCCATGCTGCCGGGTTGTCCTAAGTCCGTATCGCAAGAACTGCGTCGCAATCTAAGCATGAAAGTCAAGGGTTTTTCGCCACATAACACACAAATCACCAGCATGTTTCCGCAGGAGCAGCCAGGTCTTGAGGCATCGCTAAATCATGAACAACACAGGGGCAAAGACGACGTTCAGCTTCAGCGTGCTCGATCGAACCCAGAAAGACACGCAGTGGAGCATATTCGAGCGAGCATATTTCGAGTCCGGGAGCAACCAAGGGAAATACATCCGGATGAGGATCAACGGCCAAAAAGATCCAAGCGACTCCGAAGTGGAGCCAAGGCCTTCCGGCCGTCTACGAAGGGTGAACTAGACGTTCTACAGTCCGCCTTGACGTTGCAGGAACCGTGTCGACGGAGGGGAAAACGAAAAATGCATGAGGCGCCCTCTGCCAACAGAACTTATAGAAAAGGCCAATGGCGTGCAACCTCTTCTTCGTCTTCCGATGCTTCAGACATGGAACCATTCGACCAAGATCTCGCCACTTCTTCACATGCACGGAGAGACAAAATGGAAAGTCCTGTGGAATTGCTAGATCTACCACCTTCAAGAGGCATCCTAGATATCATGTATCAGCATCCGGGTTCCTGTGTCATTGTTCCTGCTGAATTACACGAGAGAGATGCTCTTTCTACGATGCAACAGCACGTGAGGCTTGAGGAACCATATCTCGACTGGCCCTCCGATAGTCTTAGCAGTCTGTACTCCCGTCTAAAGCCACGCGTAATTTCAAGTGCCTCTGGAGGATGTTTGAAAGTTGTGAGCCAGCAGCCCTTTTCTTCTGTACAGTCTATGCTATGCGACGAGCGGCCCCGGGCACGTGGAATGTTCGAGGAAGTCCAATCGCCTGACTCTGTGAGTAGCGTATACTCAAGGTCGATATCCGGGTGGACAAAACAACAGTCGTCCAGAAATAAGCGAAGGCTGAAGTCTCAAGGGAGTGAACAGCTGGTAGCTGCCAGTCACCCTGCACGTTTTCATGTTGCGCATCATGCAGATGAGATCTCTCTGGCTCTAGATTCAGCCAGCAGCCTATATTCGCGGCCCAAACCAAAGTTTCCTTACCATCTCCCATATGGTGTTGACGGAGAGGGGGAAAAGCCCGACAGCGTCAAAGATGTATGCCGGAGCAACACCCACCGAGTCTTGAGAAGAGCAAGCATAGATGGTGGCGAGATAGGGAGTTTAAAGCACGATCATCAGGTCTTGCGGCAGACAGTACAGTCGCTGCGTGAAGAGCTCCGGGTGCTCAAAGCTCTGCTCCTAGATTCTCAACCTTCTCAGGAGAGTGCCACAGTACCAAGCAAGAATATTCCTCTTGTGCAAGCTTCGCCGTTCTCCTAGCATATCAATTGAACACTGCATTATTTAGGTATACTGTTGCGTGCAAAGAGTGCGTCGTACATCTTCTCACACCCATCGCCCCAATCCCCATACTCCCCGCTTCTTCTTCCTCGCGCTGCCATCTCCATTCGCCCCACTCATCAAACTCTCGTCCTCTCCATCCGCGTACAGACTCATCCTCACGCTTCTCTTCTCCACACCACCTCTGTCCACTATAGGGCCGTGGTTCCGCCGTATCTGCGCATCCTGCTCCACAACGGCTTTGGCCATCTTCCACAGCATCCAGGTTTGGCATGAAAGGATGACGAGGATGAGGCAGAGGACGATGAGGACCGCAAAGGAGATGAAGAGGAAGAGAACCGTCTCGTCGTCGGTAGTGTTGCCCATGTTGGTGGCTCGGACCGAGCCGGGAAAGAGGTGAGAGGGTTGCGGAGGGTACAAAGGAGCTCGCACAGAGAAGAAAGGCGAGAATGTGATGGGAAAACAGTGGACTTTGCAGCCTCTTCTCGTATGAGAAATGTGGTGTTCTTTTCACGTCGAGGGTCTGGTGAGGTGGTTCACGAATATTGTGCACGGGATCGGTTGACGCGTCGCGTTGCAGATCTGTTTCACATCGTCCTGGGTCATGCTTGCTCTTGTACCGCCATGATCCTTCGGCACCCAAATCCTATCACACACAGCAATGACAATGAAGATGGGATAGAGAAACAATATTGCAAAATATCAATGAGATTACTATATTATCGATCCCTTTGCCAATACTCTTTCTACGTGTATAACGACTATCATCGCCGACAGAACACCATGCTATGCAGTACCCAATCATTCCTGTCATTAGCTACTTGGTAAAGCAAAAACGACAATTGCCATGCGTCAAGTCGTACACAAACATGGCTAGCCGCTATCCTCAATGCCTGCGAACCAACTGCAAATTGTAAGGCAAAGTATCGTTGTAAGTAATTTTGTGCCCAAGATGTGAAAGAATCGTGTTCTACAACGACAGTGTGCAGGGTGCGTGTGACTATTCACGGTAGTCTGAGTAAGAATCAAGCGGCAAGGGGCTCCTCGCCATTCAATCCTTCGCCGTCTTCATTCTCATCTACACCAAAGCCAGAATCCCACTGACGTCGTGTGACCTTCTTTTTACCCCCCTTCTTCCCAATCTTGAGCTTTTCGCTAGTTTTCACGACCTTGCCGGTGACGACCCGATTTAGATCAGCGCCTGTGGTCTTAACTTCGACACGTTTGAGTTTCATCTCCTGGATGGCTGCAAGCGCATCGGCATTGCGCTTCTTGAGAGCAGCAGCGAGCTGTTCGTTCTGGTCTTGAAGTTGGCGCTGGGCTAACAGCATGCTGTCGATGGTGACCCTGTTGTCTTCCTCGGCGGCGGCAGCACGCTTCTTGATTTCCTCGATGGACAACTCCAAGATCATGATCGTCTCAGCACGCGCGTCGCCCATGAGCTGCAGCTCCGTAATCTGACTGGAGAGCTCTGCAACGTTTTCCTCATACTCTACCTGGCGCTGAGCATTAGTGGCTTGCAGATTCTTAATCGTTGCGGTATGTGTTGCAATTGCTTGGTTGAGCGCTTCGACTTGGTCCTGGTGCGAGTCTTGGATTTTGAGCATTTCATTGGCCTCATTTGTGACGCGATCTGTCAGGGACGCATTCTCCTTACGGTAAGCCTCGTTATCCTCTGCAGCAGCAGCGAGCGAATTCTTGAGACTTGCAACCTCGTCCTTGAGGACGGCCGTGTCCTCATCGTAAGCTCGCTCTTGTTCAACGATCTGCTCGTTAAGACGCTTAATCTCAACTTGTTGTCGCTGAACTTGATTGTTGAGATCGGTGATTTGTGCTTGTAGAGATGTGATTGTCGAACTAGTCGAGTTCTCAAGGGCGGTGTACTTATTCTTGAGCTCGGACAGCTGTACCGCGAGATTGGTGACTTGAACATCGCGATCCTGCTTGAGCTCGTTGCGAGCCTCAGTCATGGTGATTAGATCATTCTCCACACCAACGAGTGAAGCTTGCAAGCCGACGATGTTCCGCGTCAGCTCTTCATTCGACGCCTCGGCTGCTAGACGCAGTTGTATTTCCATTTCGCATTGTTGTTTCAATTCATCCTCGCGCTCCTCAGCATCTTGATTCAGCTGTGCGATCGCTGCTTCCCGATCTTGCTGGACTTCAAACAGTTTGTTCCTAAGCTCCTGGGCTTGCATATTAGCATTATGCAGACGCTCCTCAAGCTCCTCAATTTTGTCCTCGGCTATCTCCAGGGTAGCCTCCGTCTTCTCACGTTGAGCGCGCTCATTGTCGAGCGTGGTTCGGAATTTGGCAATTTGCTCATTGAGCTCTTCGATCGTCTCATTCAGGTTCTCAATCGTGTTAGCGCGCTCGTATGCCAGTTGGGCATTTTCATCACGATCCGTCTCAGCGGCAGCTCGCGTGAGGGTTTGCTCCTTAAGGAGGTCCCCGAGGGAGGCCACCTGAGCTGTGATGGTTTCGACTTCACCCTCCATGCTTGCAATACGCTCTTCGAGCTCATCAATATACTCTGATTTCTGCTGAGCATCGGCCTCAGCAGCCTCGCGGCCATCTTGCTCGGTAGCACGCTCCTCCTCGAGGATCGTGATGGCTTGGGCGTGCTCCAGCTCCAAATTCTTGATCTGGTCCTTGTGTGACACTTCGAGCTCGGTGATTGTCGTCGTAAGCGAAATGACATCCTGCTCATACTGCTTCAGAGCTGCACGGAATCGCTCGATGGAGACGTCCTTGTCCTGATTGTCATCTTGGAGCACGGCGATCTGAGTAATGTATGCCTCAGCCTTGGCTGCTTGCTCAATTGTGAGACTCGTTAGCAGAGTCTTCTGTTCTTCGAGGTCCAAGAGGGTACGCTGCTTCTCCTCGTTGGCCTTATCGAGGCTGTAGACGTCGTTCTCCAACTGCTTCTGACGCTCGTCGGCCTCGCCAAGCAGATCCAATACACCCTCGTACTGGCGTCGCAGCAGGATTTCTGTCTTCTGAGACCTGGTGGCGATTGTGATGTTCTCCTTGAGTTCCATGAGGATGCTTCCAAAGAGCTCGGGCACCTTGTCCAAGAGCTCTTGTCCGGTCAGACCTCCAGTAGTGCCGGGAAAGAACTTTTCGATTTCGGCGCGGAGAACATCGAAACCATGTCGCATGGACTCGAGAATGTCTTTGGCCTCTGCACCTTTCTCGAGGAAGTGCAGGTTCTGCAGCTCAATTGTCAAGATACGGAGTGCGCCTTGTGCCTCACCCAGTCGCTTGGTGTAATGCTGCAGTTCTCGGTCATAGCGCGCCTTAGCTTGATCCTGGATAGTTGGTGTTACAACCACATCGTCCTCGATAAGAGTGTCGTGGCTCAATTGGGATATCCGTGGGAACGATTCCAGGGTGATTTGACTGGATAGCTCGCGCACTCGAGAGGCGTACTTGGAGTCGGGGACATAGTCCAAGTCCAGATCTTGTGACATGTGCAGCTCATCGGGGTTGATCAGGAGCAGCTCATTGTCGTCGCCGTCGTCGGAGAAGTCAGCAATGCCGGTGTCGTCGCCATTGTACAGCGAGGAAGCTCGCAGCTCGTCAATTTCATTGCGGGCTTGTTCGAGCTCCTGTTCGAGCTCCTCAGTGTGCTCGTCCGTGATGTCAATGTCGCCCAGTCGACGGGCTTCGAGGCGGTACTCCAAGTCTTTGATCTGCTCGTCGCGGGCCTTGAGCTGGCGACGAAGGTCAAGCAGCTTCTTCTTGTCCTGCTTCTGGTGGTCCTCAATGTCAATGACCTCCTGGCTAAGGTGGCTTCGGCGCAGACGACGGCGGGTGCGGTTGTCGAGTACGGCGGTCAGCGGAGCATACTGAATCTGGGAGCCTCCGTCCTCGTCCACCTCGTCGACACGCTCAATGTGCAGCTGGGCGGGCATGGACATGCGAGCGCGGCGGGTGGTGGTAAAGCGGGTGCGGGAGGCACCGAGGCGGTCGAGGTGGGGCGTCAGGCCGGCGATGGGCTGTGTGGAGGGCAGGGCAGGATAGGAAAGCTCCTCGTCGGCGTCTCGCACGACGGGCGGCTCCGACTGGCGGCGCGTGTTGCGGCGTGTGGTGGTGGTGGTGGTGCTTTGGGCGTGGACATGGACGGTCTCGCCTTGCTGGGAGCGCGAAAAGGACTGTTCCATCTCGTCGGCAATCTGGTCTTCATCGTCGTCGGCGAGCCCGCGCTTGGTGCGCTTTGTCTGCGACAGCTCGGCCGTGGGCGAGGCAGTGCGCTTGCCCGTGGACGGCATTTCGTCGGGGTGGGAAGGGGCCTTGGACGGCCGACCGCGTTTGCGTCGTGGTGCGTCGCCGGGGCCCTCGTGGTGGTGCTCCGAGGGGAGGCCACTGAGGCGGGCCATGGCCTGGTGTACGCGGAGAGGGTGGAGGGCGGGCAGGAGAGGGCAGAAGACTCGGGTGCGAAGATCAATGTCGCCAAAAATGGGTGTGTGGTAGGAAATGAGGTCCACGCAGGAATAGAGAAAAAGAAGAAAGACAGCTCCCACACCGCTGTGAGCAGATGCTGGGTACAACACAAAGGGGAGGGAGGCACTGGCAGTGGGCAGTGGTGCAGTTGTGTAGTTGTGGATGTGAAGAAGAAACAGCAGTCCTGGCGTGGCGGGGTTGGCGATGGACAGACAACACAGCCAAGATGGGAAGCGAGCCAAAAAAAAAAAAAGGGCAGTGGCTGCTGCTGTAGCCTCTGTGTGTGTGTGTGGGCGTGTGTGGGTGTGGTTGGTGAATTGGGGGAGGTTGGTTGGCAGCTGCAGGTGTTTTCATGCATGCTACGTCAATGTTGCCAATCGCGAGCTTGGACGCACTAGGCCCGATTGCCATTGGCTGGCGTCGCTGGCGCCGGCCGCCGACATGACGCACACGCGTTTTCACCGTCTCGACGCGTCTGCAGCTCACGTGATGCCTCATCTCGATCCTGCGCTGCTGCCTGCATGTTGCGATTCCATCACGACTCACGACTCACGACTCGACAGATGCGTTCGAACAGAACAGACGCCTTGCACCAGCCGCATCCGTGGCAGGGCGCATCATCCAGGTACATGTAGCTATGGACAGTGTACTGCCAGGCACCGTCAACATGTACATGTAGGTACATAGTGGGCGCATCCCCTGCCCCCACCACCACGGCACGCGATCCACGTTCCCAATGCACTGTGTCAACCTTGGACCCTGCAAGGGGCGTCCGCCATGACAACATCTTGCCTTGAGCCGCAGGTTTTTTTTCTCCCGACGACCATTCTGTGGCTGCTGCCACCGTCATCCCGTAATTGCACCTCTTCACATGTGCCTCTTGTGTCGACAGTATGTAGGTAGGCTGCAGGCAGTCCAGTCCAACCCTGTCCGCCCCTCCAAGTCATCTCATCTCTTGAGCAGAAAGTCGCTAGGTAACAGTAACCCCTTCGTCGCGGACGCGACCCCGTACAGCCCTCCTAGCGGCCACGTCCGCCAGAACCGTCCATACGCCCATGCGCCCCAACTTTCTTCTGTCTTGGTTGTCTGCAGATCCATCTTGACCTTGTCGTAAACGCTCGGGAGGTTCTCTGCATGGTACTTGCGCCGCAGTTCCATGTATTTCTTCTCGTCGTAAATGTCCCAGAACTCCTCCTCGGTATAATACGCATGCGCATACAGACACTTCATTCCCCCTACTTGTGTAACCTTGGCTTCAAAGTCCCTGTTGAGCTTGATGAATGCCTGCGGTTCAGCTGGACCCATGTCCCAGATCCCAACATCCAGCAGAATGTCGTCTTTGATATTGTTGCCCTGTGAAAAGCTGCGTTCGTCGTGCCGCGCCGACTTGACCGGACAGAGCCATAACGGCCAGATTCCTGTTCTCTCGTCTGTCCATTGTACAAATTCCTCGGCAGCATCGTAAGGGACGCCGTAGTCTTGGATAATCGTTCTTGCCGACAGTCCCGACCGATGTAGCGCGTGTACCATGGTCCGCGAGTACATGAATGGATCTAGGAGAAAACGCGTAATACGATTCAGAGGCGTCACAAAGTACTTGAAGGCGCGTAGTCCTGACCAGAAAACACCCCGGTCGTAGCGGAACAAGTACGTCCGTATCGGTATCGTTTCCTTGTAAGTATCCTTGGTTTCCTGACTGCGTTTTAGGATGTCCTCTACATGCATATAGAACCACGGGTCAGACGCCTTGTCGAAGCTTCGCGTCCTACCAGGAATTGCCTGGTCCGTCAGACGGCCAACCATGACAACCCCTTTGTCGATCGAGTATAGGATGCCGTCCATATAATCGACGTCCGCTTGCATCGCATAGTGTCGCAATTGCTTCACAGCATCCCCTGTTCCGGCCACTGGTATGTACTCAAGCTCCACAAATGGTGCAGCGTCAATGAGTTCCATCTCCAAGAGGGTGATGACACCGAGGCTTCCGCAGCTACCTGCCGCAGTAAAGAAGAGATCACGATGTTGGTTTGCCGACGCCCAGATGGTCTCGCCGTTTCCAAGAATCATCTCAATGCCTACGATGGATTTGTCGAATAAGCCGTATTTGAAGGAGCTGCTCTCTCCACTCGTGCCTGCAAACCTTTCCAAATAGTTAACCAGTCGAGCCCTGATGTTTTGCGGAGTTTCCTCATCATGGCGTCGCAGGTACTTACCCGCCTCCAACGGTAATGTTGGGTAACTCCATGACAACCTTGGGGAGCAGACCTTGGGCTAACGTGGCTTCGACAAGCTTGTCCATGGGCACATTGGGTTCCACCAAGGCTGTCTTCCTGCTCTTGTCGAATTGAAGTACGTGGTCGAGAGATGACACATCAACGATTTGGTCGCGCCGTCGGAAGGATTGCCGCGTCGACAATGTTGAGCCATGATAGATGCGAAACGGCGTGCGTTCTGCACTAAACTGCTCTACCTTGGACGCCAACGCACGAACCGTGGATTTGTGTTGCTCCATGTTGGGTCTGGAGAGATCAGGTAGGAGGTGGCAGTGTCAAGGCAGTAATGAAGTTGTAAAACATTCTCATGTGCATATGCCCACATGCGAGTCGTAAGCACGCAGGGCTGAGCCTTCCCCGTCGACGCTACGCCTCCTACCGAGCCGAACTCAATCTGGCTGCATGCGCTCATTCCGGCCAATCCGTGTCTCGCGGTTTACGTCGATGGTATGTACAACTGCAACTTGGTGGCATTCTTGGGCAAAGGACAATACCATCGATTTCGACTCAAGAAGCTCCATGGCCCGACTGCATGCCTTCTAGAACGCAGATACGTAGTCGCTGCGCTCACAGCATGCCGAATGGAGTTGCAGGGCTCGGAAAGCTCGGAACCAGGATCTTCCTTCTTCCTGCTCATGCTAAGGCTTGTCGCTGACGTACCTACATGTACCTACACATACACGTACGTTTGTTGATAGAGCTTCTCCATCGGCGACACAAACAACAAAAAGCTCCGTTGTCAAACATCGCAAGGTAATTCTTGCTGTATCTTGTCCAAATGGACGCGCACAGTGCAACCGTTGACAAGGTACGGCACCGTATACGGCAATTCTACGCCACCAAGACACCATTTCGCGTTTACCATGGGAGCACCAATAGCACTAGACATGCTGCATTCGATCGAGATGTCGTTGTGGACATAAGCTCTCTGAATCACATCGTCTCTATCGACCACGACAAGAAGATTGCACTGGTCGAGCCCAACGTACCAATGGATACACTCGTGCGAGAGACCATGAAAGCTGGCTTGCTTCCACCCGTTGTCATGGAATTCCCAGGAATCACAGTGGGAGGGGGCTTCGTCGGCACAGCTGGCGAAAGCAGTAGCTTCAAGTATGGTTTCTTCGATCGCACGGTTCTTGGCGCAGAGGTTGTGCTTGCCGATGGAGCGCTGGTGCATGCGTCTCAAGATGAGAACCGAGAGCTGTTCGAGGGATTGAGAGGTAGTTTCGGCACTCTGGGTGTGCTCACCTTGGTGGAGCTACAGCTATTGCCTTTGAGGCACTTTGTCGAGGTTACCTATCATCCTACATTTTCCTTTGAAAATGCTACCGCCAAGTTGCGATATCAGATGAAACAAGAAGAAAACGATTATGTTGACGGGGTCCTCTTCTCCAAAGGATTGGGCGTCGTCGTTGTTGGTCGTCTCGTCAGCGAACAGGATGCACCACAACTTCCCCTGCGGCGATTCTCCCGAGCATGGGACGAATGGTTCTGGATTCATGCGAAATCGTTGGCAAGCAAAGGCATTGTCACGAAAGAGCTTGTGCCAGTAGAAGACTACTTGTTTCGCTATGACCGGGGAGCTTTCTGGATGGGTATGTACGCTTATAAACAGTTCAAGGTACCGTTTATATGGCTCACACGACTTCTACTCGACTATTTTATGCATACGAGGATCATGTACCACGCATTACATGAGTCGGGCTATACAGATCAGTTTATCATCCACGACATCGCATTTCCCGCCAACAATGCCGCTCCTTTCCTTGAATATGTGGATGCAACGTTTCAAATCTATCCCCTCTGGCTATGTCCGCTACGAAGCGACGGGAGAAGTTCCATGGGGCATCCGAAGCCATGGAAGGATGTTGTTGGTGAAACTTCAAACGGAGTGCACCAAGACGGTTACATCAGCGTTGGTGTATGGGGTCCTCATTCTTCCGACGAAGCAGAGTTTGTGCGTGTGAATCGCGAGATTGAGGCGAAAATGCGTAACTTGGGCGGCTTGAAGTGGTTATATTCTCGCGTCTTCTACACGGAAGATGAATGGTGGCAAGTATACGACAAGCAGAAATACGAGACCCTGCGCAGAAAGTACAACGCAACATCTTTGCCGTCCACCTGGGACAAGGTGAAGGACAGAGGTAGGATGAAAGAAGTTAGGACAGGGTGCAAGGGGTTGTTGAAAAGAATCGTGCTGAGCAGTAGTCTGCTGAGCGGAGTCTACGGCATCTACAAAGCGATGAGAGGCGGAGACTACATGTTCTCAAAGCTGAAGAAGGGATGAATATTTGCTTATGGAATCGCAAGCTTCCCTGGCGAGCATAGCACTGTTCTTGAGCACACGTTTCTGCCGGCGCGGTCATCACTCGCGTCACACCAAACCTGATGAAATCTTTATCATTTCCCTCCAATGATGGACGAATACCTAACCAGGTCTTTTTTTCGAGCAGTGCACATTCGATTGCCATAAGTCCGATGGTTTTCGGTGGTACAATAAGCACAGACCCAGCACGCCGTCCCAAACGTTGTTGCCAGTGGCCACCACCAACGAATCATGACGTTGGGCGGATGCCTCGACATCCGGTGCAGTGCTTGATTCCAACTCAAATTCCTGAACCCTCGCCGGCGATCATCATCACAGATGCCCACAGAAATGA
This sequence comes from Coniothyrium glycines, assembly GCA_025742365.1. Lineage (NCBI taxonomy): Eukaryota > Fungi > Ascomycota > Dothideomycetes > Pleosporales > Coniothyriaceae > Coniothyrium > Coniothyrium glycines. Next base: position 151,625 of record JAMXIJ010000026.1, read on the forward strand.
CGGCTGGACTCAAGAACTATTGAAGACCCACCAGATCTGATCCAGCCCCAAGTTGTTGTAGCCAAGCCTAAATGTTTCGCAGATGCGTTGTTGTTCTTCAATAGATGCTGTGTCCAGTCGCAGCGCAGCGTCGTTCCCGTCCACAATTATCTTCCGAACATGCAGACACATCGTACCATCCAGCGAAAGCCTGTATGTAGCCACCTCCGCTGTCCATCTCTCGCAATCGCTAATCGTCAGCCTCACCTGTAAGGAGCGGCCGTGTCACGGGTCAACGACATCCCAGCATGGCGCAGGGTCGAGTGCCATGACATGTTGCTGGGTACATGTACCGGTACAACACCGCAAGGTTCACACAGACAGTTGCCAGTAACATTTCAAGCACATGCTTTCAGCCGTGCACGCAAACCAGCAACTTCCAATGTTCCTGCATGTACTTGGACTCAAATTAGTCTACCGCTCCGATACCTAGACCCTCTGGCACTAGAAAGCGCCTACTTAGCTAGTCATCCAGCTAGATACCTAGCTTCATGGTCGTTTGCACACGAACAAGCTCCATGATGCCATACGTTTGCCTTGCTCTGTCATGGCGCACCATTATTGCGGAAACAGGCTCATGTATCCTACAGCTTCAACCGCACCATGCCTATCCTATGGCTTGTGCCAAGTCTTACTCCAGAATTTGAATCCCATTGAACCTCTAAAATATTAGTTGAAAAGGAGTACAAGAACTTCACCGATAATTGTATAATACTGTAGGGGACAGTTGCGTGGTGTTTTGAGATCTAGCCACACTGAAGAAACGGGCTTCTTCGTGCCATTGTACACAAAGGTCGGTAATGTTAGGATGCATCCGACCTCGATCATTGGTCACACAACGTCATCCCCGAGCGATCTGTCGAGCTCGCAACACTATCCAAGCTGCGGATCTGCGGAGCCCAGAGCCATGTGCGGAGAGAGCCCGAGGGCCCCAATTCCAAATGGACTTCGAGGTGACATTGCAGCTAATTGCTTAGGCTCACCCACCGTGGATTTGACGCACGCAGCACGCTATATAGTGAGAGCGCAGCTGGCGTCAACAAGCTCCCAAGCTTTCGTCATTTACCTATTTCAAAACCAACTCCTTGCTATCAGAGGATTCCACTTCGACTTCAATCAATATCGTTATGACACCCTTGCTCTCATGGCTCCCGCTTCTAGCAGGCATCGCCGCTGCTAGACAATGCGCCAATATCACCATTCCCGTTGACATCACGTCGCGTCAAGGACAATTCAAGGAAGTTCCCGTTCAGACTAATCTCGAAGTAGGCGCATTCGCGACGCGCTTCAATCAATATGGCTTCAACTACACTGCCGAGCTCCTCACGGGATACCAAACACTGCAGAAGAGCGTCGAGATCTCGGCATCTTACTGCACGCCTGACAACGGTAGTACAGGCACCATTCAACTTCTGACCCATGGCATCGGCTTTGACAAGACGTATGAATACCCCAAATCATCAAATTGTCTTGAGGTGCTGATTTGCTGAAACAGCTACTGGGATCTGAATTACAACAACTACAACTATAGCTACGTCAATGTTGCCCTTGCAGCTGGTTACAGCACCCTCGCCATTGATCGCTACGGTATCGGCAACTCGTCTCACGGAGATCCCTTCAACGAGATCCAGGCCCAAGCCGAGGTCGAGGCTCTGAACGAAATCACCAAAAAACTTCGTGCTGGTAGCATCTTAGAGATCAACACTCCGTACAAAAAGGTTGTACATGTTGGTCATTCATTTGGCGCAGTCCAATCCTACTGGCTCTCGGCCATTTACCCCAATAATACTGACGGTGTGGTCCTCACCGGATTCTCCGCTGCATCGCAATTCCTGGCATATTTCGGTGCTGGCAACAACTTCCACAGTGCTCGTCTGAACCAGCCTCTCCGCTTTGGCAATCAGTCGAGTACCATTGTGAAGCGACTCGCCACCCAGTACGGTCTCGATAAGGATATCGTTTCAGGCCTTCATAAGCTACTTTCGGGCGCCGGCATCGACCTTACTTCTCAAGAAGTGTGGGACGAGGTCGCAACCACTGAGGTCGGCGACTTGATCAACGGCTACAACGTTACTGGAACACCTCTCGATTACCCTTCCGGTTACTTTGCCAACTCCGATCTCACAACGCTTCAGTATCTTTTCCTGTGGCCGGGCAACTATGATGTTGGTCTCGCTGTTGCGGGCGAACAGTCTAAACAGCCCGTCACTGCGGGTGAACTTCTCACTATCGGTACCGCTCCTGCGTCCAGCCCTTTCACAGGTCCCGTTCTCGTCTTCACTGGAGAGCACGATGTTCCCTTCTGTGGAGGAAATTGCTACGCCAAAATTGAGGGTTCTGACCTGCCCAACATCCCTGCTGGCACGGCTCTGGCTTTCCCCTCTGCCACAAAGTTCGAAGCATACATTCAGCCTGCCACCGCGCACGGATTAAACGTGCACTATAATGCTACCGCCGGATATCGGGTCATCCAGAACTTCCTAACCAGTAATGGCTTGGCTGCTGGGTACTAATGAAGTGGTCTATTAACGGACACATTTTACGCAAATAGTACGATAGACGGAGGAACAAAATTATATGTCTTCGAGGGGTTTCACGTCCTGCTATTTGGTGACGTGTCGATGGTGTCAAAGTGATGCTTACTCATCTAGTTGCTCTTGCTGTTGCCATTGCTCTGCAGATCCAAGAATGTCAAAGCACCGTCCCCTAGAAAGAAATATCTACCTTGTTTTTCATAACAAGTTAGCTAAAAACTAATACTAGGATTAAACATAAGAGTACTATAACTTTATCTATAAAGGTATTATTCTATATAAAAGTCCTTTTATATATATTAAAACTACCCTAACAAGCGTTTAAACTAAGATACTATATTGTTATAGTATCGTAGGGCTTATAGTAAGATAAGTTGCTAAGGTAATTAGGTAGAACGGACATTCTTTTCTAGGAGGGCTTGAAAGCGCACGGAGAAGCGCCGATTCCACCCAATACCTACATGATGCAATCTTCGCTCTCATAGAAGCGACATGCTCCAGGACTTCTCGCATGCGAAACGGGAAAATTTGCATCCCGTGTATAGCATCAGAGCGTATCTCGAGCAGCTGCGCGTATGAACACTGGTCTCCGCATGTTGCTGCCAAATGTGTCTCGTACCGAGTCGTACGACTAGTAGAAAAGGTACATGTATGTATACGGATGGATCTTCTGCTATCAGACGCCTAAAGTGCACAAGCGATGGCGATTGCGGTAGTGCAGCGACCCTCGACGCCATTCACGCATGGCTTTCTCAGCCCTTACCAAGACACTAACTCCGATTCCGCTCCGTAGCAGTGACGTGCACAACCTTGCAAAATTTGCGAGGCCGATAGTAGCTGCAGAAACCATAGACTGCTGATTAAGTCAAATTCTGCTGACTTGCATCGTGGATTCTTGGCAATGCAGAAGCATTTGCTTACAACAGCCTCAAGCGAATTAGAACATGGGGCGAACTACCTAGGTTGTGTAGCGCTAGTCAAACAACATGCCCTAGCGTTCATTATCAAACACCCGTTTTGGTCCGCACGTGGAGAAGAGCCGGTACACGACTCACCACCGTTGTGCAGTCCAACATCGAGATGCACAACGGCGGTCCTGATCAATGTCTCGCCCAATCCCATTGTGGTGGCTGAAGGGTACCGCACTTGGCTGGTTAGTCATACGCTCAACACCAATGTACTGCCAAGGATGTACAGACCATGATGCTGGTCCTGACGTGCGCGGACGCGACCCGAACTCCACTTCCGCCCAAGGATAGTCAGGATAGTGTTGCACAAGTCTATCTTCGAGGGTCAAGGAACAAGCTATGCTTGCATACAGTAGCTCGTGCAGATACTTCGAGTCTAGCACGTTAATACCGTACCGGAGAAAGAAGAACGGGGAACATGTGAGGCACCAGAACATATAAGAAGGAGTGGTGGTTCGTTCGAAAGTTCATCACCACACCAGCATAGGAACGCGATTGTGTCTCCACTGCAGTCTTTCGTCTTTTTCAGTCAAATCATACACGATTCACCAACATGAAGTTTGGCTCTAGCATTGCTCTTTTGGCCCTCGGCCTTCTGAAAGCAGTTCGTGCTGACTGTGAGAACTTTACCGCGTCCACTACGATACGTGCTGATAATCAATAGCTGTTCCGTGGGAGCGCATCGACAAAAATGACTCGGTATATTGCCTACTGTTTTGTATCCCTCTGCTTTATGCCTAACAGCGATCTTAGCTCCTTCTCATCCTCGACCTACAAGTCGGTCTCTTCCACACGGCTCGTGACTGGGACCCTACCCTCTACAATCAGGCGATTCTGGCTCACGCAGAGCTGGGCAAACTCTTCAATCTCCCTGTCATCATGACTACTTCTGCAGACCAAGGTCCCAATGGACCCCTTCCGAAAGAGATCCTTGAAATGTACCCGGATGCCCCTCTAATCCGTCGGCAGGGCGAGGTCAAGTATGTGCTTTCCGATATGTTTTCTCTGCTGAAATTGGTCCTGATGCTATCTAGTGCATGGGACAACGCTGAATTCCGGGACGCCATCAAAGCTACTGGCAAGAAGCAAGTCATCGTCGCCGGTATCACCACAGATGTGTGCACCACCTTTCTAGCTCTCGCCCTCCGTGCTGAAGGATACTCGGTCTTTGCCAATGTGGAGGGATCCGGTACCTACTCTGCAATCGTTCGAGACACTGCCAACGCTCGTATGCAGCAGGCCGGCGTGCAGCTTGTCTCGCTATTCTCGATCGTCTGCGACTTGATGAGAGACTGGAGGAACACTCCGGGTGCTAAGGAGGTCCTACCTTATCTTGATCGATTTCTTCCAGTGTATGGAAAGATAGCACGAGCGCACGCGAGTGCTGTTGAGAATGGAACTCTTATTCCCAGCGAGATTGACCTCATCACGAGTGCTAATGGCACGGTCATCGTATGAGAGAACAATGATTGGAAGAGGAAGGAGCGAGTGGCAACAGGCAAAACAAAATTGTAGGAATGCTCCAAGAACCTTGGCGGAGATTCAGTTTGCGCGAGGCCAGCTGCAGCTGTAGGCGATGAATCCAGCGGGGTTGCATATTGGAGGGCTAAGTAAACCGATACCATGTATCTACCACAACGCTACCAGAGATACTATCTAGGTTTTCAAATCATAGTAAGAAGATTTCAAGTATCTTGGAGTATATGTTGGTAGACTAAGTACGCCATTACTATATATCTACTATAACACCATATGCAAAGCTCTCTACCCTTCTAAATTATCGTTAGCAGACTATAAATATTTTGGGTTCTACTTCTTGGGGTGAATGGACTATCGTCATATAGGGTAGTCCACCCAGCTTTGCAGAAGAAACGAAGTTCTTCGCAATACTGTGTTGTGCCTGCGGCACTTTCACACTATCAGCTATTGCCCAAGCACTGCTGTCTTTTGAAAATCAAACTTCGTCGTTGGATCGAGCGCTTGGTTTTTCGATCCTGTCTATTTGACCTTCTATACTGAGGCGCTCTGTTGGGCGCTGCAAAGTGGTCGCGTGCCAACGTTTCTTGGCTAGGAAGCTCGCCAGAGCTATGATGAAATTTATTTTTCACCGTAAACCTATATGTATTCTTGTCATAAGCGGTGACTTGGTTTGCGTCTGGCTACGCTTATAATAGTTGAAACTGTCCCATGAAAAGTATTGCTAATGATGTCTTACACTTAGAGATATGGTGATAGAAAATAATATCGCTTCGGAAATAGCTACTATGCTGCTATCCTATTTTAAAACTTTTAGTACATTATAAACGTTGCGAGTACGTCTACATTTGTTACATACATAAAGATCTTCAGTTTGTGTGTGTGATGGGAGTGAAATCAGTATCCGCAACGTTGATTTGTCAGTGTAGTACATTTCCGACCAGGAAGTCTAATCTACAAGGCTGTTGACTATTAGCATAATGATTCTGTATTATAGAAAGTCATTAATTGGTCACGCCCAGTAGGATTATGTTGTTGAGACCGCGCCATGTCAGCGTGAAAATATACATATTAGTCTAGTAATTATGGATGAATATACGATAAGGATGTTGGTGAAAAAGCACTCTTTTGGACATAAGGTATGTGAAAAGACTGCTACCCAACTACTAGGCCTCACGTATTTAGTCTTGCAGAGATTATAAAGGGCCTTATCATAGCCAATATTTATTGACATCATAACCGTGCTAGATCTCGTGTTGCGGATAGTGAGACCATAACTCGCAACTAGGATGTTTCTTAACATGCTCAATCCCATTTCAAATGTCCAGGCCTCGAATTCGTCGTTGGTACGCTGCAGCTCACAAAATTATTTAATTTGATCGCACGGCCGGGGATTGCTAGAGCCGCCATGCAAGCTATAAACTCCGTATCGCACACAACAAAGTTCATACCACGGCTTCTCGTTTCGCATTAGAAAACCCAATAATCCGATGTGCGAAGAGGCCTCGCTTTCAATGTGTTGTTGGAGGGATGACTACTAATTCCATGTATCTGTCACAGCACTATAACAAATGTTGGTTTAGCCCTGGAATCTTAGGTAGTTAGGAGACTACAGATACTTTTGAAAACACTTGGGTAAGATTGTGGACTATAATCACAGACGGCTGCTGCTGAATGCACTCAACACATTCTAGTATCTCAAAGAATGGACAACAGGAAAGACGAGCTTGTCCGTGCAAGACGGCAGTATTATTTCGACACAGTCGCTGTTGGGGCCGAGTATAGTTCACGATACGCATGAATCGCCAACGAGGCAACTCTTTAGTGCAGACCACTAGTTATGCCCTAACCGCAATCAGCCATGGGCGTCACTCTTCTTCCTGTCCGTGTCCCCATTCGCCACGGGATCCCATCCCCAGTAATCGACAGGTTTCTGGCGAAACTACTGGATGTGGTAGTTTGACATGCGCGATCACAACTGCGGCGGTCCCTAGTCTGCGTATCACAGGGAAGGCGCGTGCATAAGGCTGCAGTACTTCGTACATGTAGTTAATCGGAGATATCGGCAGAGAGGCGTGCCACCGCACATCAAGTAACACCTGCATAATAAGGAAATAGAACCACCATATGCGGAGACATAAATGTAAACGTGGTATTTATCACGGAGCGGTAGGTAGGTACCCAGTGTATGTTGTGATTTCGAGGGAATACCTGCGCGCGAGAAATCCACGACGCAGATGGAATACTATGTGCTCGATCTGAATAAGCCAAACCTAATAGCTAACAGTGAAAATTCAACTTCCAGACAGCTATACATGCGAAAGGGTATCCTGCTAAATGGGGTATGAAAACGAACAAAAAAAAACAGAAAAAATCATGGAATGTCCCGGAGGTGGTCATGCAACAGTCAGCCCTGCGACCATTATCCAGTGATTTCACACACGCGTGAAATGTCTTGGCCGGACTGTATCTAGCGAGTGGTACTTTTTACACTCTCACCGTCGTGACCGCCGCTGCCGACTGCTACTGGACTCACCGTGACCATGTCCAGCTGAAGTTTGCGAGCTGCTTACACAGTCCCAATTAAAAGGAATCTGGCTTGTGGGCAGGGTGACACCTTCGTATCTCCTCAGTCTCTCACGTCTTGGGGGCGGAGAAGGTTGCGCAAAAGCTTCTCGACGAACATTCTCAAGCGCTTGGTTAGTGGCAGCAAGCACTGCGAAGCGGCGGTCGGGCACACGGCGAGCAGTAGTGTTGGGCGTACTCGATCGTGTTCGTCGTGTAGATGGAGCCAGTCGATCGTGCTGATGACGGGAAGGACGGTGGCGATGCTGAGAACGGGACGACTCTGGGCTGACCTGAGATGACGTTGGAGGAGAGCGATGATGGCGCGAGGATCGATGGCTGCGAGGCGAAGGATCCAACTCCTCGTAGTGACCATGGGGCCGCTTTGGAGTTTTGGGTGGCGATGGTGCAGGTGCAAAGAGAGACCATCCTCGTGGAGAGTCCTGTTGAAGGGCCTTGTTCGATTTGGAGTGCCGTGGAGGGTCGCGCTTGGCTCCCCGTCCCTTCAACGTGCCTTGCGACGGCCGCTTGGGGTGTCGTTGCCGTGTGTGCTGGCTGCGATGAGGTCTCGGATTCAACAATGCCTCCTGAGAAGAACAGGCACTTCCAGGAATGATAGGACGGTGATGCAAGTCTGGGACCTGTACGTTGAGAGTTGGTCGTCGGTGTTCACGCTTCAGATATGCATCCTCGACGCCGCGCTGCGATCGCGGCCGAGTCTCTTCCATCTCCCGGCCTGGAGCGCGTAGCGTCGGTGTTTCTTTGGATCTTCTCTTTCTTGTCGAATCTTTAGACCTGCGCTTCTCCGAAACGTCTGCGACAACTGGCTGGCCATGGCCATGAAGTGCGCCATGTGCGGGGCTGTCCCGCCTTTTCTTTTCGGACGACGAAGATGAGCCTTTGGGCTTTTTGGAGTTTGGTATGCCGAAAAAGGAAGACCAGCACATAACGACCAAGATGCAAGTCTCGGATCGCTATGCGCCAAAGAGATGGATTCAGGACTCAAGGCGGAAGTGGTGTTGAGCTGCATGTAGGAGCCGAAGTTGGGAATATAGCCGGGTTGCCAGGATGTCGGCGACGGGGGACGCAAGGCACTACTTGTAGACGGGGCAGCACAAACGATGAAAGATAACAAGGCGCAGAGTGTTTCAAGCAGGGAGCCTTGATTTGGGGGGCTTGTTCACAAGGGAAATAGAGGCTTGGGAACCATGATCTCATTCGGAGACAAAGGGCAGCGTCCAGGACTCGAAGCGGGCAAGGGAGGGCAGTTGCGGCGGCGCAAGCGGAAGACAAGAAGACAAGAAGGCGAAGTGAGCGCATGGCCTGAAGCTAAATCAGGAAAGGAATCCATCCAAGTACCTTGTATCGAAGGGTTGCGCTCCAATCAAAGGCGAGCCCGGGTGGTGGTGTGCGAGAAAGCGAGTGATTCGCAGGTGGCAGAGGCGTGGCTTGCTTGACCACCTGACTCCACGGGCTCCAGCTGGTCGGCTCATGGTCCCGCGCACTGCAGCCGACATTCTGCGGCGGAAGGGAGTGTTGCGCGCTGGGCGGCCTGGCAGGACGGAGGGCCGTCTTATACGGGCGTCGACGGCGAAGGAGCCCTCGCGGTGCTGGCTGCGCCGGTATGTGCAGCTGGCGGTGCGTACCTGCGTCGCTGCGACGTGGCACCTGTGCTGTACAGAGGGACGGCGGGACGGTGCGGGACGATCCTGGGCGCAGAGCTGGGTGATGCTGCAACGGCTGCAGCTGGGCGTGTGGGTGTGACGGGCATGCTAGCTGCAGGCCGCCTGCAGGCGAGCCAGCCCATGGTGGGGTCGGGAGGGGGCCAGCTGACCATGAGTCCATGAGTCCATGAGTCGATGACGGGCGCCGGGCGGTGCTTATCGTGACAGACATGGGCATCTGCATAAGGGCCGACCGGTACGAAGTAGGCGTGGTGTGGTGCGGTAGTGAAGGTCGAGGAAGAGGTTGCGGCCGTCGGGAGCCCCGAGCCAATGAGTCTATCGTGCTGTGTATGTATGTATGCAACTATTACTACAACGGGCAAGTCCAGTGTCTTTGCTCGTCAGGTGACCTGATGCTGTCATCAGACCGCCCCTCCTTATTGTCCGGCACGTGACCAACCAACGCCGTGTGCGGGCGGCAGGCTAATGTGAGCCATCGTGGGTGGCAGCCCGGTAGCCCCACTGTCGTCATGTCGTCATGTCCTCATGTCGTCATGTGCTCATGTTCTTGCGACGAGAGACAACAGCCTTCTTCACAATGTGAGTCGGAGCGGGTACCAAGTACACCCTCCGTGCCTCCCTACTGCTGACCACTTGTCCAAAATGCCGCTGATCGCGCAGAACCCAAAGGACCGTGTCATTCTGGGGCTGATGACATTCGGTATGCCCACACCATCTCGCACAAACGCACGTTCCTGACAAATCAGGTCCCGATGAGACGTCCGGAGCCCGAGTGACCGATTTCGACGAATTCATAAAGCATCTGGACTATTTCCAATCGCAAGGCTACCAAGAGGTAGACACTGCTCGCATGTATGTGGGCGGAAAGCAGGAGGCATGGACACGCGATGCTAGGTGGCAAGATCGCGGCTTCACCCTGGCTACCAAGGTCTACCCCTACGAGCCTGGCGTGCATAAGCCAGCTAGGCTCAAGGAGCACTTCAACAAGAGTTTGTCCGAGCTTGGTGCCAAGACGGTAGACATCTTCTATCTACACGCCCCCGATCGATCCGTGCCATTCGAAGAGACTCTGGCTGCAGTCAATGAGCTACACAAGGAGGGTAAGTTCGTGAACCTGGGCTTGAGTAACTTTGCAGCATGGGAAGTTGCAGAGGTCTACAACATCTGTAAAGAGCGCGGCTGGATCAAGCCAACCATCTACCAGGCTATGTACAATGCTATCAGTAAGTGTGTGGCAAGCATCATGGCTCTCGGGACTTGGTACTAACCCCGTCAGCACGAGCCATTGAAGAAGAGCTTGTACCGTGTTGTCGCAAGTATGGCATCGACATTGTCGTGTATAACCCCCTCGCAGGGGGTCTTTTTTCAGGAAAGATCAAGTCCAAGGATATACAGCCAGAGGAAGGCCGCTTCGGTACTAAGGCGGATCGTGTTGGAAAAATGTATCGTGATAGGTACTTCAAGGACAGTACATTTGAGGCTCTACAGATTGTCGAGGAAGCAGCCCACAAGGCCAACCTGACTCTACTTGAAATCGCATTGCGGTGGACGCTGCATCATTCTGCACTGAAAACTAGAGCAAAGGGTGGCCATGACGGTATCATCATCGGTGTGAGTAACTACTCACAGCTCCAAGGCAATCTCGCGGACTTGGAGAAGGGGCCTCTTCCTGCAGAAGTGCTTGAGGCTGTTGACCAGGCTTGGTTGGTAAACAAAGCTACTGCGCCGACATACTGGCGATGAAGGGATATAATCAACAGGCGATCTTGTTGCAATCCACGTGACCATGTACATTTCTAATGTATTCAAATCCATATCTTCACGGCGCTCCGGCTAGATTGCAGCCGAAAAGCTTGGCTAGACGCCGCTGCAGCCTAGCTGACATCCGAGCTGTCATCCAGGCTGTCATGGTCGGCAGACTTGCGTTAGTACGAAGTATACGGCGACCACAGCGACAATATATCCACATGTATGCAACAATCCCATATCATACACCTACACTGGACATGTATCCTGTATTTCTTACATACCTTCATCATGCCTTTGCCGCAGTTTTTGACGCAATGCATGTCGACAACACAATATCCCTACGTACTTCAGACTGTAAGCGTGTCTTCCTCTTGTCAACCCTAAACTACCCACCAAAAACCAACGAATTTTATCGCTCACGACTCAATGCCAGATATACAAGAACGAGTTTGTCTGGAAATTGGCATTCCATGACAGCGAGAACAAGGTTAGCAGCTGGAAAGAGTATGTCAACGTGGGTCTGACTCGGGAATTCCATCCCAAACTGCGCAAAGAAATGGAGGAGAAAGCTAGACGTGCAAAGATTGCTCCACAAAAGGAAGGAGAGTAGCGTGCTCGTTGTATCAAGATGGAGTTGTGATCAGAAAACGAATTTTATGGACCTTGACATCCAAGGACATCTGCTTAAGCATACACCTTTGGCATCGTTAGCCACGACCGCCGTCTCTACTGCTTTAGGCTTTACTCATTGTCCTTCCTCCGCTTCATGTTCTTCTTCTGCCTCAAGTCCTCTCACTACGGCGGGACCTCGTCGCACCATGTTATACGCACCTTGGGGCACAAATCCGCAATGCATGTACACTGCTCTTGCACTAGGCCGCGACTCCAAATACATAGGCGTGAATGTGTCTGGTCCATCAGCTTGCTCAATTGCCCAATTGAGTAGTCGTTTTCCGATTCCTCGTCCCTGATATTCCGGCCAGGTTATCAAAGGAGCGAGGTACCAGTGCTTTTCATCTCCGAGGACATCTCGCCTGGTCTGGTCGTCTTTGGCAAATGATTTACTCCATGCTTCATCGTCAACGTGAGCAAACATTTCCTCAATTTCCTCATCTCGCCAACCCATCTTCTCCTTCCACCCGTAGTGGTACATAGCGCTCTTGCGGAAAGGGTTGTGGATTTCGGGGTTTGATGGGCACGTCCAGCCTGCTACGCCCACTATTTCGCCAGTAGAGGCCAGAACTGCTCTGATCCACTTAATGTGGGGATCAGTGAGCGAGGGCAAAATGCGCTTTGCCAGGCGTTCTCGACGTGTATTTTCTGCTGGTGGCCGTAGTGACTGTGGTTCTTTCTTGCTCCACCCTGATCGCTTGTTAGCGTTTGTGTCATACACTGTACTGATACATGTCAATCTTACACTCCTCAGGAAAGCATGTGTACAATCCTTCTGCCTACAGAAACATCAGAATCAGTCTCGACAAGGCTGTGGTCTTATTGCAAACAAACAATCTTGTCAGCGTCGTTCTCATCGCACAATTCGATTTTCAAATCCGCCTCGGGCAGGCGTCTTGTTGCCTGAGTAGGCATTGTCTGAAAGCCGTCTGGTCCATCGGTCGGCACCTTGATGAAATCTGATTTCCATTGCGCCATACTTTAAATAATCACAATGCTTGGGAGATACACGAAATCGTGGCCTTGTGCGAGCAGCGAGAGTGGATTGAGAGATGAACAGATAAGCAGCTTGTTGCTGGAAAGGAGGCTGACAATGGCGATCTTGGTGAGACCACGCCACTCAGACACCTTATCGGAGTATTCTGATCAGTGTTTGTAAATCCGGTGTTCCCAGGGTGCGGACAATGGGAGAACCTGATTAGTAGAGAGCAATGGTTTTCACCCCACCTGCCGTTTCAGGTCAAGCCTCTCTCTGCGTCAGTGTCGCGTTCCTGCTATGTAAGCGAATTCCGACTTGCTTACGTTCACCTGGATTCATACAGTGCTACACACAATCCGAGGACCAAAGCGGAAATCAATCTCGAGGCCGAGCTGTCGCTTGCGAAGTACATGGGTGTGTCTCTCGCAAGGTCGATAATGCATGCTGCACAGATAGGTCTCACCGCGTGGAAGTTGTAATATACGCTGTACCTGCATTAGGATTTCGGATAGTATATTTTGGGGCGTCGTGATCTTGATCAAAGGGCGCCGCAAGTCTCGCACACGATCAAAGGTATCTGTCTAAGCCGGGCAAGCGCTCTTATTGACGATGGGTGAGGGCGGTGGCTCGCACAGGCTACAGCCCATGGCAGTTGGGACGGAAGAGCACGGGGGGCGCGCGGGGGGTTTGTCGCGAGACAAGATGAGGTCAACGGCTAGCCGGGAGCTTAGCGCCACTGCGCGTCAAGCCGAGCCAGGCGCTTTCCCAAACACCATGACCCCAGGCTTCACCCGTCGCCATGAGCCATGATGGTCCGCCTGCTACGCCGCTGCACGCCGCTGCGACTGCTCTGTGCGGCCATACTGTGCTCCTTCGTGTACCTGTCCTCGATGCTGCTGCGCCGCGGTGAGCGTGGCTACGACACCGTCCTCGACCGGCCCCCTCCCACCAGGCCCGGCCCTGCCGCAAAGGTCCGTTTTGGCGAGGAATGCTCCCCGTTCGCCGACGGCGTCTTCGAGGGCGTCACCTTCGTGCTGAAGATGGGCGCCCCAGACACCGCCACCGCCCTGCCCCGGTACCTGAACAGACTCGGCCGCTGCAAGCAGGACCTGCTGCTCTTCTCCGACAAGAAGCACGACCGGTTCAACCACCACGGCTTCGAGACAGCCATCCACGATGCCCTCTCGCACATCCGCCCTGAGTACCGCTTCAACAACCCCGACTTCGATGTCTACGACCGCATACAGGCCGCCAACGACACCCACGACAGGTCCGAGGACGGCTGGCGGCTCGACAAGTACAAGTTTCTGCCCATGATGGAATGGACATCTTACCTGAAGCCCGAGTCGCAGTGGTATGTCTTCATGGAGCTAGACACATATGTCAACTACGACAACCTGTACCGCTTCCTATCCACCTTCAATCCAAACACTGCCTACTATTTCGGCTCACCTGTCTGGCCGAAGAAAAAAACCGTCTTCGCGCATGGTGGGAGTGGCTTCATCCTGTCACGGGCAGCGCTTGACAAGTTGATTGCGCTAGGCCGCATGTTTGGCGAAAATAAGCACTTTCCCGGCACTCACTTCTTCGGTGTGGACCTTAAGAAGCAATGCTGTGGAGACGAGGTCTTGGCTCAGGTCCTGAAGAAGAGCGGAGTTTCGCTCAGAGGCTACTGGCCCATGTTCAACGGGGAGAACCCCATCACCCTCCGCTTCAATCACGAGCAGTGGTGCGAGGCCGTCATCACCATGCATCACCTGAGCGAGGACGACTTCACTGGCATGTTCCAATGGGAGAGAGCTCGCAAGTACCCTGCTAGGCCGCTCGTCTTCGAGGAACTCTTCAACATGATTGAACCACACCTTCAAGAAAAGGCTGAGGATTGGTCCAATCTTTCAGAAGATGTTGTGTATAAGAAAGGTAAAGGTCAATCCAAGTCTTTCGACAAGTGCTACAAAGCTTGCCAGAAGGATAGCAAATGCATGCAATTTGAGTATTCAGGAACCGAGTGCCGCTTGGGATATTCCATTAGCCTAGGCCGCGGTCATCCACCAGAACACGATCGAACCTGGACATCAGGATGGATGATGAGCAGAATCAATTCCTTCAAGCAGGCACGTTCGCCATGTCAAGGAGCCCGGTTCGTCCATTCAAATCCATGAATGACGGAGAAAATGACGAGATGATATCTTTCTTGTAAGATTTACGGCATTGTACGGCGTTTGATACCCATAAGCGTCACGAAGGACGCCGCGTTGTATATATTGGGCGGCCCATTGGCCTCATTTAGGTTGAGATGCGGCGTTCAGTTTTGTAGCAACACAAGCAAATAGAGGCGCCTTGTGCGTTGCCAGATTGCTAGATTAATCCGGCTATAAAGCTTAACCTTAGCAAATATAAAATAACCTTATTAGCTAATACCTTATAGAATGTATTAGAAATATTGTATTCCGAAAGCGCTGATATAGTAGCTATTATTAATCTTCGTTTTTCTTTAAGCTAGCTAGTACCTAGTATTTTATACAAATAATAATATTTTTATAATAACTTTCTACTAATTAGATTAGTATATATAAAAGGTTTTCTTATATTATAGTTCTAATAATAAGGTATAAAAAATATTAGTACCTAAGGTTATATTTTCTAAGGTAATTTATAATAACGTGTCCTAAGACGTTGGCCTATATCCCCTCTAATAGAGATTAAGTATATAAAGCTACCTTAATAAAGTCTTAGATAGTTATATTTCTCTTATTTTTTTATATAAGACCTATAGATATAAATATATATCTAAACCTATTATAGCTATTATATACTTCTATATACCTTAAAAATAGTTTAGGATTCTCTTTAGATAGTATTTATACTCTATATTATTATATTATAAAAGAAATATTATTTCTACTAGTAATAGTTTTAAAAATATTATAATTATTTATAATATAAATTTTAATTTAAAGTACTACCTAGTTCTTTTATAGGTCTATAAATATTATTTAACTTATAGTATATACTTAGTAGAGTAAATATAGTAGATTTCTCTACTTAAAAACCTCTATTATCTTCTATTACTAGTCCTAGCTATATTTTATTCTATACTATTACTAACTATATTATCTCTTTTTAAGGTAGTAAAGTAATTATTAGCTCCTATTAAGAGCCTAGTAAGTTAAATAGCTTCTATACTATTATATTAGTATTAGCTACCTTAATTATAATCTTAAGGTACTTAAGTAATCCTATCTTTAGGAGCTATTAGCTAGCTATTATAGCTTTATTTTTATCCCTAAGAAGTCTATAGATCTAGGATATACCTACTCTAATAAGAAGGTTAGCTTTAGCTAATCTTATATCTAGATAGTATATAAGGATATAGGTAAGTATCTATTATAATAATATATCCTAAGGCGTTAGCCTATATCCCCTCTAATAAAGATTAAGTATATAAAGCTACCTTAATAGAGTCCTAGATAGTTATATTTCTCTTATTTATTTATATAAGACTTATAGATATAAATATATATCTAAACCTATTATAGCTATTATATACTCCTATATACCTTAGAGATAGCTTAGAACTCCCTTTAAATAGTATTTATACTTTATATTATTATATTATAAAAAAAGATTCTACTAGTAATAGCTTTAAAAATATTATAATTATTTAAAAATTATTAGAAAAGCTTTTATTAGGAATATAATTATTATAGAATTAGTTTTTAATTTTAACTATTACTTCTTTTTATTTATATAGTTAGAATACTAAAAATCTTTTAATAATTAAAGCTTTTAAGTTTAGAATATTCTTAATCTAGCTTAAGAATTATTTTTAGAAAAGTTATAAAGTATACTAAGGTAAAAACTTAAAGACTACTAATAATCTAAAAATATTAGAACTAATATAATACTTTTAAAAGTAACCTTTTTATTAAGTACTATATTAATATAAATTATAACTTAATAAGTATAGTAATTCTATACTTTTTTTTTAAGTAAAAATAGAAAGCTATCTTAGATTCTAGTAAATCTACTATAAATAGCTACTTTAACCTAGGGTTATTTAATTACTAGTAATAGTAATAGTAATAGTAATAGTAATATTTCTAGTAATTATAGGTTGTAGTAATAGTAATATCTATAATTACTAGCAATAGTAATAGTAATATTATAATTACTAGTAATAGTAATAGTAATATTATAATTACTAGTAATAGTAATATTATAATTACTAGTAATATTATAATTACTAGTAATAGTAATAGTTATAGTAGTAATTATAAGTTTATAAAGTTTTACTTATATTATATATACTTATAGTATATCTTTAAACTCTTTTCTTTTATATTAAAGTTTACTTTAGAATTAGTATAAATTCTATTTATTATATATAATTTCTATATAATATATATTATATAACTAGTTACTATATTATTTAACTTCTACTACCTATTAAATACTATTATTCTTTATAAAGTATTTTTAAACACTATCTATACTACTATAATTATTATTACTATTATTAGAGTTATAACTAGAAATACTAGTAGTACTTTTTTTCTCTAGTTCTATAGAATCTATATTATCTATTACTTTATTTTTACCTTTTTTACTTCTATTTAACCTATCTACTATAATTTCTTTTAAGCTATTACTACTATTATCTTCTATATTACTTTCTATATCTTCTATATTATCTTCTATTTCTATAGGATTAGTAAGACTATTATCTAAAATACTATTACTTTCTATATTATAATTATTATTAGTATTGTCTTTATCCTCTAAATTATCTATTTTATTATTATCTTCTACCTTATCTCTAAAACTAATATTATTATTTATTAAATCCTCTTTATCTTCTATAACTTTTAATTCTTTTAATACTATAAGTTTTTTAATAGTACTAGGTAGTAATCTATTTCTAGATTTAGTAACTATATTAGCTACTTTAGAAAATGTAGACTTAGATAGATTAGAAGTAGCTAATATAGCTAAATAGTCTCTAGCTATTTTATATAATATTAGTAGTCTAGTTTTATTAGTATTATAATAGCTTTCTATAGTAATTACTTTTTATATTCTTAGTTTACTTAAGTAAATTTTAATCTTATTATTTAAATTTATATTTAAGTTAGTATTAGATTTAGAACTTATATATAGACTATTATTACTACTACTATCTAAATTATATAAATCTTTATTTAAATTAGAAAAAAGCTCTAAGTCTAAAGTAGTATTACTATACTTTAATCTATAACTATTATAAACTTCTATAAAGTAGTTTTTTATATTATCTATAGTATCTCTATTAAAATTTAAAGATTTATATATTTCTAGCTTAAAGTATAGATCTAGAATAGTTACTAAATATAGGTTTTTAAGTTTATTTATATTAGTATTATTAATAGGATAGTAATTTAATAGCTTTTCTATAGCTATATTAAGGCCTTCTTATATAAAAGGATTATTAATGTTTTTTTTTGTTTTTATTTAAGCTTAGTATATAGCTATAAAATATATAAAATAGTATAGTAACTAGTATTATAACCTTATAATTTAATAGTTAGTTTTTTAAACTCTTCTAAAATACTTTTTATAAATAGTAAATATTACTAATCTATTTTTATTTAATCTATAAGATTCTAGTTTTAAATCTTATTATTTAGAATTAGGTAAATTACTAGCTTTATCTAATACTAAATTAATTTTATTTTTAAAACTTATAAACCTATCTAGCATATTATAAGTAGATAACTACCTAGTTATATTATCTCTTACTAGAATCTTAGAACCCCTATTATTAATACTATTTTCTTTTTTTAGCTTTTATAACTTTTTTAAAAGTATTCTTTAGGTAATAATTATAACTAAATCTATTTATAATAGTTCTAATAACTCTAGAAAGAATCTTACTAGTAACTAGTAAGTCCTCTATATTATAAGGTAAAGTATTACTATTATCTAAAACTATAGTATTAATATTATCTCTAAACTTTTTAGTATTATTAATAGTAAAGAAAGTATAGTTTAAGAAACTATTACTTACTAGATTTAAAATATATATAGTATACTTAATATCTATAATATTATTTTTAAATTTAGAATTATATTTATTAACTATTAATTCTATAGTACTATTTATAGTAGATATATTATCTCTAGTAATACTTAAAATACTCTACCTAATATTATATTCTTTTAAAATATTATTTATAACTATATATAGGTTAGTACTACTATAAGTATTAAAATTATTTAGATACTTAAAGCTAATTAAATAACTTCTAAAGTTAAATTTACTATCTCTATAATATAGGGTTATACCTAAAAAGTCTATATTATTACTAGATCTCTACTTATCTAAAGATATCGTAAATAAACTAGAGTTATTACTTAATTCTTATTTAAGCTTATTAATTTCTAAATTATAAAAAGTTTCTAATTCTTTTCTAATAGTACTATAACTAATACTAGGTAGATTATTCTTTAGGTATTTAAGTAAGTTATTAAAAGTATTACTATCTATAATACTAAAAGGTAGATTATTACTAATAATAAAATTAAGTAGATATTCTTTATATTTCTCTTTACTAAATAATATAAAGCTAGACCTTTTTTTAATTCTAGAAGTAGTAAGATATAAGTTTAAAGTATTAGATTTATTAGTAGTTAAACTACTACTTTCTACTAAAAAGCTAGAATATATATTAGAGTCTTTTTAATCTTCTATATTAGTAAATTCTAAGTTAAAGTACTTATTTCTAAAATATAAAGTTAAATTACTAGTATTAATAGGCTACTTAGAGTTAATACTATAACTATAAGCTAAGTAAGAAGCTTTAAAAAGCCTAGGTTTACCTTTTTTATAAGGTAGTAGTTCTAAATTAAATTTCCTTATTTTAAATATATTTATAAGTTTAGAAATAGAAGGTAATTCTAAATTAGGGGATAAAAGATCCTTTTTACTAAAGTAAATTTAAGGAACTATTATATAAATATATAGTAGATAATAAAAATAATATTTTATAGTTATATACTTATTAAAGTTTAAGAGTAAGGAGTACTAGTATATATAGATAAATCTAGTATTATATAACTATAATAGATAGTATAAAAATTAAGACTTAAAATTTACTAGTTATTAAGTAAATTTAAGTAACTAAGCTATTTTAGTTATAGTATAGTATTATAGATTAACTAGATCTATAAAAACTAAATTATTTAGTAAATAGTTAAAAAGTTAATAACTAATTAATTGTAACTAAACTTATTTTTTCTAAATTTTAAATAAATTTTAGTATTATAGGTACTAGGCCTATTAAGGTAATTAAAATCTAGAATTACTATAGTTACTAGTCTTATTTAGCTTACTATACTTAAAAAAATACTAGTCTAAAAGGGGAAGTAAAATAAATTGTTTTCTATATATTTTTATTAATTAAATTTTAATTTAGAGTACTACCTAGTTCCCTTATAGGTCTATAAACACTTATCTAACTTATATATACTTAGCAGGGCAAACGTAGTAGATATCTCTACTTAAAAACCCCTACTATCTTCTATTACTAGTCCCTACTATATCTTATCCTATACTATTACTAACTATATTACCTCTCTTTAGGGTAGTAGAATAATTATTAGCCCCTATTAAAAGCCTAGTAAGTTAAATAGCTTCTATACTATTATATTAGTATTAGCTACCTTAATTATAATCTTAAGGTACTTAAGTAAACCTATATCTAGAAGCTATTAGCTAGCTATTATAGCTTTATCTTTATTTCTTAGTAGTCTATAGATTTAGATTATACCTACTCTAATAAGAAGGTTAGCTCTAGCTAGTTTTATATCTAGGTAGTATATAAAAATATAGGTAAGTATCTATCTATTATAGCTATATATATAATATAGTACTATATTAGGTATACCTATCTTAGTAAGCTATACTTAAAGTTCTAGTACTTTTATATATAATAATATTATTACTATAGTAAAGTACTTTAGTATATTATTATATAAATAAAGTAGTTAGTAGTTCTAGCTATCTACCTAGGTAGGTACTATATAGTATAGCTTATCTTTCTCTACTATCTATTACTTTTCTTATACTTTTATATAGTACTAGCTTATCTTTTTTACTCTTTTTTAGCCTATACTTAGTAGCTATAGGTAGGTACTTATAGATAGTTAGCCTACCTCTTTTTAACTATATCCTAGTACTTTACTTAGTAAGTTACTATAAAAAGCTTTAGTCTTACTAGCTAGTAAAGGGGATATTTTTTTCTATCTTTTCTTATTTATTATTCCTTTATAATAGAGTTCTATATCTTATCTATCTTCTTTCTAATATCCTTTATAATAAAATAGTTAGTAGTCTTTACTACTCTCTACTAGGCTAGAGTTTTAATATAGATATCTATTAAAAAAGTACTACTTTTTCTTTTAATTATAGCTATTAGTATCTATCTATATACTCCTATAATTTTTATAAGGTACTTATTCTATACCTTTATAAGTATACCTATTATTATCTTTAGTAGTTCTTACCTCTTATTTTTAATAGCCTAAATCTAAAATCTATAGGTTATTATAAGCCTAGTAACTACTATATAAATTAGCCTTAACCTTCTTATATATAGTCTTTATATAGATACTATAATCCTAGTAAGTACTTAAAATACTATAATACCTTTATTTATTACCTTTATAATATAGTTATACTAGTTTAAGCCTAAGTTAAGCTATACCTCTAGAACTCTTATTACTAGAATTAGTTCTATACTCTTCCTTTAGACTATAATAGTTAACTAAAGGTTTTTTATTATCTATTTTTTTTAGTAAAGTAAATTATCTAGTATTTATCTAAAATAAAGTTAGCTTTAAACCTCTAAGCTTATTAAGTATACTTATTATAGGTAGTTATTAGTCTTTAGTAGTTATTAGAGGCAGATTAGCCCTATATAATTAGGTTAGTATTATTTATAAACCTAAATTCTATAGTCTTATTTTAGATATCTTAGAATTCTTTTAATAAATTAGAAATAAAAAATAAAAAAAGAATTAGTAATAAGGTTAATCCCTAAAAGATTTCTATTTCTATTCTTATTTAGTTATTTATATAGTTATTAAACTTAATCTATATTTATCTATTAGTAAAAAATAACTTAATATACTTAACTACCTATTTTAAAAATCCTTTTTTTATTATACTTATAGTAGGTACTAGTAAAATATGTTATTAAATACTTTAGCTAGGTCTAGTATAAGTACTATTACTATTAGTTATTTTATAGCCTATACTATCTAAATACTCCTAGTAAAGAGTTCTAGTACTAATAAGGTTAATTTTTACTTTTATACTCCTATTTAGTTATATAGGATAAGGCTTCTATCTTTTATTTTAGTTATAATATAGTTTATAATAATTTTTTCTATAATTTTTACGATTATATTTTTAAGTATAATAGGCTAAAAGCTATTAGGAAAGGAATAGTTACTTTTTTTCTTTTTATAAAGTACTATTATTATAAACTTCTTAAACTCTTTAAAAATTAAGCTCTTTTTAAAGATTTAAGTAATTACTTTAGTAATATCCTTCTTAATCTTATTATATAGGGACTTCTATACTTTATTTAGAATCCTATTTAAGCTAAAAGCTTTTTTATTTAGTAATTTTAAAATAATATTTTTAATATTTTATATTATAACTATTTAAGCTATATTAAATTAGGTAGGATTATAATTTACTTTAATATCTAATAAGTCTACTTATCTACTAGATAAAAAAAAAATTCTTTAAAATTTTTATTTTTTTTTTATTTAAGTAGTTTATTTTTTTATTTTTATTTTTTTATAGTATAAGAATAATATTATTACTATTATCCTTTTAGCTTTTTTTACTCTATTTTAATATAGTCTATAGCCTTTTATTATAAGTATATTATTTATCCTAAGTATTAGCTATAACTTTTTTAATTATTTTCTACTATTAAGCTCTTATATTAATCCTTAGTAGATACTTTAGTTAGTTTCTTTTTATTTTCTATAGTCTATTATAAGCTTTATCTCTAGTCCTTTAGTACTTCTATCTTTCTTTTTAAATATCTTTTAGTAATTTTACTACTTTAGGTAACTATTTTAAGTAAAGTTTATTATTGTATTTTATTTTTAAATAGTACTTATAAAGAATATTTTTAATAGTTTAGGTAATTATTACTAGTATCTACTTTAGGTTATCTCTTTATACTTTCTTAGCTACTACTTTTTTAATCTTACTTTATTTTACTTTCTTAAGTATAAACTTATTACTTATTTAATATTCTAGTTTTTAATTTTAGATTTAGAGTTTAATAAGAGTATAGTTCTTAGTAAGAAACTAATTCTATCTTAGTTAGTATAAGGTTATTTTATTCCTAATCTCTAGTATAGTAAATCTAAGGTTAATTATACTTATCTTATTATCCTATTCCTAAATAATAATACCTTTTTTATTTAGTAAGAAAAGGCTATAAGTCCCTATTTACTATAGTAGGTATTAAGCTTTTTTTTATTACTATTAGGCTTACCTATTTTAAGTAGTAGGTATTAAAGTCCCTAATTACTAGTATCCTAAAATAGTTATCCTTAAGGTATTTCTTAATAATAGGCTATATTTCTATCCTTTACTAGTTTACTAGTTTAATTAAGTTATATATATTTAGAACCCTTAGCTCTTAGTCTTTATTCTTAATATAAATATACTTATAATTTAATATAAATTAGAAAACCTTTTACTCTATATTTAGTATCTAATTATAAATTATAAATATAGTCCTATTTATCCGTCCGTAAACGTTTACTTACGTAGTTTTAACCTTACGTAAGTTAGGTAAGAAAAGGGGACGTATATGCCTATAGCCTATACAGCCCCTTTCCCTATATAGAGAGTCCTTTAACCTTAGTATACAAAAAAGAAGACTTTAAATACCTAAATTAAACCTATTATAACTCCCTACTCTAGGTAATTAATAACTTATTATTTCCTTTACCTTTACTCTCTATTATAAGATAAATATCTATACCTAAGGTCTACCTATACTAATTAGTAAAGTAATTTACTTTATTTTATAAATTAGAATAGTAAAGAATAGAAATTACCTAAAAAGTATAGTAGGGAGTAAGAATACTATTAGGTAGAAATTACCTAAAAATTATAGTAGAGAGTAAGGACTATATAGTTATCTAACTAATAGCTTTCTAGTTAACTTATATAACTAATTAACTAATATAATTATATAACTAATAGTAATTCTAGTTAAGCTTAATAATTAGATAACTATACTATATAATTATACTAATAGTAATAAATATATATTTAAAAGACTATATAAATATCTCTTTATAACTAATAAATATAGTACTAATACCTTAGATACTACTATAAATAGTACTAATATCTTAAATACTACTACTAAATAGGGCTACTAAACTAAATAGCCTATAAAGCCTATATATAAATAGATCTAATAGGAGCTATATATTATACGTTAATAATATAGTATAACTTACTAGCTTTAATACTATACTAATTAAATTATAGTATATATATATTAATAATTAGGAGTTTAAGATTAATCTTAATTACCTAGTTATTTTAGATTTAAATAGATATATTATATATATACTTATTAATATATAAATAATTATATATATACTTATTAATATATAAATAATTATATAAAATTATAAAAAAGTACTTATAGTATATAGAAAAAGTTTTAAAGAATAAAAAGTTTATTACTTTAACCTTATATAAAAACTACTATAGAGTAGCTTACTAGCTCTCCTAAAAGAGATAGGAAATAGTTACTATAGTATATAAGGGATAAGGTAAGGTATAAAGCTATTTAAGATTATATAAGATAAAAAATCTAAATTTAATCTATATCCTAACGTATAATAAAAAGTAGGGACTAAATCTATAAGTCTAAGGCTAAACCCCTAGGAGGTATAACCTCCTACTAATAATATAGACCTATACAAAAGTCCTTCTAAACCGTATAAACTAGCTAGAGAAGATATTAGGACTTACTTATAAGGATAAATACCTAAACTATATACCTTACCTAAAAGACTAAGAGTAAAGATATATATAAAAAAAAAGTTTATAGTAAAGAAACTCTATACTAAGCTATTAAACTAATAGTAAGGTACTATATAAAAGGTAACTACTATAAAGAGAGAAAGAAGAAAGAAAAGTATATTTATGTATAGATTAACTAGTAAGGTATTTAATAAAAAGAAAAGTTACTAGTATCTGTCTATAAATATTTACTTATATAGTTTTAATCTTATATAAGTTAGGTAAGAAAAGGAGATATATATACTTATAGCCTATATAGCCCTTTTTCTTATATATAGAGTCCTTTAACCTTAGTATACAAAAAAGAAGACTTTAAATACCTAAATTAAACCTATTACAACTCCCTACTCTAGGTAATTAATAACTTATTATTTCCTTTACCTTTACCCTCTATTATAAGATAAATATCCGTACCTAGGGTCTACCTACACTATTTCCTATTACTAGTTTCCTACTAAGGTAGTAGTTTTTTAGGTAGTAGATACTATATTTTTTTTATTCTAAACTAGTAGTTTTTAGATTATAATTACTAAGTATTACTTTAGGTTTAAAAAGTTAAAAAATAGTTATACTTTTCTACTATTTATATTTCTATAATTATATTAGATAATATTAAAGTCCCTTATTAGGTACTGTCAAAGGATAACGTTAGATGTGAATGATTGATATTACGTGATTAGGATCACAGAGCGACGATCCTAGAGGCGGCGTCTCGACCGCTCTAAGATCGGCTGTAATCTAAGGATTAGGTAATTAAGTACTATAGTATATAGTCTAATTAACAGATAGGATTGTAGAATCAATCTAATTAATTTACTCTAAAAAACAACTAGATTAATCCTATGACTTTAGCTTCGACAGGTACTTTTAGTTATTTTTTATAAGCTAATTTTACCTTTAGTATTAGTAGCTATCCTTAGTTTAGACTATTACCTACCTACTTAATATTAGTAGGTTATCTAACTATTTTCTTTTTTTTTCTAGCTATTAATAGTATTCTATTTTTTACTAGTTTTTTATAGTTAAAAGCTAAATATAAAAAAAAAAAGTAATATTAGTATTACTTAGGCTAGTATACTCTCCTTTTTATTTTCTAATAGTAACTTATATTAGTTTAGCCTTTTTTATTTTATTTTATTTATAGAATATTTTATATACTTTATATTTCTTAGTTATCTAAGCTTTATAGCCTTTTTATTTATAAGCTATATAGCTAGTATATTTATTATCCTTATATATATAGTTTTTAAATAAGTAACTTCTAGTATAGTAACTATATATATCTTTTTTTATATTATAAATAAATTAGTTATAGCCCTATTAGTAGTATTAGAAGTACTAGCTATTAGTAAGAAAGATATTCTATATACTAGCTAGGTACTATTCTACCTCTACTAAAAGGTCTTACTTAACTACCTAGTATTATATAGCTTCTATTACTATACTAACAATAATAAACCCTCTTACTTATTTACTTTTTTTTTAATACTTAGTTAAGTCCTTATTTAAGTTAAGCTATATAACCCTTTTAATAAGTAAGCCTAAATTCTACTACTAAACCTTCTTAATTTAGTTATTATTTCTATTATATTTCTTATTTTAAATACTTTCCTTAATTAGGATTCTAGATACTATAATTAGCTTTAGTTACCTAATTATTTTTACTTTATTAAAGCTTTATACTTTAGCTTAGAGTATCTAGTTCTAATAAGTAGTATTACTTACTAAGACTAATACTTTTTCTATTAACTTTAGGTAAGTTATAATAGCCTAAGTATTAAAAATAGCCTTTCTAATTTACTTTAGCTATTACTTTATAGTTTTTAGTTACTTATTTAGTTTTTTTTTAAAGTAAAGCTTAACCCTTAGTTTTTATTATATCCTTTCTATTACTACCTAGCTCTAAAATTAGGTTATATTTATTTATAGTATAGTAGTCTATTTAATATTTCTAGCTATAGCTTTTTTAATTACTATTAGCTACTATATAATTCTATAAAAGCTTTAGTTACTACTATTATCTATAGTATTACTACTATATATACTATTACTAATTAGTAATTTTAATTTTTAAAAATAAGTAAGCTTTTTTTTTATAAATTTACATTTACTTTTTTTTAACTCTAACACTCTTTCCCTAATATATTCTTTAATTATCTAAATAATTTTATTTTTTTTAGTTATTTTTCTTATCCTATCTTTAGCCTTTATAGCTACTTTTTTTATTTTATTATTATTATTATCCTAATATATCTATAATATATTAGAAAAGGTTTAGCTATCTATAGAGAATACTACTACTACTATCTTACTAGTAGTATAAATTAGTATACTTTAGGGTATAATTATAAGTCTTTTTTTTAAGTGTTTATATTAGGTTAAGAATATAAGTATTTTTTATAAAAGTATATATATCCGTTCGTAAATCTATACTTACGTAGTTTTAACCTTATATAAGTTAGGTAAGAAAAGGGGATGTACGTGCATATAGCCTATATAGCCTCTTCCTTTGTATATAGAGTCCTCTAACCTTAGTATATAGAGAATAAGACTCTAAATACCTAAATTAAACCTATTATAACTCCCTACTCTAGGTAATTAATAACTTATTATTATTTTTATATTTACCCTCTATTATAAAATAAATATCTATACCTAAAGTCTACCTATACTAATTAGTAGAGTAATTTATTTTATTTTATAAATTAGAATAGTAAAGAATAGAAATTACCTAAAAAGTATAGTAGAGAGTAAGAATACTATTAGATAGAAATTACCTAAAAATTATAGTAGGGAGTAAGAACTATATAGTTATCTAACTAATAGTTTTTTAGTTAACTTACGTAACTAATTAACTAATATAATTATATAACTAATAGTAATTCTAGTTAAGCTTAATAATTAGATAACTATACTGTATAATTATACTAATAGTAATAAATATATATTTAAAAGACTATATAAATATCTTTTTATAACTAATAAATATAGTACTAATACCTTAGATACTACTATAAATAGTACTAATATTTTAAATACTACTACTAAATAGGGCTACTAAACTAGATAGCCTATAAAGCCTATATATAAATAGATCTAATAGGAGCTATATATTATACGTTAATAATATAGTATAACTATCTAGCTTTAATACTATACTAATTAAATTATAGTATATATATATTAATAATTAGGAGTTTAAGATTAATTTTAATTACCTAGTTATTTTAGATTTAAATAGATATATTATATATATACTTATTAATATATAGATAATTATATAAGATTATAAAAAGGTACTTATAGTATATAGGGAAAGTTTTAAGGGATAGAAAGTTTATTACTTTAACCTTATATAAAAACTACTATAGAGTAGCTTACTAGCTTTTCTAAAAAGATAGGAAATAGTTACTATAGTATATAAGGGATAAGGTAAGGTATAAAGCTATTTAAGATTATATAGGATAAAGAATCTAAATTTAACCTATATCCTAATATATAATAAGGAGTAAGAACTAAATCTATAAGTCTAAGGCTAAACCTCTAGAAGGCTTAACCTCCTACTAATAATATAGACCTATATAAAAGTCCTTCTAAACTATATAAACTAGCTAGAGGTAGATAAAAAGTACCTATTACTTCTTAGCTAAAACTAGAACTAGTAATAGAAGCTATAACCTAACCTTCTTTATATAAGCTAAGAAAGATACTAATACTAATTAATCTTTAAGTTTTATATAAAAGAAAAAAACTATATATTAATTCTATATAGATTAATATACCCCCTAAAATTAAGGTACTATAGTAGGAAAGTTATATATATATAAATTTTATATATACCCTATAAATATTATATACCTACTCTCCTATACCTTATATAAAACTAGTACCTAGGTAGACTCTAAGTCTACTTAATTACTATTTATAAGTATAGCTATATAATAACTAGGTACTATATAGTATAGCACTAGACCTAGTATAGCTATATATAAACTATACCTACCCCCTAAACTACCTATACCTCCTAATAATTATATTATACCTAAAAAGCTTACTTAATTCTAAAAGATCTAAAAAAAAAAGAATAACTATTTAGGTAAGCTATATAATATCTTAGTAGATAAGGTAAAGATCTTTAGAGATCTATACGTATAACTATAAATCCTAAAGGCCTACTACCTAAATATCTTTCTAGATATTTTTAAGGATTATATATATATATACTATCTATATAAACTAAATCTAAATATAATATAGCTTAAAATATATACTACCTTTAATATATATTTTAATAATAGTATAAATTAGAATTAGTACTAAACTAACTAAATAATACTCTCTTTTATACGTTATAAAAAAGAAAACTAAGATAAGTCTTTATATAAAGTACTTAAAATAATAATTAATAAGATAATACTTATATAAAAAATACTTAGACTTAAGTACTAAGGTAACTTATAGCTCTATATAGCTATTATATAAGTATATTAAGGATAACTAGAGTTTAAACTAGCTCTATTTACCCTAAAACCTATATATAAAGTATTATTTAATAACCTTTATATAGCTATCTAAGTTACTATAGATAGGTAATCCTTCTAGTTTATATATAATACTAAGAATATATACTATATAGATAAAAGATACTTAACTATACCCTACTATATAAGTATAAAAAAAAATAGTTAAGGTTATTACCCTCTTAGTAAGAATAGTAGGGAAACTACTATATAATAAAGATAGGGAGGTAAAATATTTATACTTTATAATTATATAATAAAGAAATACTTTATTTATTATAAAGAAGGATACTAGTCCTTAAACTATCCTTATTTAGAATATACTTATACTAAATAATAATATATTAGCTTATATAAGAAATTCTATTAATAAACCCTAAGTATAGAAAAGGTATTAGTATATATTATATCCTTTAAAAGATAACTATTATATAAAGATAAATAAGATAAAGATATAAATAAAAATAATAAAGAATAGAGTAGTAAGATAGATAATAGTAATAATATTATATAATTTCTTACTACTATATTATACCTTTATTATATAACTAGTAAAGATATTTATAGTAAGAAAAAGGTATACCTTATATAGTAATTCTTACTAGAAGATTAATACTATATATTATACTAAGGTAAGCTTTAAGATATAGAAGCTTTATTTATTTCTACTATTAGTAAAGTATAAGCTAAAGTATACCTTTAAAAAAATATATATATTAAAGTAGACTAGATATTAGGTATATAGACTATTAGCTTTAGTAGCTAAGGTATAAAGGGTACTCTTAGTACTCTATAAGTATAAAACCTACTTAGTATAGTTATATACTATATACTTAATATACTAACTCTATTTTACTTTAGCTTTATAGATACTAATAAATTAGGTACTTACTTTAATAATATTCTAAATATTATTATATAAAAAAATAGCCTAATAATACCTATTATATATAAATAGGGATACCTATTCTTTAATTTAAGTACGTATAAACTATAAATTTTCTTTATAGAGTTAGAGCTATAAAAACTCTATAGAAGATTTAGCTACTCTTATATAGAATACCTCTATAAGATACTTTTAGAAGTAGGATATAATACTAATTAGTTAATATTAGCTAAAATCTAGAAACTTTACTACTTCTACTAATTATATATATAAAGTCTAAGATAATTTAAGTTTATAATTAAAGATAACCTCTACTTTAACTATAAAGTTATAATTAATATTATATAAATTACTAGATAAAATATCCTATATATAATTAATATAGACGTTTAAACTAATTAAAAAAAATTCTTATTTTTACCTTAATAAAATAATTAGAATATAAGAATTAAATTAGAAGCTTAGAACTAGATATCTATCTAATATATCTATATCTCTACTTAGGTTACTAATTAATAATTAGTAACCTAAGAGGTATATTAAAAGGATAATATTAGATATAAATAATTAATATTATATAATTAGAATTATATAATTAGTAACCTCTATAGAGGGATATTACCTATTCCTAAATAAGCTTTAATTAAGGATTAGGTAATTAAGCTATATAGTATATAGTCTAATCCTTATACAGTATTATAGGATTAATGTCCGTCTGTAAACGTTTACTTACGTAGTTTTAACCTTACGTAAGTTAGGTAAGAAAAGGGGACGTACGTGCCTATAGCCTGTGCGGCCTCTTCTTCTGTATATAGAGTCCTCTAACCTTAGTATACAGAGGAAAAAGACTTTAAATACCTAAATTAAACCTATTACAACTCCCTACTCTAGGCGATTAATAACTTATTATTTCCTTTACCTTTACCCTCTATTATAAGATAAATATCCACACCTAGGGTCTACCCATAATTAATCTAATTAATTTACTCTAAAAAACAACTAGATTAATTCTATAACTTTAGCTTTAATAAAAAGTAAATTCTATATTACTTATATAAAGTACCTAGGTTATATCCTTACTAACTAAGGTATTAAAATTAATTCTAATAAAGTAAAACTTTTCTAAAGCTAGGTTAAACCTATTACTATTACTAGAGTTAAATCCTTCCTAAGATTTATAAGTTTCTACTATTAATTTATTTCTAAGTTTTTATAGATTACTAAACTAATAATTATATTATAAAGTCTTTAGACCTTATTTATATAAATATTAGAATATTAATTAGTATTTAATAAATTTAAAACTATATTACTTATAATACCTAGCCTATATTACTTTTATTTTAAATATCCTATAAAAGTTAAAATAAATGTATTAAATAGTAGAATTACTAGTATATTATAAAAATAATATTTAAATAAAAAGTAGTATTTTATTACTTTCTATAGTTATATTCTATTGAGCTTAGAATTAAACTAAGAAATCTATAAAAAAAACTTTTTACTATTATATAAGCCTTTATAAAATAGTATACTAAGCTAAGTTTTATATTTTCTAAAATATAAGTATTTATTAACTATTACTTATTAAAATATTTTATAACTATAAAAAATCTTAATATATAGTAAGTATAATAGTCTAACTACTTATCCTTATTTAACTTCTAAATTAAGTATATACCTAAAAAAAGTAATACTAGAATAGATATCCTAAGCTAATATAAATAGAATATTAGTTATATTAAGTTATAATAGAAAAATAACTACTTTTAAGTATTTTTAGGTTTAAAATAATTAGCTAACTATATTAACTTTAAGTTAGTAGTATAATATCTCTAGGTCTAATAGATAATATATACTACTATTTTAGAAATCTAACCCTAATAAAATATAATAAATCTAAATTCTTTAAAATTATTTATTACTATCTTTTAGGATGATTATAATATATTAAAAAATATTTATACTATACTACCTAAGCCTTATTATATAAAAAATAGACTCTTTTTAAATAGTAATTAGTTATATATAGCCTTAGTATTATTATATACTTACCTTATTTATAAGGTATATAATTAGATCTTATTAGTATATTTTAGTAGTAAGAAAATATATTAACTTTTACCTAATAAGTATTACTAGAAAGGTATAAAAGTATTCTATATTTATTATATTTAGAATTATATCTTATATTATAAAGAATATCTAAGATATTAGAACTAACACTTAGGTTTTTTATATCTTTTCTTTATCTTCTAATAACTAATATAGCACCTATATATTGATTTTAAAAGTTTTTTTTAAGATAAGTCTAGTTATAACTAGAATATAGTTATTATTAACTAATTATATAAGTAAGTAATTTTGATATTTTATTATAAGAGTATTAATTCTTATAGTATAATAATATTATTTATATAATAGGTATACTATTTTAGTTATATACTATAAAGTATTATTTCTAACTATAGCTTTTAATTTATTTTTAGTTTTTAGTTTAAATTTTATTAGATTATAAGTATAAACATAAAGTTATTAATAGGTTACTATAAATAAACTAATAACTAGATAGAAATTATAAATAAATATATTAACTAATACTTATAGTTATGTATATCTTTTTACTAAAATAATTAGAGTAAACTTTTACTTAGAATTGACTATACCTAAGTTTTCCTCCCCTATATATCTATTAGTATAATTCTATATTAACTTATCTTTAGTTTTATTCTTTACTAAAGCTAGATTTAAGAATAATTCTTTTTATTTATAGTATTAGAAAAAGTAAATTATAAAGATACTTTTATATAAGCTACTAGAATATATAAGGTATAAAAAATAGTTAAAAAAAATATAAAAAAAGTATAAGACTAAATATATTTTACTATAAATTAAGATTATTAACTAGTAAATTAGGATATAGAAGAAAAGGTTTACCTATTTATAATAAACTTTATTTTCTAATACCCTAGCTAAAAGCTTATAAAGTAGTAAGAAAAACTTTTTAAAGTTCTATAAAAAGTAAGAAACTTTTTTTACTTAAAAGTTTTTTTAAGATTTTAAATTTATAATATATTTATACTAAATATATTATATAAAAATCTTATTCATCCTTTTTTAGGTTAAAAACTATTAAAACTTATTAGAATTTTTATTTAAAGTATAGAAGAATAAGAAGGTAAAGAAATCTTTACTAGTAAAATTTAGTAAAGATTTTTAAAGTACTATATAAAATAGGTAGGCTATAATCTAGACTTAATTTAGTATCTTACTAAGAATTCTTTAAATATACTATAAGCTTTATATACCTTTTATAAGAAATATCTAAATAAGCTAAAACTACTTAAAGCTTTTTAATAATAGATTAAAGATTTAAAAAAAAATTTAAGTTATTATTAGAAAAAAAAAGTTAAAGGTTAGTAGTTATAGAATAGTATTATTCTATTAAAGCCCCTACTAAAAAGCTTAGAATAACTACTACTAACTAAAAAACCTATAATAGACTTTTTTAAGTCTATTATAACTCTAACTTACTATTACTATTAGTCTTATTATTAACTATAAGCTTTTTACCTAATACTATACTTATAGATCCTAATATAACACTTAATTTTTTTCTAAGTTATTAGTAACTCTTACTTAATTCTTTTAAACTTTTACCTAAGTTTACTAAATAATTATTTAAACCTTATAGAATATTTAAAAAGCTTATAACTATATTATATAACTTAAAAATCTTTTTATATAAACCTTTAACTTACTTTAAAAACTTATAATTATTTACTAAAAAAATATTTATTATATTAGTATTTTTAGATTATATAGTTACTATTTATATAATAACCTTAAGCTTTTATATAGCTATCTAAACCTCTACTAAAGCCTTTCTAAGCTTTTTAATATTTTTTTTTTACTTTTTTTAAAAAAAATTTAATAGTATATTTATAAATAAAGGTTTTATTAAGAATATAGTACTTCTAGCTTATATATAAAAGAACTAGGTAATACTTCTACTTTAATAAAGTATAGTATAAATACTTTTTAGATTTATTTAACTTAAATCTATAAATAATTTTAAACTAGCTATAGGCTAAAGCCCTAATAGTATATATATAAATAACCCTTTAAGCTACTAGTAAAGCTTTAGTAGGAATAAGAATAGGTATTATATATAGCTATTATATATTAGTAAATAAACTAGTATATATTTAAAGGTACTTATAAAGAAAAGTAGATTAATAAATAGTATAAAGTTAAGGTAGAAGGCTATATATTTATACTTATAAGAGTAGGTATACCTTTATTATAAGATTATAGTTAAGTTTATAATAAAATTATTTTAATTTAGGGTATAGAAGATTTTAGGGCTATAGGGTATATAGATTATAGGGTAATATAGATTATATATAGTATTAGATAAGCTAGTTATAGGTATATAAAGAAAAAGTTAAAAGTAAAAAGAAAGTTATTATTATTAATATAGGACTTAGATATAGAGTAGTAAGGCTATATTAGGTAGCTATATTATATAGTATAGACCTTATATAAGTTTATAAGTAAAGTAATATATACTAATAGGATATAGTACTACTTTAGAATAAGCTATAATATTAGAATAAAATTAATATTATAGTCTAGTTTAAAGTATAATTATATTAAAAGAAAAAAAACTATAATATAAAGATATCTATTAAATAAGAACTATTAAATTTTTAAAAAAAAAGGTAGTATAATAATATATCCTAAAATATTAGCTTATATCCTTTCTAATAAAGTATAAATATATAAAGCTACCTTAATAAAGTCTTTAATAATAAAGTCTTAAATAGTTATATTTCTTTTATCCTTTAATATAAGACCTATAGATATATATATATACTTAAACCTATTATAGCTATTATATACTTCTATATACCTTAGAGATAGTTTAGAATTTCTATTTAGATAGTATTTATACTCTATATTATTATACCTTTATTATTATATATATTACTAGCTTAAGGAATATTTATAATAGCTATAAAAAATTAAAAAAGCTAAAAAGATATTAAGTTATATAAGTAGTAGATAAAATATACTAATTTAGACTTATTTAGTATAATTAGTTTTAAACCTATTTAAAAAAGCCAATTTATACTATTCTATACTAAAATAATATAAATTAGTAAAAAGTAAACTTTTACTAGATTTTTAAAATATAGTAAAAACTTATAAAATTTAAAAAAATTAGTATAAAAAAGATTAAAAATAAGTCTTTTATATATTACCTTTAGGCTACTATTTACTAGTACTTAAATACCTTATAAAAGTAAAGTAAAAGTAGTAGTAACTAATAAAATAAAAAAAGCCTTAACTTTATAATTCTACTAAGATATTACTTAAACTATTTTAAAATAGGAAGTTTAAAAAAAAGTTATAAAATATTATAAAAAAAACTTATAACCTAAACTTAAGTAAAAGTACTTTAAATATTATACTAATATTATTTTAATTTTATTTAAATATTAATTAAAATAGTTAACTATTAAAAAAAATTATTAGTATTTAGAGTTACTTTTTTTTAAAGTAATAATACTTATACCTAAATAACTATATTATAGAAAAATAAATTATACTATAACTAGTAGACTTTCCTCTATTACTATATAGTAGTACTTAGTTTATCTAGTACCTATAATATAAGCCTTTTAATCTATCTTTTCTATATTAATCTATTATAGATCCTAATAATTATATACTTCTATATACCTTTAAAATAGCTAAGAACTATCTTTAAATAGTATTTTTACTCTATATTATTATAGTAATATATAAGATAGTATTTTTCTACTTTATAGCTAATATACTTCTAAAGTATTATTAGGTAATATATTAGCTATAATAGACTTATTACCTATTATAAGTAGGTAGGTACTAAGTATATATAGTACTCTATATAGTAATATCTTATTAGAGATACTATACCCTTTTAGGCTAGCTTAGGGCTAGTTATATAGGCTAGTACCTAATAGAGTATCTCTAATTTAGTCTTAAAGCTATTAAGTATTTATTTAGATATAGGTTTAAGTTATATTTAATACTTTAAGGCTAGCTAAGTATATTATTAGTATTATAATATAGTAATATAGAGTAGATTAGGAGCCTACTAAAGCTACTAGGAGGTAGTATTATATTAGTTTTTATGTGTAAAGGTATACTAATAGCCTATTATAGCCTTTAAGATAAAGGCTCTTCTAGAAGGGAGATATTATTAGGTAATATATTAGCTATAATAGACTTATTACCTATTATAAGTAGGTAGGTACTAAGTATATATAGTACTCTACGTAGTAATATCTTATTAGAGATACTATACCCTTTTAGGCTAGCTTAGGGCTAGTCGCGTAGGCCAGCGCCTAATAAGTATATACTAAGTATTAATTCTCTATAGTAATTTATTTAAGAGTCTATTAAGATAGGTTTTTATAGCTAAGTTTAATTAGAAAAACTTTAGCCTAATATTTTAGGCTATATTATTATATCTAACTTTAAATATATTAGTTTCTAAAGTTAAAAAATTTTCTTATATATTATTAAGGTAGTATATAAATAATTTCGCTTTAAAGTCTTCTAGAAGTAATTCTCTTTTTTACAAGGCTAGGTCTAGTTAGACTATATAAGGCTTAGAAAATGTACTCTTTCGCGGTACTTTATATAATCGTTAGGAACGCATTTTGTTCTATGCGTGCTCTGTATTCCTAAGTCCCAAAGCATCGTGATTCAACTATCTTTGCCTTATACACAGTGAACAACAAGGTAACTAGTGCATTCGGTTTAGCTCTCGTAGGCTAGATTGTTGACCATGCAAGCACCATAATACCGGCTTTCCATAATTCTGGCGCTGCTAACCATGCTTTCGGTGCCGCTGTTATGGCGTCTGAATATCTGACAGTATTGTCCTGAGAATGCCAGACGTATGGTAGAAGGTGGTGATGTAGTATGGTAGAAGGTGGTGATGTAGTATGGTAGAAGGTGGTAATGTCGGACCAGATTCATATCAACAGGTACGTGATTGTGACTAGACATGTAGGTGGAATAAATAAGCAATACTCGCAGATTACGAGCGAGACCTTGGACGTCTTTGCACCGAGGCCTACGTACCTTTTGTTGAATCTCGTGTCATGCATAGTGTCGAAAATGACACAGTTATCATTACTCTTGGAGGAGCCTGCATACGACGTTGCGATCGAGCATCATGTTCATTCTTCCATCCTTGGTCGCTTACCTAGTCTGTCGCTCTGGTCACCAATTCGCTTTCTATCGCCAAGAGGTCTGGCATTCGCGCCTGTCGCACCATCGCTTGGGCGATCTATTCTCCCATAGTCATCGCTTTTGAATCTTGCGTCTAGACCATTTTCTGTCAGATCTCTTCGTGGTCGGTCCCCCTCAAACACGCCCCATCTACCTGTATCTTCACTTCGCATGTCCCTGTAGCGTGTTCTGCCTTTCTTCCCCAATTTGGTCATATCTCTGATTTGCATGAATTCAGGCAAAGTTTCTCGATTCGTCTGATCCTCAAAGTGCGCATTCATAAGATTCCTCCGATCGACACCCAGCTCTTTGAGTTCATCCGTGAAGAAAGCGCCTTTGTGAAAGTACTTCTGCATGTATTGCATCTGACCACGATCGCCACGCTGCTCCTGCTGCTTCTCAATGAAGGCTCGATCCTCGGCTTCTCGTTCGGCAGCTGATAGGTTTCGACGACGCTCAATCTCCGCCCGTTCTGCTTCAGCTTCCTCGATAGCAAGACGTTCCCGTTTGATGCGCTTCAGCTCGCGCAGCTTCCAAGCGGCGTACTCTGCGTCTAGATCTAGTCCATCGGTATCGTCAATTGCGTTCATGTCAGCCTCCTCCACATCATCATCCCAATCTCTCTTCCCTGCGGCCTTCTCAGCGATGCGCTGTTCGACCTGCTCCTGCACAATGACTCTACTCTGCTCTTGTTGGCGCGCCTGCTGTTCAGCTGCTTCTTCCTCGGCTGGTTTCGCGGGTGCTGTGATCTTGATCCGCTCATTCTTCTTTAAAAAGACTGGTCGTAACAACTTCTTGGGCTCATCCTCTTCGCTGCTGGATTCTTCCTCTTCTGTCTCGTCCTCACTATCGTCCTCACTTTCGGTTCTACTAGCAGATTCTATGTTTTCTTCTTCGCTTTCGGTTTCATATTCATCTTCGATCGCTTTTCGAACCGCTTCCGATTTGATCCGTGATGTGAGATTCGATCTCTGAGCGGGCGTGGGAAAAGAAGAGGCGACAGGGGCAGGCCTCGGCTTCGCGAAGGTGTTATGCTTTGGTTGTTCGCTCTCCGATTCGGACTCTTCGGAGCCAGCTTGTGCCTCAGTATCAGCTGCGGTGGGTTTTCCAGCAAAATGCCGCGTCCGCACCGGCTGCGCTGTCAGCTTTTTTGCTTTCGCAGGAGGCATAGCAAAGGTGGTGGGAAGCGGCGACCATTTGACCCTGCTCGCACACGGTCTCATGCAATGCGGACGCGACCTTTGTGCTTAGTGGCTTGGCACAAGAGACACTCACTAAGATATTTTGTAATATGTACACAGCCACTTTAAGTTTCGCAAATTCTAGCAGTTCATTCAGCAGCACAAATTTGCTCCCCCAAGACACTATTAAATTACTCGTTCCTTGGTTGAAAGCTCCTGTTTTCTCGCCACACCTTATGATTCAGGTTCTATATTTGTTCCGTTACAAGACCTCCGGGCTTCGCGCCAGATACTAGCCAGTCACGTAATCTAAGCTGCCTAGCAAAGGCAATGATCTATAGCTTGCCACGAGTGCTCTTTAGTACTTCTCTGTAATAAGTACACAACGCCAGTGAATGCTCAATGCCTCATGTGCCTAGTTGCACTTTTGTCGATGTAATCGACTACTTTATGTTGCAGTAACATACCCCGCCCAATGCAATGCACGCTTAAACGCGAGAAGCTAATTTATCAGAAAAAAAATATTACAAAATGATGACAAGGAAAAGGTCGAAAGTATCAAAATCCTGTACATACTCATGGTCTGATTCAAATCCTGTCTGGGCTTAGCGAAAAATTGGTTGCTGAGGGACAGGTAGCTGGTAAAGTTGATTTGATTCAGGCCAACCATTTCGATCCACATACGGCAGCAGACCAGCACGGCGTTCAGTCGTAGGCCGGCCGAGAGGCTGATACTGCATCTGGTCGCAGGCTATATTCCGCGCAGGATTGTGGATTGACGTTTGAGGTGGGGGCACAAGAAGGGTTTGAACACCACGAACGGGACGGTAAGGAGATTGTCGCTGGTTGAGGAAGTGTGATGGAGAGAGTTGTCGCGATGCGGTTGTTGTGAAAGAAGCAGACACTGGCGACGAACCGGCTGAAGTCGGATACGGACTCATCTGATAAGAACGTTCCGTGGTTGGGGTGTAGGTATTAGTGACCGTCGGCGGTAAAGACGACGTCGGCGTACCGACAGGCTGCTGCCATTGCACTGGCGGTGGATAAACCATGGCCATTGAGCGACCCCCAGGAGCGGGAAGGGGTAACTCGGACCAGGTCTTGATTTGAGTGGATGCAGATTGTTGCGGGTGTGGGATCGAAAGACTTGGCAACGGCGGGAGACGGTTCACTGATGGTGGTGGCTCAAACGTTCGGTTGACGGGGGTTTGTAATGTGGGAACCAGTGGCGCATTACTGTAAGGACCAGGAGCAAACCCATGGGCATGCCGTTTCGAAGGCGGCTCAGGACTATGGTCGGTACTTCGTTTTCTTTGAATTGGACCCAACTCTGGGAGGGTGCCGATAGGAGATATTATCGCTGATGCCGCCTGGGGTTGAAGAAGTGGTGTATTTGTGTTTGAGAATGTGAGGTGGTTGGGTGAGTACATCATCGTGGTGGGGGGAGAAGTTTGCTGTGGGATCGGGGATGATGAAGCGATGGCATGTGGCATCGCGAGCAATGGTGTGGGCGGTCCTGTCAGGTTCATGGTGTTGACACTTGGAATCTTTGAGGCACGATCGAAAAAAGTCCCGAATTTGCCCAGAACAGCATGCCACTCATCCCACTTTTGCTTTGATGTGAACAAACTGTATCGCATATTGCTGAGAAATTCGACCTCCATTATGTGCACCTCCTGCACTGAGATGCCCGAGACTTCAGCCCAAGTCTTGTTGGTGTAGGTGTTATCATCGAGGAATTTGTTGCCTAGCATCAAAGCTACAGTTAAGAGGCGGTATTCGCTACCTGGCTTTCCCTTGACGGTAGGGTTGGTGAGCTTGAGCCTGTAGATGAAAAGCAGGGCTAGAAGAATAACGTTCTGAGCGACCTGCGTCGTGGTTAATATTGTGGCGACCCATTTCTTGAATCCAATCGTCGGATGTGCATCTGGAACGAGGGGTCGAATTGGCTGGCGTGGAGAAGAGGCATCAACCACCTGCTTCAGTGTTGTTGAGCTCTCGAACCAGAAGAGACAAGTCACCTGTGCAGATTAGCTATCATTGTTTCAACTGCAGGAGAAATATGCTCACTTCAGCCGCTAGTTGCGGTAGGCTTTCCTGTGGCGTACGGATGGTTGTTGGGATACGAAGGTTTGGCGAGATTGACCATTTTTTCCGAGGTGTTGGAGCCACCTCTTGGACTGGCTGCGTTTGCTGTCGCTGCGGACTGGGGCTTCGCTGAGCCGTGGCGGACCTTGAATTTCCAATGGCCGGCAGCTGGTAGCCATACTGGTGTCCTGAGCCCTGGTTTGTAGACAATGACACTACCCGTACGGCTGAGCCGGGCAGTTCTGGTGGGGTGAGAGGAGTCCGAGAGGCTGTCCGCAGCGGATCCAGCTCATGGGTGGCGGTGATTCGAGGGTAAGGGAGCTGCATCGTGGAGTCGAGCTTGGACGAGGGCCGCGAGACAGAAGAGTAGAAGTCGAAGGGAGGCTCCCGGGGGAGGGCGTGCGGCATTGGGTGAGGCAGCTGTAGCTCGAGCATATGGACGGCGAAGGGACGGAGTGAAGCTGGACGGTGATGGGAAGACGACGTCTAGGGCGTGCAGGCGGACATGGGCGGGAGGGTGAAGGCTATTGCAGCGAGAAGAGAGTTTGCATGCTCGTGGCCTTCACTGGGGCAGTCGGTGGAGAAGCGTGGTGAGGGCGGGTGACAGAGGCAAGCAAGGAGATGCTGTTGACGGCACGGCGTGTGGAAATATGTGGTGAGGAGTGCGGGCCAATGGTACGGCAGCCAGTGTCCCAGTCGTGGGCGAGGGGTGTGCTTGGGGTGTGCTTGGGGTGTGCTTGCAGGTGTGCTTGCAGGTGCCAAAGAGTAGCAGGCAGGCAGGCAGGCAGCAAGCAGTGGAGAGGTAGTGGAGGAGTAGTGGAGAGGCAGTGGAGGAGCAGCAGCAGGAGGAGCAACAGGAGGCGGGCAGCGGCGGGCGAGGGTGGGCAACAGCGAGCAACAGCGAGCAACAGCGAGCAGCAGTGAAGAGGCGGGCGGCGCAGGGCGGGCGAGGGTCGTGGAGTGGTATGCGTCTATGCCTGGTGCGGCCTGGTGGAGGCACTGGAGGGTGATGGAGCGTGGAGCAGCCGGGGGGCCCGCACGGCGCAGCTTGGGCGGACATGGCTTGGGCCCGTTGGATTTGAATAAAACATGGGCAATTCACACACGCACACACACACACACACACTGCACACACGGAGTCGTGTGAAGGCGCGCACGCTCGGAAGGTTCCAGGCAGGGAGGAGCAGCAGCGCCCCAGGAGAGGCTGATCCAGAAAGAGAAGCCGCGCTCTGACATCAACCGCGCCTGCTGCCGCTAGCTGCGCACGGCCGCCCGCACAAAGCAACCGCGACCAGGGGTCGACGCGGCGCCGGCCAAGGAACAAAGCCCACCGCGCGCTGGAGAGCCGTCGCCGCCGCCAGCGCGCCCAGCGAGCGTGACCAGCCTGACCAGCCCAGCGTGGGCGCGACCAGCACGACCCGCCCCAGGCCAGCCCTTCGCCCCAGGCCCTCGCGGTGCCTCTGTGCCTCACCCCCCCGGCGGCGCCCTGCACGCCCGGCGAGACACGCCCGCGAACGGCCACTCAGCGGGCGATGCTCACCAGACCCGTCACCCAACATGGCCCGCCCGATTCAAACCACCACCACCGC
This sequence comes from Coniothyrium glycines, assembly GCA_025742365.1. Taxonomy (NCBI): domain Eukaryota; kingdom Fungi; phylum Ascomycota; class Dothideomycetes; order Pleosporales; family Coniothyriaceae; genus Coniothyrium; species Coniothyrium glycines. The sequence goes on from JAMXIJ010000026.1 coordinate 193,964, forward strand.
CCACCACGACTGACCAGTGACCAGCGACCACCCAGCAGCGAGAGCGGCGCGCGGTCGTGGGCGCCGAGTGCTAGCGCGCAAACAGAGTCAGGCTCACTGCTCAGGAAGCAGGTGGCAGGATTGCAGTGCTGCAGCCCGCCTGCTCAGTGGTTGCCGTGGCACGCAACCTCAGCCCTCGACTGAGTCGACTCCCGTGCTGCACGCCGTGCGGCCGTCATGGTACAGAGGTCTATCGACTGTAGACGAGCGTGACGGCACAGCCTCAGCAATCCGCCGCCGCTGGTTGGCCGGCCTGGCTCACGCCCCCCCTCGTCGTCGTGCACCAACTTCCAAGTCCCCTCCCCTCGCCTGCGAAACTGCGCCGATAGCGCTGGTGGGCCTCATCAATCCGCTGCGCCTGTCGACGCGCACCGCAAGGAACGCCTGGCCGTAAGCGGCAGAGGTCAGCCATGCGCGACACTCGCTGCTCGGCTGGCGTCGCGCATATCATACATGGGCGGACAAGCTGCCCACAGGCGTCCCAGACAGCGATGCACACCGTCTGCGACTCCGCGGTCCTTTCTCCCACAAGCAATCGACCTGCGACCCTGCCCGGGCGGTCTGGACTGGCAGTTGGTGCCTCGTCCCCATTCCGCTCGTGCCGGTGTTTGACTTTGCCGTCGCGCTGACTGGCCCGTTCGCCGTGCGCTGTTGCATCACTCGCTGTGCTGCGTCCGCTCGCAGGCATCTTCACAACCTGTCCATGAATCCATGATGCTGATGCACGCACACGGCCACCGCAAATCTGCAGTGCTCCCGCCAGACCCAGCAGCCAGACGAGCAGGCCGCAGGCCAGCCCCCTCCTGAAGTCCTAGCAGAGCCACCGTCTTACTTTACCCTAAGCATGCCCTAATTCCGAGCCCCGAACCCTGTCGTCCGCGAACGCGTTGCAGGCTCAAGTTTGAGCGAGCGAGCGAGTGAGCGAGCTGCTGATCTTGCAATCCTCTTTTTTTTTTCTCCTCGCAAACGATGCTGCATTGTCTGACTTCCCAATCAAGTGGACCCAGAATTGCTTGCACTCCATCGGGGCCGGCGCTTCCACCCAATCACGCCCCCAGCCGCCCCGACGCTAAACACTTTCTTACACCTTGAGGGCCAACGCTGCATCGGTTCCAAGTTGAGGCAATCTGCACCGCAGGACCGCCATCTCAACGCCCCTGGCGAAACACGTATCCAAGTATTGCGCGCCTCTTGTTCACCCGATCCATCGTTTGCTGCGAATCTTCTCGGCCTTACCGCCTGTCACCGACCGCAAGTGCTGGAGCCGGCCGTTGGTCGCTTCATCGTTGACTGGACGCCGCGTTGCATACATGATGATGATACATGTATGTTTCTCACAAACGTATCTGGGCCGCGCTACGGGAATCGATCCTGTGCGCCTTAGCACCAGTGCAGTGGCAGAGTGTCTGGCCTCCAAGTGTGCGCAAACCACCATGTGAGCTAGGTACATAGTCGGGACGCGTGCTTGCTTTTGGAGTTGGTCTGCTTGGCTTCTGGCAAATGATCGGTCATGGACTCATGGACTCATGGTAGACGGCGCCTCTACTAAGGCCAGCGGCGCTAAATTTGGTACTGCAACGGGAACATTATTGGGATCGTACGTGCAACGCAAGGGAGATGTAACGCCCAGCAATTTAGTCAAAATTCGTTTGAATGCATGTCCGTGCTACCGGTGATCTCGTAACTCCTGCTTCCAAGTGCACTACATACCTACCAGGTAGGTACCTATCGGAATGGTGGCTGGTGGAGCTACCGTCATTCGTAACTACCTACCTACCGTGTCTACCTATCCTTGCAAGGTTCATGAGAAGTGCGAACAATTGGACTATTGGACTATTGGAGCACACGTAGCAACCAAACTTTACATCATGTCCCGAACACGGTGACGTGCAACCCTCTCGTTCAGGCCTTGGAGCGCACTCTCTTCAATATGCAGACCTCCATGTGAGCAAAGGAGGAAGCGGCGAATCTCTGTCCCGGCAGATGACTGGCCTTCGCGATACATTGATCAGGCTCGCTTGGAGTCTGCAGTAATGAACCTCCTATCGAAACTCACGCTTGCAGTGGTGCATCATCTGACAAACCTTTGCTTGCCGTGCGCTTCGTCACCTCGTGCAGCAGGGAAGCAGACTCGATTCACCCGTCAGGCCGAACATACTGCGGAGATGACGATGCTTCTTCCGGGATAGGCAAGGCAAATACATACATAACCTAGGTAGCTCTTGTCATGGGCGGGCAGAGGCGAAGCCTGCATGTGGATGACCATCGGCAATGCTTTCCTCACGATTACTGATTACACGATTACGAGCCCGAGTCATCTTCCAGCCGTCCAAGTTGCTTTGGATCTAAGCCGCATGCGGAAGCAAAATTAACTTCTCCATGGCGCGCTGAGACGTTTCGCGCTTCCATAACGCGTCCGCCGCGGTGCAAATCTATTCTCAATCACACCCATCGCCTCCCTTCCTGCTTCCGATTGCGTGCCGAACTGTGTGTGCATGAGCACTGCAAATCTTCGTCTAGTGCGCCAGGAGCCATCTACTAAATCGAAGTCGTGTCATCACGCGTGATATGCAGCGCTTCCGTCCAGACACTGCAGCAGTTGTCCAGATGCAAGCGTCGTGCACATCAGTCGGCAAGTAGTTCGCTCAACATCCTGCTTCTCGCGTACGCGGACTTGTACCGCCAAACGTTTTCCATGATGAGATGATGGCGCGTACTAGCAAATCAGCCCATCCGCCTCATCACACCCAAAATCCAGAATGATTCTCGGCTCATTTTGGCAGTTTACGCTTCGCCAGAGTAGCGACCGTTCAGCTTGCAACAATGGACAGACTGTCCACATTGCAGGCCTCCATGGCCATTGTGAAAGCACTTGTCCTTTGCCATTATGCGCTTAGCTTGGACGATTTTTGGTTTCTAAAACGTGGCATCTTTCAAAACTATAGCAGGTCATTTTCTGCTCCGCCAAAAGGAGTAGGGAGGACAACCTGCTTTCGGACAAAGTTAGTTTTAACCCGAGGTTGGGGCACTCCTGTCCATTTGAAGCTGGCAGAGTTCCCGCTACACAGCTATGTAGCAGCCTAGCAATTACCTTCGTAGATGAGAGCTTGTGGATCGTCATCAAAACATGTAGCTTCATCTCGTGCGAGAGTGACACGAAGACGTAAAGCGCGTCTCATGCAGGATAGCTCGTGGTCAAGAAGGATGATCATGGCATCAATTGGGCTGAAAGCACATAGGGAGGATATACCTTCATTGGTACATTTGTTGCAGACGTCCTGTGGTCCTCCCCACGTCTCTGCAGTTTTACTAATGAGGAGTCCCGCAGTGCGTCGGACTGCGCGGCGAGAATCACGACATGATATTGTACAGTGTTCTTCCACTGTTTTCTTTCTTCGAACAATAGCGACATGCACACCTTCTCACTTGGTCTCACGTTTTCACAAACTGATGCAATAGGTGACTTGCTTCTCGCGCAAAATAGTTACATTCCGAGCTCACTCGAGACATGGAGGTGATGCTCAGTCTGGAACACTAGGCATGGATGTGGTGCGCAATGTGCAATCGTCACCATCATAAACATCACTCAATTCCTTGCAAACTTGACGTCTAAGACATCCATGGTCCATATGTCCTTCGGCGATCAGAGGTTCTCCCTCTCTCTTTCATCAATGTGAATACCTAGTGGAAATATGTTTTCACATGCGACATTTGCAAACCATGAGTTTTGAGACGCATGAAAAGAAGAGTACACAGCTGTTATGAGCGTGGTACCAAATATGGTATCAACCATCTAAAAGAGCCTGTTGTCGGCACTCGCTTTTGCAGCATTCCTCCTTGCGCTCTGCTTATTCCTATCTTTAGCTTCGCCCGGTGGCTTGAAGAATAAGCTAGGACTCTCGCCCTCTTTCAGCAAGTATGTAAGATAGCCTCTATGCGCAGGGTCGCGGTAGTACTCGATGTCCTTTCGGGATGTGGCATCCGGTAGTCTGTACTTGTACTTCTTTCCTATCTCGCTCATGACAACGGCCATTGCCTGCTTCTTGGACTCCATGGTGGCACTCTGTAGCGCGGAGAGTATGGGTGAATTGGCGATGGCGGTGTTGTGAGCTGCAAGGGTAACGAGGTCCGACGACGCTTGGAGCGATATAGCGGGATGTGAGTCGCCACGAAGGACGCGTCTGATAGATGTCGGAGAGTAAAACCGGGTGGTAACGCTGCCACCAAGGGCTTCAATACGCGCAATGGCTTCTGCTGAGGCGCGAGACACGATAATGTGAATGGGAGAGGTCAAGTGCTGGGCATTCTGCATGCAACGATTAGCCGGGACAGCATGCTCAAGACTGATGGGACATACCCGCGCCAGCAGTTTCACGCCATGGCGCTCCACTCCGTGCAGACACCGTGACTTGGCCAGCTCCTTCATGGTAATGGGCTTCTTAGGATCCAGCCGGCCTTGATCGATCCACGACTGGATGCGGTCGAGATTGAGGGGCGACATGGCCACCTTGAAGGGATTGTGCTTGCCTCGCCCTCGCTCTGGGTTAGTGATCCATTGCGGCGTCTGGCCTCCCTCAAAGCCCTCCGGCACCTTGCCGTGCGCGTGCTGGCCCTTCTGGCCTCTTCCTGCGGTTTTTCCCTTGCCCGACGCCGGACCACGGCCTCGTCTAATCTTCTTGCTGTATGCGCCTTTGGTGTCGGAGAGCGACGACAGTATCGACGCACATCGCTGCTGCGCTGGCACAAGGCGCGAAGCCGTCAATGGCACTGCATTCGTCCTGTGCAGTCGTGGTGATAGCGATGACGCGATGCGGACCGTCTGTAACCGTGCTGGCATGGCGTTGGGGGTATTCAAGCAAGTATGTGCTCTTACCATGTGCACTGCCAGAAGCAAATTATTGCTGACTCATCCCAGTCGGCTTACTCATCACATCTTGCTCAAGCTAGGCACCTTATCTGAACGACTGCCAAGCTTCGGACTTCTCTATGACGCTAGATCATCGCAATACACCACCTATCCACTACCGGGGCTGATCATAGTCAAGATAGAATACCGAGTAAAGATCGCATAGCCTCATCTACGCATGCTTTGAAGCGCATGATCATTTATACCGTAGACTACTACAGCATCTTGTCAGAACTCGCATAATTCATGTAAAGGTATGATCTCACTCTAATTCATCGAGCGGCGGCCGCAAGTAAAAGATCCTGCACTTTGACAATAAAACGCTTAATATGTTTTCATTGATGCTGTTTGACTACATGGGGGTAACAAGCATCATCTTGAAGGGGCCGTCCTTTCGACCAGGTCTAGTGCATTGCCTGCATTCAGAGCTGCCTTTTGTGTATTATATTCGTGACTCATAGAAGTAAAAGAGCTGGCAATTTACTGTGTACACCGAGAATAGTCGTATGTTTCTCGAAAATGGCGGTCTCGGTGATAGCGGCCATTTCCTTGTTGAAATTAATTGTCAACGTCTATAAGGCTCGCCGCACGTTGGGCCCTGCCGCTGAACCACCAAGAAGCACGGTCAGTTCCGCGAGGTTGTCTAAGTTCGTCTGTTCCGTTACTTAATTGGGCACTTTGCTACATTCTCTCGAAAGAGACCTATTGGGACCTGGAATCGCGTGCTTTAATGCCACTGACGCAACCCGCATACCCTTGCCATATCTGAGTAAGTATGGCGGATGTGCTTTGCTATCATGTTTGCCACCCATGCCGAAGCAGCAGTACACTTCAATTTGAGCTAGTGATGCCGTATCTAGAGAAGCCTTCGGACCACCCCAAATGGTCGGTCTTCTTGGAATTACTCAACTAGTGAAGCGTATGTTGATACCAAACTTATTGGTTACCACGAATGTATAACAGAAGTCCAAGATTATACCTAGAATAGCTGTGACGATATTGTCTGATGTCGTGGCCAAATCATACAAGTTAACGGTGCTGCAGGAAAGCTCGCACATGCTGGAGATATGCGAGGTATCTTGCGTAACATGTGAGTAATACAAAATCGAGGAGTTATTAGATTACTGGTCACCTCCACTCAACGGCAATCCTTCGACCATCACGATTGAAGCCAGTGTCAATCAACGAGTCGTTACCACTGTGCTTTAAATTGGAAAGCCTGCATGATCTCCAATTACAGTTATGCTATCTTTCTCTGGAGCATTACAGGTGTCTACCCAAACATAGCTCAGCTAGAAGGAGGCAGTTCCTATCATTGGAAGGCAGCTCAGTGACGCTACCCTTGTGGTTGGGATTTCTCCAATTGCGATTGTACCCTTTTATCGTCGGATTGTTGCCACTTCACCAACACGCCGATTCTCTACAAGTCTACAGCTGTGAACACGCACTTAGTCGAAGCTTGACCACCTCTCAGGACGTATGTAGCTGTGTTAACACTGATAATATTTTCTGCTGCAGCATTGGTATAATCTCCGCTATAGTTGGTTAGATGTTCCCTGTTGTCGCTTTATAGCAAATCATTAGGGTGCTTGCCGATTACCTTTCTGATGTAGTGGTAGTTTGTCTGCGTGTTCTATCTCCCAGCGGGTGTTGCTCTTCAAATCTCCCGTAAATATAGATTAGGGAAAGCAATCATCTGTTAGCTGCATTCTACCGTGTATACTCTCGGGTCCCCACTTCACGGCTTCAAAGACTGTTGGCGATGGGTTTGATTCTCGGGGTACTGTATGCCAATGCGCAACCTTGTACGTTTGCAACCTCGTTGTATCCCGAGAGACGTTCGAGTACGTTGGATTTCTGTTGAGACTCTATAGTATACATAGACCTTTGGCGCTTGACCAGCCATGGCATTGTCTATGTACTCAATCAATATGGAAGTATGATCGGGCTTGAATATAGAAAATGACAATGGTTATCCCTTCGTCTCAGACTCACCTGCGTCGCTTTCGCTACTTTGTGCGTCGTGAATGTTGGAACAAAGACAGACAATGATGCTGGTAGCCAGACTGTCTAGCTTGAAATGTGGACTGGGATAGAAGCAGCGGTCGCTATAAGCATTTCATATTGCCCAGACCTTGCAGTGTTCTACTGAGTGCGTCATCCACATGACACATCTCCATATGTAGATGCTAATAGAAAGTCTCAGCCGTATAGGACAGGTGCTTTTAAAGGAGAAAATATCGAATCCAAGTCAAACGGACAACTACAGCCGTGAGTTTCGAGCTACTGAGTATTCAGATAGAGCATTCTTCATGGGACGACACTTGAAGCGATTTGGAAGAACTTGCACATGATGGCAAAAATATCATGGTGACGACCACCCTAGGGCAATAAACCAGGTAATTCAACACAAGAAGATTCACATTGTCCCATATCCAAGACTGCAAGACGATGAAACAGTGCCATGTGTGGCCAGTAGGTACAAATGGAACAATTTCCTGGGCGAGATGGGTAATTTCCTTACATATTCAAATCCCACAATCTTGAATCTCCTCGATAATTCTACCAATTACAGTCCCTCTTACGAGCATCACTGTGTGGAATGCGCGGAGTTCTTGTGTCACAGCCAAATCGTTATGCCATGTACTCACAGGTTTGTCTCCTGAGACAGGTATATATTACGCTCTGGACAACAATTCTATCGGATTTTTCCCGCATCTAGCTGTGAAACAGCATCAAACATTACCGGATGGTTCTAACATCGGAGCGAAGGACGTTTTATCTGTTACAAAGAAGCTGCTATGTCACATTGTGTTATCATGCAGTCCTCCAAAGTGACCTTCTGAGAATACCTGATGTGACCAACCAATGAATCATCCAAGAAGTACTTATTGGATCTAGTGGCCGATGATTTGATTATCGGAATTTAGCATCGCTCGCACAACATTTCCAGCAACCGCAGATCTTGACGGCTTCCGTGGTTCGTTGTCAATATTTCGTGCTTCAATTCAGCTAATCGAGCTTGTCGTCTACAACTGAGAAGCTTGTACTAGTGCTTCAAAAACCTGCTTTAGGTATTTCTCCTCTGACAATAACGTTGCACTCACAACCCTTATAACATACTGATTGCTCACGATTGTGCTAGTGAGAAAGAAATCGCCCTTCGAATTGATCGCTTCATATATCTCCTTGGTCCTTTGATTCACACGTTCAAGGTACTGTGCTTCTGCGCTCGGGGTGAAATCATTGAGATATGCCTCATGGCTTGGATCAGGTTGGTTTGCGTGACTGATCTTGGGTACAACTGGTAAAGGGTTGACCTGAAAAGTGACGAGTCCGAATGCAGGCTTAGTGACGATAGCGAACAAATCCTGCCTCGAAAGCAGGAGCCCATGAAAATACTCGCCAAGTTTGATGTGTTTTCGGATAAATGCTTGAAGTCCAGTAACGCCATAACTTCTGAGCACGAACCAGACCTTCAGACTCCTGAATCGCCGGCCTAAGGGTATTTGCCAATCTCGATAGTCGGTGACCATGCCTTGATCGGAATGTGGGTTACGAAGATAACTTGGCGTAATGCTGTACGTGTCCATCAGGTCCTTCCTCTTCTTGATGAAGAATACACTGCAGTCGAAATTGACTAGCAGCCATTTGTGCAGGTTGAAATTGAAAGAGTCAAACGCAGCGATAGGAGGGCACAGGTATTGATACTCTGGACAAACTAGTGCCGAGCCTGCATAGGCTGCATCAACGTGGACCCATATATCTGGGTATTCTTTGGCAAGCTGAGCAATACCGACCAGATCGTCTATTGCACAAGTTCCAGTACTACCGATGGTGATTGTGAAGTAAAAAGGTTCCAAGCCCTTCGATCGACATTCTTCAATGGTCTGACGAAGCGCAGATGCCGTGACAGAGAACCCAGTCTCTTTGGGTCCTGGAACTTTACGAAATCGAGTACCTGCAATGATAGCTGCCTTTTGTGTCGAGGAATGAGCATGTTCGGAGCCCAAGGCAACCAATTTCCCCCTGATATCGGCCGCTCTATCCATTCTTTCTTCTCCTTCAGGCATGTCGCCAAGCTTTCTTCGTATGATTCTTTCCCGTGCTGCAACTACTGCGGTCACAATGACTTCACTCGCTGTACCTTGTATGATTCCGCCCCCCTCGCCATCACTGAGAAACTCCTTGGGCAGCGCGATCAGCTTAGCGACCCAATCCATCATCACCGTCTCTAGCTCTGTGATGGCTGGTGAGCAGACCCAATTGAAAGCAGCAGCGTTAAACGCGCCACTGTACATGTCACCCAGCATTGCCGGAAAAGAGCTGTTGCAGGGGAAGAAGGCCATGAACTTGGGTGACTGCCAATGGGTCAGACCGGGAATGATGACCCGATCAATGTCTGCTTGAATTTTGTCCCATGATTCGCCATGTTCTGGTGCTGAGGCAGGGAGGAGTGGGCGCAGATAGCCTGGAGCAACAGAAGGCAGCACTGGTCTGTCTTCCAAGGTATCATAGTAACTTGCGACTAAGGTCGTCAGCGCCGTTCAGTGCACCTCTGATCATACTGACTTTCATCAATAGCTCCTTTCGCCGCCTCGCGAAATTCTGAACTGTCCATGGCGGGGCAAACAAGGTAATTTGCGATGAGGACAAAAGCTGAAAATGGACGAAATGGGCTATTTTCGAGCCTACTCTTGCATGAAATGTGTTGCGGGGCAGCCTATGAATGAAGATGCCTCGACTCTACCTAAACAATCATGTGACCGGGGTAAAGAGAGTTGTGCATGTCATGGCCACTAATTCCGCCCTTGTAGCCAGATTAGGCAATGGCCCAAGTGTGTGCGGAACTGCCGCGGGTTACGGGCAGGGTGTGCTGCTCACCGATATCTGCGTAAGTATACACCAGGATAGAGGGAGCTAATATACGAGGCGTAGATCATGCTGTAGGGCGTACTGATTCTAGCAAAAGCTAACATGACGCGAAGCACGCTTGCACTTATATATGGCAATGACTGGCTCGACCTTGGCAACATCCTGACAAGAGTAGTAATCAAGCATAATCGCGTCCCCTAGTTAGGTATCTTTCTCATATGCTCAAGTCTGATGATCGTCAAGTTTGAAAGCGGAGTCAGCTCAAATTCAGTATCGCCTCCCAACCTCCACACCCAAATTCTCGTCTGGGTTCGCAAATCCTCGAGCCCGAGGGGTGGCCTTACCTGCCACGTCCTGTGGAGCCTCGCCCTTGTACTCCCAGCCGCCGTCTTGTGTGAAGAAATCGACTTCGTCGATGATGTCCCATACGATATCTTCGGCTATCTGCTCCTTATAACGCTCTCCAATAGCTCGCAGCCTGCGAGCACCTGTAGGGTGGTTCCCAGCATGATGTACGCCAGCCATTTGCGTATCCTTCTCATGCCGTTGCAACATCTCTTCAGGTGGGCACCAAAAATCAGGGCCAAAATTGACTTGTGCAACTCCACCATCGAAAAGAGCTATGGCAGGGAGATATCCAACCATGCCGTCGTCGAAACCAGCTCTTGCTCCGGCCTTTACTGCTTCAGGAGATGGCATGCTTGCCTTGGGGAGAAAAGCAAGTAGGTTTTCAAAAGCGATTCCAACCTCTTTGCCATTCTTGTAGACTTTGATGTGCGAGTGCGGTAATGATCGCACGCTGACCTCGTCATGATTTGGTGAAGGGTGTATCTTGGGCACAGGGCCACGGTCATGATATGCTTCAACCATCTTGGTGACTTGGTAGTCGAGTTGTTCAAAGTAAAAATTGCCCTTGTAAGGGACTGGTATTCGGTCGCGGATGATATCGACGGGCTTGTCGAATGGATCTTGGTTACTGACCGTGTCGAAGCCATCACCCAGGTCGACGGCGGGATTGTAGATGCCCTCAACGACTTTGCGATGCAAGGACAAAGATGGCAGCTGGATTTCGAGTCCGATAACATCGCCTTCTTGGACGTGCTGGTCTGTGACATATTCAACAGGGGCAGGCTTGCCATGTGGCGGTCTAGCCTTCATGTGCTTGCTCTTTGCGCCCTTGGGCAGTGGTCGAAAGATCTTGGAGGCGCGGGAGCGATGCTGGGCCTCGAAACGAGCGTCGGTAATGCCGTAGCTGTATCCGTCGAAGCCTACCGGGCCGTCCAAAGGAGCCTCTCGCCTGGCCCAGCCCATGCGTACATGGGGCCCGGGTCTGGTGTCACCCGTCTTGGGGTCGGTTGGGTCTCTAGGGCCGTCGGCGGGAATGCCTCGCACGACCTTGATCTCATAGTACATCCTGCCCTCTCGCGCGACCACGTTGCCACGGCCCATGCGCCAGCCTTTCTCCTGGGTGACGATGGTGGCGCTGTCGTCAAAGTAGAACCACTTGTCCGCGTCCTCGTGGCTCATCCGGGGGCCGTAGGGCCGCGAGTCGCTCTGGCGGTAGTATTGCTTGTGGCGGAACAGCGGATCTGCAACGCAATGGGTGTACTTGTAGCCCTTCTTGTTCCACGCAATGTCGTGGGGCTTCTTGAGCTCGGCGGTGCGCCCTGCAACGGCAACAGACAGCGGGGTGGGCTCGTGGGGCAGCAGGATGCTGTCCTTGGGCGGCTCGTAGTCGGCAGCGCGGGGCTCTGGAATGGAGTAACGCATGGGCGCGTCCGCTGTTGTGCGCTCCTTCTTGGCCTTGGGATTGGGCGTGCTCTGGCGGGTGCCGGCCGACGCCTCGCGCTTCTTGAGCGTCTCGCGCTTTTCGCGCTGCTCGCGGGGCGGCGCTCTGGGACGGGCACGCGCCGCTGCGTCGGGGTTGGGATTGAGCGGCGACGAGATGGAGGGCGCGTGGTCTTCGTCGAGGGGCCGCCGCATGGGCGGCGCCAGCGTGGGCGTGTTGGCGCGCGAGCCGGGCGGTGGCTCGGCCATGGCGGGGGTCGTCGTGGGCGTGGATGAGGCCGTGGGCGTGGATGAGGTCGTGGGCGTGGACGGGGGGGGGGGCACACGGCAAAGGATGGTGGTCGCGCGTGGTGCTTGGATGGGTTGCCGTCATGGCCGCCCGCGCCAGGCACGCCAGGCACCCAGGGTCCACAAGCGTCAAGCGAGCCGCCGGCTTGTACGGCGGGCCGTTTGCGCGCAAAAGTCGCGCCCCCCCAGCCCCACTAAACCGGGCCACACATCACGGGCCCCACGATTTCTTCCCATCCACGACAACAGCACCGCCAGAATGCCCAAGGCACCCAAATCGCCCGGGCTGCGCGACCAGCGACACAATCCGCTTGCCGACGAGTATGCTCCCTCCGAGCCATTCAAGGTCAAGCCCGCCAAGCGACAGAAGCGCACCAAGGACGACTTGCCCGGCGAGCAGACCTACGTCGATTCCAAGAGCTCGCGCAGGATCCTCGAGATTGGCCGCCAGCTCGAAGAGGAGGACCAGCGCGAAACTCAGTCCCGCCGTCCGCACGACGCCAATGCAGCATTCGACTTCGAGACCCGACTCGGCGAGGACCATGTCTTGGAGGACGACGATGCCGCACATTACGAGGCCGAGCAAGACGAAGACGCATGGGGCGACGACGATGACGAAATAGAGGAGGTTGAGATCGACGCACACGACCTGGCAGCATGGAACAAGTTCCTCCCCTCCGACGAGAACCCCATTGTGTGGCCAGGTGAGGAGGCGCAACCCTCAGGGCCCGGCACTGACCTGGCCGCGCTCATTCTTGAAAAAATTGCTGCCCACGAAGCCGGGAGTGACGAGGTACGGCAGCCAGAAATACAGGGCGGCGGTGCTCCCGAGGATGCCATAGAGTTGCCCGCCAAAGTGGTCGAAGGTAGGATATATATCTGCTGTCTGTCTGGCCGTGCGTCCATGGCTGATTGATCTAGTCTACTCCAAAATTGGTCTCATCATGAGTCGCTACAAGAGCGGAAAGCTCCCCAAGCCCTTCAAGATTCTGCCCACGATCCCGGCATGGGAGACGCTCGTCGCCATCACGCATCCCGAGAACTGGACGCCAAATGCCATGTTCGCCGCCACCCGCATCTTTATTTCCGCGAATCCGCAGACTGCGCAGATATTTCTGCACACTGTCCTGTTGCCTTGCGTGCAGGAGAACATCCAAGATACCCATAAGCTCAACGTGCACCTGTACAATGCGCTCAAGAAAGCCTTGTACAAGCCCAGTGCTTTTTTCAAGGGCGTCATCTTCCCCATGCTCGCCGACGGCACCTGCACGCAACGCGAAGCTGTCATTGTGGCCTCGGTGGTGGCCAAGGTTTCTGTACCCGTACTCCATTCTGCCGCCGCGCTTCATCGTCTGTGTGAAATCGCCGCCGAGCAGATGTCGTCTGACCCAGACGCTGCTGGGCCGTGCAACATCTTCATCAAAACTCTCCTCGAGAAAAAATATGCTCTGCCATTCAAGGTCGTTGACGCGCTCGTCTTCCACTTTCTTCGATTCCGTGCCTTGGGCCCCAGCCATGCAGATGCCATGGACACAGAATCGAATGCTGGTGACCTTGGGAGCACGGGCAAGCTTCCTGTCATCTGGCACCAATGCCTGCTTGCCTTTGCGCAACGTTACAGAAACGACATCACAGAAGACCAACGAGAGGCGCTCCTGGACTTGCTACTTTCACGAGGTCATAAGAGTATCAGCCCAGAAGTACGGCGAGAGTTGCTGCAAGGGCGAGGGCGAGGTGTCATGATCGAGCCTGCGGCGGTGGGCATGGACGGAGATGACACTATGCTCATGGCTGTGGACGGGTGAGGAGGGAGCAGAACGAAGAACCATAATAACATGGCAAGCATTTACAGGCGTTTCAAAAGGGCCCGGAAATCAGCATACTCGTGTTGAATTTGGACGTCAAGGGATCTAATCTACGCGCAGTTCTCCCCGTACAGTTGGGCCAGATGGATGCATCAAGAGCTCTTGACCTGGGCCTTGGTCTTGTAGAAGGCGACGTATCCCTTGATCTTATTCATGTCGGGGAGTGGATCTGGGTAGTACCAGGCGGCATCTGTGACCTCGGTCTTGTTGGTTGTTACGGTGTAGTAATTAGCGTCCCCCTTGTACGGACAGTGGGATGTGGTGGAAGTGGGCGTAAAGTGTGACTGGTGGATCGACTCTGGGGGGAACTATTCAAGCATTTGGTTAGAGGGAAGGATGAAGTGGTGTGAGGGTGGCACGGACGTAGATGTTGCCATCGACTACTTCGTAGTTGTCCGTCTCGGCGACGACGATGCCATTCACTGTGGCTGTTGCGTGAGGCATGGTGAGATGGTTTTGGTTTCAAAGTTCAAATTATGGATTTTCTGTGCAGAGGACAACCGGAGCAGAGGAGCTGTGCGAGTGTATACTGCAGAGATGATGTTTTGCCGTGCTGTTCATGAGATAGTTTGCTTGCGGGCACATTCCTGTCGATGGCGGGTGCAGCAGTGCGGGGTGCATGCACATGGGCCGGCCGATGCCATCATGGTAGATGCTGGTCACGTGCAGGCATCAAGAATCCTTTCACTTTTGACTTCCTGCTCGCAACGACTTATTTCCCTACATCACGTGTTCGCACTGCTTTGGTATCTGTGCGCGGTGAGGAAGCTATCGGTACATGTACCGTGGTACCTACCTACATATGTACATACATCATACATGTATCTACATGTAGCCACAGCGCGTGTCGTCTCGAGCCCAGGCGCCTCCCAATAGACGACTAGGTATCTGCGAGGAATGTAGACCTACCGCATGCATGTCGCTGGGGGCTTGGGGCTCGGAGCCGCACCGGAGGCGCGCGGAGGAGCACAACAAGAGCTTGCCTGGCCGCCCGTCGGGGTAGCGGCTCCTGAGTGCTGAGTGCTGAGTGCTGACTCCTGACTCCTAGTCTCCTAAGTGCTAGCCGGTGCAGATGGTGCTTCTTAGGCACGCATCGAAATTTGTTCGCGTGTGGGCCGGGGAGCGGCAGGCAGGGCTTTGATTGGAAAGGCTTATCGCAGAAGAAACGCTTGGCCGGCGTGCGTCATGGCAGAGGAAAAGTGTGCTTCGCGTCCCGGCTGCAGCTCGAGCTCCCTCAACACCTTTTGCCCGCCGCTGCCCTGCCCCCCTCCCCCTCCCCCTTGCCCGCGTCCCTCCCTCGCCCTCCATCTCTGCCATCGCCTGTGTGCAGCCCGCCCGCCCGCCTGCCGCTGCCCTCTCCGCAATGGCTCCCAGCATGCGGCCGCTCGCAGCAGCCAGCCTCGTCGCGCACGCCCGCCTCGCCGGCCGCCAGGCGTACAGCACCCAGCGCCCGTCCCTGATCGCCCAGCGCGCGCAATGGACCCCGCGGCCCCTCCAGCAGCACATGGCCCGTCGCCAGGCCGCCCGCCAGCAGTCGACCGCCGCCGGCCCCAAGCCGCGCCGCTTCCGCCTGCTGCGCTGGACCTGGCGCCTCACCTACCTCTCCGCCATCGGCGGGCTGGCCTACGTCGGCTATGGCATCTACGAGACGCGCAACCCAGCAGACCAGCCGCCGCCCGACCCCAGCAAGAAGACGCTGGTCGTCCTTGGTGAGTGCCCGTTGCGCCTCGCCTCGCCTCGCCTCGCCGCGCCACTCGTGCACCCGCTGCTCCTCACACTGCTGACCCGCGACAGGCACTGGCTGGGGCTCCGTCTCTCTGCTGAAGAAGCTCGACACGGAGAACTACAACGTCATCGTCGTCTCGCCCCGCAACTACTTCCTCTTCACGCCCCTGCTCCCGTCATGCACCGTCGGCACCATCGAGCACCGCTCCATCATGGAGCCCATCCGCAACTTCCTGCGCCACAAGAAGGCCTCGGTCAAGTACTACGAGGCCGAGGCCACCAAGATCGACTATGAGAACAAGGTCGTCTACATCAGCGACCAGTCCGATATCAAGGGCGACATGTCCACGACCCAAGTTCCCTTTGATATGCTCGTGGTCGGCGTCGGTGCTGAAAACGCTACTTTCGGTGCGCCACACCTCGTGCGAATCCATCCCCTGGCTAACACGCTACAGGCATTCCCGGCGTCCGGGAAAACGGGCTCTTCCTCAAGGAAGTCGGCGACGCCCAGCGCATCCGAAACCGCATCATGGACTGCTGCGAAACTGCTACCTTCAAGGACCAGTCCGAGGACGAGAAGAAGCGACTGCTCCACATGGTCGTCGTCGGTGGAGGTCCCACTGGTGTCGAGTTTGCGGGCGAACTCCAGGACTTCTTCCACTCCGATCTGAAGAAGTGGCTTCCTGAGATCAAGGACAACTTCCACGTGACTCTGGTCGAGGCTCTGCCAAACGTGTTGCCCATGTTCTCCAAGCAGCTCATCGAGTACACGGAGAAGACTTTTGACGAAGAGGCCATCACAATCCGCACCAAGACCATGGTCAAGAAGGTCACCGACAAGTTCATCGAAGCCGAGTCCAATGGCCCCGATGGTAAGAAGCAACTCGAGAAGATTCCCTACGGTCTCCTCGTTTGGGCAACCGGTAATGCCCTGCGACCTCTAGTCAAGGACTTGATCAACCAGATTCCAGCACAGAAAGACTCCCGTCGTGGTCTTGCCGTCAACGAGTACCTTGTGGTCAAGGGCACCGAAAATGTTTGGGCTGTCGGCGACTGCGCTGTCGCCAACTACGCGCCCACTGCCCAGGTGGCCGCGCAGGAAGGTGCTTTCCTCGCCCGCATGTTCAACCAGATGGCCAAGACACAGGAGATTGATGAACAACTTCGCGAGCTGTCGATTGCTCAGGAAACAGCACCTGGCAAGGAAGCTCGTGATAATGTCTTCAACGAGATCAAGGCGCTGCAGCAGAAGCTTCGCAGGATCAAGCAGATTGGACCATTTGAGTACTCGCATCAGGGTTCGCTTGCGTACATTGGCTCTGAGAAGGCAGTGGCTGACATCTCGTGGTTTTCTGGCAACATTGCCAGTGGAGGTACCGTGACCTACATGTTCTGGCGCAGCGCGTACCTCAGCATGTGCTTTAGCACCCGTAACAGGATCTTGGTCATGCTCGACTGGGTCAAGGCCAAGGCTTTTGGTCGCGATGTCTCGCGTGTCTAGGAGGTCTTCGCCATGCCCCGCTATGCCCCGACGGATCTCTTGTCAAAAAAAAAGTTGTTCTTGAGTGGTCCAAACGACCAATTCGATTGCCTACTTGCTTCCCCGGGATTCCCCACAAACATGTACGACACCCCTTGTATAAAGTGTAATACTGGTAGAGGCTCCGCGGATGGGCGGTCTGGTATGGGAACATTCTGATTCAGCCTGGCGTTTTTGGCGGTTCTTGCTAGCGATCTGTATCAGATAAATTCGGTTGCTTATGTAAACTTTTCTTTGTTGCCTTGCTCAAGGACCACTGCGAAAGAAAGAGAGAGAGAGAGATATATATATATATATATGTGTGTATATACATAGATGAAGCCTTAGGGATGATTAATCAAGACATGGGGTCCACTACAATGTTAAAGCCTGTGACTTCTCGTGCAGGTGCCAGCCTACTATCATGACTTTGTATCACTTTGGCAACCGCTTGCCAAGATTTCTTCGGGACGCCTTTTTAAGAGAGTGAGGCTCAATAGACAAAAATGCTATGCTATAACGCCACAATCATGCTGTAAATCCTAAACGCAAACCATGCAGCGGCGAACCCGCTTCTAGAGTGCCTCTGAAAACACCACTCGTAGGATCCATGACCAGGCTATCGAGGGGACCCTAGAGCACCAGGTGAACCCAGAGCTCCATAACTACGCGGGCTAGCATGCCTGCTTGTACCGAGCAATGCCCTTGCTTCATCCAAGGCATTAGCTTTCCCCCGTATAGGTATGCTCTGACTCGAAGAGCTCCCCAGGCTGCTCGTAGGGCTCTGCTCACGCGGCGTGTCAATGGGAGTCGCCGCACGACTTGCGCTGGGTGTAGCAGCCACACTGACTGCAGGCGCCCAGCCACGCATCCACCCGCTCACACGGCGCCAGTGTAACCTCTTGCGGATGGGCTTGCCGTGTTGATCAACGGTGATGATGACCTCGTCGTCGCGGGGTGACGTGCTGCGTCCACGGGGTTCGTTGTCGCCAAAATAAACAAACTGGAGACCGACGGCAGCATCCATAAGTAGCACGCCTGCCGCACCGAGAAAGAAGGGTGTTGCTCGTAACACCCAGTCTTTGCGCACGCTTCCAGAAGGACTGACCCATCCAGCGCCTTGACCAGGAGCAAAGTCGTACCAGGCACATGGATTTGTGAGTAGTGAGGTGGAGTAAAACAGGTTGCCGAAGAAGGCGGCGGCAAAGAGCGCGGGGGAGAGTCCTGCGGTTGATTTGCGAACCTGGTTCTTGTAGAGCTGTGGGAGGCGGGATCCGAGGTAGAGAAATGTGCTCATCCAAGAAAAGACCTTGCCGGCAATCTCAGAGGCGGTGAGCGAAGCGTCGGTTGCCGTGAGTTGGGCGGAGATGCTGTGGTGAACGGATGGGTCGAGAACAACTGTATTCAAAGGTGTCGCATTCGAGGTACTGGAGAGCACAGCCAGGACGAGCGACACGTAGAGGACTGTCTTGGGCGATAGGATTGGTGAGCTTGAGGCAGCTACGCGGCGGATGTTTGGATTTGGAGATGTTCCCGACTGCGTATTCGGGTAGAAGTCGGTCGCAGAATGGGGAGATGGGGCGAAATTGGGGATTCGAAAAGTGTCGAGGGGATCTGAGTGCGGCACTTTTGGGGACGGAACATGCGAGGAACCATCCTTCTTGTCCAGCAGAGCGTCGGGTCTTGGTGGCGGTGCGGGCGGTGCGGGCGGTTTTGCTTTGCTGCCTGCGGTGTTCCCATGACGCACTTGGTACATGCCAGAGCTGCCGCTGCCAGCATGACCATTGCCGGCAGTCCAGCGCCCCCAGATTGGTCGCAGTGGTCGGCCGTGATGCAGCATTTCATACCAGACCCACTGTGCACACAGGCAACAGTCAACAAAGACATAGTAGGTTGCAATGATGACCTGCCACGAAGCCTGTCCGGTAAACAAACAGCCCAACAGGTTGGTCACATCGCCCAACAGCCACTCGGACAGGAAGAAGGCACTAAGGCCCGAGGTGGACTTGAGGCTGTGGTTCTTGTATATCTGGGGCAGCTGGGCGAACAGCCATGAGATGATGCTGCACGTGCCAAGCAGGGTCGACAGGAGGGCGAGGTTGGAGGGGATGCAGGTGTGAAAGGAGGCAGACAAGTGCAAGAGGAAGTCGTTTGCGGGCTGGCACGTTGCGGGGATCGAGGGCGCGGCCAGGCGTAGAGGAGCGAGATACGGGGGCATGACGGGGGAAGAGGCGAGGGCGAGGGCGAGGGCGAGGGAGGCGACGGTGGACACGTCCAAGCAGCAAGGGCGAGTGAGAGGCGTCGGGGCCGCTACATGTATCTAAGGTATGTGTGTATACTAGGAGGTATCGCATGTGCCTCGTGCGCGTCTTCGCTGCAGGCAGTGTGTCGCCGGGCGATCAGGCGGGCACGGACAGTCGGCCGGGCGCAGCGTCACGGAGCGGCCCTTGCAGCCCAAGGCCGATGGGGCGATGGCTCGGGGGGCTCCATTGCTCCAAGCCTGCAGAGTCCAAGGCGACAAGCAGCGTGACCATTGACGTGCCATCTGCCATTGTGATTGCGACGATAAGATAAGAAGACAGACACAAGAGACAAGAGATAAGCACACGACCACAGCGATCACTGGCACGTGCCCCGCCCCGCCTTGGCCTCCGCCTTGGCACTGCCCCCCCCCCCACACTTCCACGTGACTTCCCCCACCCATCCTCATTCCACCCATACTTATCTAGGTTGGTACCCAGCACCCGTCGTCTGCCCACACCTGCGACGCGCCTTCGCCGGCGACCCACATGAATAGTCGAGTGCACCATGGCGAGAAAGAGAAACAGAAAGAGAGATAAAGAGAGAGAGAGAAAACGAAACAGCGCACTCGTCGGCACAAACTGTCTCTCGCCCCGCCATCGGCGCTCCCGTTTCGGCCTGCCTCATCAGGCGACAACTAATAGCCACCACTAAACTCGTCTGCAAACGTAACAAAAACCCGACCCCAGAGCACACCGAACCTTGATCTACCGCCATAGTCTTCTACTAGCCATTGTCACTTCATCTCCGAGCACTGAGCACCCACGTCAACAGCGCTGTGCATCGCCATGCGCATCTCAGACCACCTCGTCCTCGCCCACTCTCGAGTACGCGTCTTGCTTCTGGGCCTTCCATCTCGGACTGCCCCCGTCAGCGCCAGCTTCAAGCACACTGCAAACTCTGGACACGCCTACTAGAACAAGTTCTTGAGCCCTACTATGCCCGCCGTCATGGCCGCATATCCGCCAAGCAACCGTGCCCAGCTCCCCTCCTGACCAACAGCCAGCGCAACAAGATTGTAGACCAGACACCCCCCAAAGATCCAGTCGCTCACACTCGCCGCAGCTGCAAATCCAACCCCAGTTGCAATCTGCACGAATGAGCTGGGAGGCACTCCCTTGAAGTAAGCTGCAGACGTGTTGTGGAGCAGATCCAGCACTCCGATCCCCGCAAATGTCTTTGCAACAACATGTGTGAGCACATTGGGCGTTGACCGTCGATCCAGCGGCTCCAGCGCGGTAGCTATATATCCCACCTGCGCAACTGTGTTGATAATGACAAAGACGTTGGCCGTTGCGAGGTCATTTGCGTTCCAAAAGAACATCCACGCTATCATGTATGTTAGCACATTCGCACCCAGAGGCCTCAGGCTTGCTGCAGACGCAGAAACACCTACTCCCAATGCACAAGTTTCCCAAACTGTACACCCACGCAAATTTGTTCATCATGGCCTTGTCCTGCGCTGTCCCATCCTGGTTCCACAACTTCCACGGCCACGCAAGCTGGAATAACTGCTGTGGGAAGAAGAAACCAGCGATGAAGTACGGATAAGGCGAAAACGCCGCCAGATTCTGATTATGCCTGTCCAGCATATTCGGACTGGAAAACATGCCGTATTGCTGTGCTGCAAAGTCGAACAGAAAGGATGCTGGCGCTAGGTAACGCACAATGGACTGATTGTTGCCCATCTTGAGCAAAGCGAAAAAGCGTTCTTACGGTAGGTAAAGACACGGGGTCTGGAATATGGGGAAAAAGAGATGAGAAAAAAAAAGGTGTGCAGAAGTCGAACAAGATGAATGGGATTCTCAAAATATCGATGCAAACCTAATCTACTTTTCCCAAAATTATCGGTTCATGTCGTATTGCATGCTTATTTACAAAGAAATACCTACACGCTAGGTAGATACCGTTCAAAAGTGATGTGCGTCATAACTTAATGCTGCAAGAACACGATCCCAGGGTTCAGATCTCGATTCACGAGCAACATCACCTCCCCTCACGGTCACAGGTCACAAGACCAGCCCTTCGGCATCCGTAGTCTCCCGTCTCCGTTACTGCACATTTATTCCTCAATCCGACGACAATGATGATGATGATGATGATGACGACGACGACAACGACGACGACCTGCTAAAACATTTTTCTGCGCCCAGTCTTTCTGTATATCCAATTTCCTAAACATCAGTGACAAGACAAGACAGTACTTGCATGTGTAATACGTTGCTTAACTACATATGCCTATACAATATCCAGGACAAGACACCATGTCAACACTAATCGGGGTATAATCACTACAACCTGTGCCTGTCTGTGCATCTCGACTTCTCGGCTCCATCATTCTCGTCACCACAACGCCGCGTCCTTATCAAAGCGAACCAATTCCTTACCGGCATCCTCGACATCTTTCCTCGCCTTCATGCGCATGTAGAAAATTGGGCAATCTCGTGAAGCACAAATCACCTCACAGTGAATGCTGCCCTGGCATCGCTGGCACTGAGTCCAGAGTCGAGCAAACCTGACCTCCAACTCACTGACCCTGCCCAACGTTTTCTGGTAGAGCTCGCCAATGCGCGGACGGCAATTTTCACAAACCGCACCTTCTTTTTCATGAGCTGCAGTCAACGGTTTCTTGCATCCCATGCATGTTTGTGTCTTCTTCGCAAATTTCATGAGACCACCCATGGTTGGTGCCGCCACCGAAATCGAGCGCGTGTGCTCTCCTGTAAGCAACGAATTCGCCTTCTTTTCGCCTAGAATCGGCTCGAAAATTCTGCCCAGTGGTTTCGCAAGCTGGTTGTCCAGGTAGTAGCGTGTGTCAATAGGCAAATTGTTTTCCAGAACAAAAATTGGGTCCTCGGATTTCTCAAAGTTGCGTGCGCCCGTGGCAGCGCGAACCATGACATAGGCGACACGATCACCAAGAGCAGGCGCTGAACCTGCGTCACGCTTCTTCATACGTTCCGCGAGCTCGACATGTGCTTGTTTGTTGGCATATCCGCCCTTGCCATCTTTATCTTCTTGTTTTGTCAAAGCCTTCGTGATCACGAGATTAGACATATCGATCTTGTTCTGGAGGAGATCTGAGATGGTCTCCTTGACAAACCTGGTCCCTATTAGCAGATAGTAGAGTAGCATCAAACTTAACTTACTCTTGTGCACCATCAGGATCCTGGTCAATCAGAAGCATGCGCAGTGATGTCTCAATAACCGTCTGAACAAGGCGGCAATTGTCACGACGCACAGTTTCTATGCCCTTCGTGTCCATCTTGTCCCACTTGTTCGGGTTCGTCCAGTAGAGCCCTGCGTAGCGTTTTTTGTTGATGAGCAAATAGGGGAAGTACACCTTTTCGAATTCAAGCTTGATGGGCTTGATGAACTTCGAAGACACATAGTCTGCGGCCTCTTGACCAAGCTTCATTGCTTCTGCAAGCTCGGAAGTGCCAAATTTGACCATGACCGAATCGGTATCACCATAAATAACTTCAGCATCGTGGGTGTATCCATTGGCGATGTTGTATTTGGCTTCGACCTCCGCCTTCGTTTTCTCAATCATTTGGCGACCAAAACTTGTGGTGCTACTTGCGATCGCAAGGCAGGGTAATTTTCCGTTTGTGGCACCTGTAAGACCGTAGACCGAGTTGGCGCTGACTTTCAACGCCAATTGACGACCGTTAAGCACAGCCTTTTTGAAAGGATCTGTTTCCACTGCCAACTCTTTCTTCGCCCTTTTACGTGCTCCAAGCAGTTCCTCCAGAATCTGGGACAGTAGCCCTTTCCTAGTCTTGACAGTGGCAAATAGGTCGCCATTTGGAGTGACGATATAATCCTCATCCTTCTTCATCGCGAGTTTCTCGACAGTTTGTTTATCAAGCCAGGTTGTATAACACAAATTGTGTGCTTGCATGATACTCGGATACAGAGAAGCGAAGTCGAGAGTCGCCACAGGCTGCTTGTAGTACCCACGCTTGGGTTCAATCACGGTTGCACCTTCATATTGATCGCCATTGTCACCTTGATTGGGCAGATCAGGTACAATGAGCTGGTGATCAAGAGCTTTGCGAAAGAGCTGACTAATGAAACGGACTTGTTGGCCTCTGGAAAGGAGGTAATTGAAGGGCACGCCTGTGACTCTGGCCATTTCCGTATAGTTGACCAAGCACATCAGCTTGTCCAGCAGTCTCTGTGGCAGGTAAGCATCCTTCAAGCAGTACACAGCTAGACGTCTTCGCGAATTGGCATCGCCATTGTATAATTCGGTAATCATGCTGTGATGAACATCTTCCTTCTGCTCCTTCAAGAAGTGAGCACAGACAGAGTTTAGGGTGTAACTTCTTAGCTGGTGATCTCTTTGGATGAGTTGCAAGAGATCTAGCTGCAGACGCCCGTTCGTGTTTGTGGTTTTGGTATCTCGATTTCCGAGCTGCTTACTGGAGAAGTTTGAGCTCTCCACCTTGGACTGGACTGTCTTCAAACGTGACCAGTAAGGAAACCTCGGGAGTTTGAGATGCTTGGCTCGATCGAGCAAATATGGGAAGTCAAAGTTGGATGTATTGTAGCCGATGATGACGTCCGGGTCGACTTCTTCGAGAAAGTCGCGCCACTTCATTAGCATATCGCCCTCATTCTGGAAGGATAATATTTGTGTAGCCACGATTGAGCTGACGGTATCCATACAAAAGACATTTCGGATGAAGGGCTTGTCCTCTCCGTATCGTGTTACAACGTTGGCGATTTGAATGACCGGGTCAATGTTTGCTTCTGGGAAGACACCCTTGCGGCCAGCACACTCGATGTCGAAGGAGAGGATGCGTAAGGGTGCGATTTTAGCCCATTCACCGTCGGATGAATGAGCAATCAAGTTGCTGTAGTGTATTTGGGCCTCGATCTGACAGTTGGAGTGTCGATCTCGTTGGTTGATCAATTTGTACTTTCCGGCAGGTACCTCGACCCAAGACATGCCAGAGACCTTGGTGTCAATCATGAATCTCAGAACGTAGGCAATGTTGTCGAATGTCAGGATACCGTCTTCTCTGTACGGCCATAGCTGCTTGTAGTTGGCATGTCCTTTAGAAACCAGAGTGCGCACCTTGTTGATGAACTTGGGGTCGTTCACCGTGATCTTCAGGTATGGACTCTTCTGGTTTCCCTGGAATCGTAGGATGTTCTCCCTCATTGTCATTTGAACGGACGCGATGACGCCCGAGTGTTGGTTGAACTGTTTCTGGCATTCGCTTTCGAGGAAGATCTTGTAGGGCTCGCAGTCGGACTTCTGGAAGTTCACGGGTGCGGCAACGTAGAAGTAGTGCAAGAAGCCTGTGACATGTAGGAGGACCGAATGGCCGTTCTGTACGATGGTTAGGCAGAGCAGCTAGGGTGTTTGCAGAGACCACACACCTCTGTAACGCCAAACAGCTTGACGGTGGTCCGGCCGCCATTCAGCACGCCTTCCTCGGCCTCGATCTGCTGGAACACAAGCTTCTCCGTCAGTTCGCTGTAGTCTTGTGGGAGGAGCGGCCGCCGCCATTGCTGGTCGCGCTCTGTATTCTGCTCCTTGAGGTTCTCCAAGTCCTGCGTCATCTTCTCCAGCGTCTCCTCGAACTGGCTAGGCGCCGGCTGGCTCGAATGGAACGAGCCATTGACTGCCTTCATGGGCGTCCTGCCCTTGCCGTTGCCATTCTCCAGCTTGAGTTTCTTTGCCGAGCGGGGCGATGCCTGGACGTTGGCCCGGGTACTCGATGCCTCCGCCAGGGCGCGCTTTGCGGGCGTTCTTGTGAGAGCACCGGGCATCGTGGGCAAGTCGTTAAGTTGGCGTGCTTGAACTGGGAGGATGGCAGAAGTCTCGAAGGATGGAGGGAGTGACTGAGAGGGGCTGTTGTTGTGGATGCCAGATCCAGGCGGAAAGTGCCTCCAGTGAGACGCGAACCGGCGCGAGCGCGTCATGGTTTGTGCCATCCCTGTACGTGATTAATAGGCATGCGCCACTTTCACCAGCCACACACCAGCCACATACTAGCCTTGCACCTCCACCGTCCACCCCGCGCGTTCTGCCTTCCTTCCTGGACGCTTCGACAATCAAAAGTACGATGCATGATTTCATCAAGTCAGAATCGTTCTTCTGGTGCATTTAAAACTCTCAAGACCAGGACCTCCGCATGGAGCCATGTCCCGATATTCACCTAGAACTGCTGTGTCGATTCAACAGAGAAATGTCCTGGGCAAGCTTGAGAGCGCTGCACAATCTGGTTTAGTCTTACCTCCTATGGGCTATGACTGTTTGGGTAGAACGGCCATAGACAAGCCAAGATCGCGTAGTGGTAGTGTGCGCTTGCTTACGCAACATCAACATGTTACGTTTAGTTACCCCGTGCTACCGGATTTGACCTCTACACTTTCGCTGGAGTACATTGCTGACCCAGCAATACACTGTCTCCATCGCAACCATGGCGACATCAAGCAACGATATCGTCATCAGCCCAGTCGAAACCGAGCAAGACATTAAGCAAGCCAATTACTCTATCTCTGAAGCTTTTGGCCGGCAGGCAAAAGATGCTGTCTGGCAACTGATGAACCCTGGTTGGGACACGGATGAAGGTCAAGCAAAGCATTCAGCAACCATGATCAAGCAATGGAAGTCTGTCACGAAGAACAAAGATGGACAGCCCAATGCCATTTACCTCAAGGCAACCGTCTCTGATCTTGCTAAGCCGGACGAGCGAAGAGTCGTTGGACTTGCGATCTGGAGGCAGTTGTCACTTGTCGATGGCTTTGGTGACTCTTTCACCGGCGACATGACGGAGGCTATCAAGAATCTAGAAGGAGAACAAAATCAACGGTTTGCAGAACAGATGTTCCGTTCCCTATGGAGACGGCGCATTGAGTACATCAAGGAGGTAGCCGAGAGTGGACGCGAACCGCCCGCCATATTCACTCTGGATCTTTGTGCTGTCGATCCCGCGTTCCAGAAAAGAGGCATCGCGGGCAAGCTTGTCGAGTACGGTCTGGCGGAGGCTAAGAGGAGAGGCAACCTCGAATGTACAACAGAGGGCAGTGCTATGGGTCGTGGAGTCTACAAAAAGCTGGGCTTCAAAGATGAGGGTACTGGAGATATCGTATTTGAAGTCGATGACGAGTTCCTCACTTGGGACAAGCCTCCGAATGTGTTTCTGAGGACACGTGCTTGAAAGCACTGAGAAGGAGGATGTCATAGTTCAATTCAGAAAATATTCGACAGCCCGTCACGAAGCAGGTATGACTGATACTGTGCGGTCATCTCCGCAAACAGCAGCATGAAAGGATCCATAGCTTCATACTGATAATGGAAGGTGGGATGATGGCTTGAAGTGGTGGGGCCGTCGTCCGAAAATACCCCGCCAAATCCCGACTCCTACGACAAACTATCTCAATTGCCATTGCCAGAGCGCTCACGTGCTTCAATAGCACTTGGATACTTTGGTCTCACTAGCATGTTCATGGTCGAGGTGAAGAACCTCCAGAAAACTCAGAAACCTTTCTAGAGATAGTCCACCGCCTCAGCCCACCATGCCGATAGTCGACATCCATACCCATGTCTACCCCCCCAAATACATGGAGCTCCTCCGTTCTCGCGATACAGTCCCATACGTCCGTACCTTCCCAGAAGCACCGGACTCAGCCCGCCTCATCATCCTCCCAGGCGAAGATGACCCGTCTACTCCCTCAACCTCTCGCGGCCGCCCCATTGGGTCAGAGTACTACGACATCGCCGAGAAAATCGCGTTTATGGACCTCCACAGAATCTCCAAATCCGTCATCTCGCTCGCGAACCCGTGGCTAGATTTCCTTCCCGCAAGTGAAGCCGGCGAAGCAGCACGCAGCATAAACGACGATGTAAACGATCAATGCAGTCGCTACCCAGGACGCTTGTATTTTTTTGGTACTCTGCCACTGTCCGGCCCTGCAGACACCATCATCGCCGAGATCGAGAGACTCGGCACATTGAAATACGCGCGTGGCGTCATCATGGGCACTTCAGGACTGGGCCAGGGTCTGGACGATCCAGCGCTTGACCCCGTCTACGCCGCGCTGGAGCAGCACAACCAATTGATCTTCCTGCACCCGCACTACGGGCTGCCAGCGAGTGTGTACGGGCCCAGGGCGAGCGATTACGGACACGTGCTGCCCCTTGCGCTTGGATTTCCCCTCGAGACAACAATTGCCGTGAGCAGGATGGTGTTGAGTGGGATCTGGGATCGGTTCACCAAGCTGAATGTGCTGCTGGCGCATTCTGGTGGGACTTTGCCTTTCCTGGCAGGCAGGATAGAGAGCTGTATCTTGCATGATGGGCACTTGAAGAAACATGGGAGGACGGACAATCGGCGAGATGTATGGGACATCCTAAAGACAAATATATATCTCGACGCAGTCATATATTCTGAAGTCGGGTTGAAGGCTGCATTGGATGCTTCAGGAGCGGATCGGTTACTATTTGGTACGTAGAAGATGTTTATGAAATTCAGTTCATTGCTGATAAACAACAGGCACGGATCATCCATTTTTCCCGCCCCTAGAGGAAGATGCGAAGGAATGGCACAGCGTCAATGCAAACTATGGCGCGATCTCCAAGGCTTTCGCAGGAGATGATCAGAGGGCGCAAGATGTTTTGGGTGGTAACGCAATTCGCATACTACGATTAGAGTAGAGCATGGGCAGCGCAGTGACACTGTCACAGCTCAGATACTCTTGAACATCTGCGTGAAACATCACTTCAGTATTGAGCGATTAACATCTGTCTTTCCTGTGCCTGTACCCACATGTCCATCCTCGCACTACCTTCGTCTCAACTAACAGCGAGCAGAGCATGAAAACTTACGTAAAGTCCCAAAGTGAACACAAAGGAACCCCCTAGGCATGCGAATTATTGAAGCCCAATCTCCAACAGACTAGTGACAGAGGATTCCATCCTCATGCTATTCATGTCTGGCTACATGCCCGGCTACACCAGCTTCAAGAAGTAACCCATCAACCCCACCATCAATCTCATCCAACGGCGCAACAAGTGCCATTTGACTCCAACTGAAGAGCGTGTTCCTCCCTCCAAATACAGAGACCTCGAATCTTCCTACAAAGGACTCATTAACCCAAACTCGGCTTCCATTTACAACGTCTGTCTCGATTCGAATTGAAGCCGGAAGTGTGATAGGGACAGGTTCATGCGACGAGGATGTCTGGTTGGTCCAGATGCGGCCGGGATGACCAGGATCGAAACCATCGTGGATGGACACAGAGCGCAGGGGATAGACAAAATTGTCTGCGGTGGCGAAAACAAGCGATGAGATATTTCTACCATGACTTTCGACTGGAGAGAGAGATAATGACGTATCGGGCCCAGACAACGTGAATGAGGATATGACATTGAGGCGAAGGGTGTATGGCGGTCCGTAAGAGCCAAGGCCAAAGCTGAGGTTGGTGGAGACCGATCTTGCTCGCTGCCATGTGAACAACGGCGACGCGTTGGAATTGTGTGCGCTTTGCAGTCGACGATCGAGATTCTGTCCTGGAGCCTTCCGTGCCTATATGATCGAGGATATCAGCATGTATGACATGCTAGGATTTCAGTATAGGTTACTGACCAGAAATGCGATGCTTTCAGCTAAATCTACTAACGTGAGCCTTGTACCTCTCGAGCCACTCCAAGCTCTAGCGGCCATGACTGGGATACCTTCTCGCATGGCATAGTATGCTTCGAGCTGCGTCGTAGCATCTGGTCCGTTATCGTTCCAGGCCGCAAGTATGGCTCCTTTGTTGCCGACAGCACCTGGCTCTAGCTGATCGGTCGTGTTAATTGGATTAAACAATGCTGGCTCCCATTGCCATCCGGGTATATTCGCAAAATTGAGCGCGCGTGAGACGTTATAAAATTGGGGATAAGGCGCAGGAAGAATAGGCATGTGATCGTTCTTCAAGCTCATGTAAGCCCACCAATCTTCTGAATTAATGATATCATAGCTATCACGCTGTAGCTGAACAGGATCAGATTGTCCGTATTGCCAGTGTTGTACAACGATATCTCGAGAGATAACAAGCTCTTTTGAAGGCTCAAAAGTACCCCAAATGCGAATTCGTTTTCCTGATGTCGTATAGATGAAGTCTGACATCTCATTAACGAAACTGATGTAGTCGTCTGCCAATGTCGAATCATATTCGTCAGCGCCAATGTGAACTTCCTTGGTTTGAAACCAAGGCAGGAACTCGGTCCAAATTGACTTGACGGTGAGTATAGCTTCGGGATTGCTCAAGTTGAGCAGATCCCTCTTTGCTAGCCCAAGCTCGGGTTTCCATTTCGTGATGGCTAACGCATGGCCAGACGCCTCAATCTCAGGTATCACAGTGATACCCCGTTGCGCACAATGCGACTGGAAGTCCTCGAAGTCTGCACGGGAAAGAGTCTCATTCTTGCGCTGGACTATGCCCCGCAATGCAGTGTTCTGCTCCGGGTACAAAGAAAATTGAGAGAATACGTTGGACCAGGTCTCATTACGGCCACGATTCAATGGATAGTTGTCACTCGAATGGTAGTGGAACTCGGACATCTTGAAGAATGAGGCATAAGTGCAAAGCTCCTTGAGAAAATCTGGCGTGTACCATTTCCTCCCTGCATCAAGCATGTAACCACGCGTGGCATATGCAGGTGAGTCCTCTGTTCGGCCAGGTTTGAGCATCCCGTCTGATAGTAGTAGCTCCTGCAATAGGGTTCTGGTGCCCCAGAACAGGCCACGGGCGCCAGTTCCTCCGATAAATACACTGTCATTAGTCACGTGGATCTCGTAACCTTCTTCTGTAGATGCGCCATTTTCATATGTCAAAAGACTTGTGTTGCCCGAATAAGGACCCAGTATAATGCCCGTCTGTGGTAAAGCTTCCACAACGGCTAGCGACCATTCGTTGCCAAAAAGTTCTGACAGATCTTGACGAAAGATCTCAGCGAAGTCTCCTGCGGAAGGTGGAATGAGCGTCAAACCGACCTTATCTTTGTGGTCCGCGAAACTCTTCTTTAGGTAAACAGTTCTAAAAGCCTTGTTTAAAAAGAAAGCCTCACCAGTCGTATTTTGACTGATCCATTGCGTTGGGGGAAGCTGCTGTAATGCGATGGAGAATTGGTAGGGAATCAAAAATATTAGTGTCCATAGACGCATGTTGATGAAGAAAAAGCAATTGACATGAGCATATGGTTGAATTGTGTCTGGCTGGTGGAGCTTTCTGGTGTTGCACAAAAGGCGGTGGACAGGCATATCTATACCCGCCACTGTCAGTGGTAAAAAGTGGTAACATTTCCCCGCGCAGATCCCCACTCCTGTTGATGCAACCTCAGAATTGGCACTGGGCAGGGATAGGCCCATGATCGAATGCACCGTCACAATCGGGATTTCCGGATTGAGCTGAGGGTCAAGTTCGAATATGTGTTTTTGAAGTTCCCAAGCATGCTTCAGTAGAGTGATGCCATGTGCGTATGTTTGACGTCAATCGTTCCAAGGCATCAAGTTCATGCTCAGTACGTTGCGGTCAGTCGCTGTATTATATATTCGCCACTTTGCACGTCGCCATATTTCCTGCCGTCTTTGTCGTATGTGCCGGGGATGGCCTCAATCATGCGCTCATAGTTGGGATTACAGAAGTATGCAATTGAGTAACGAGGTGGATATTCATCCTTACCGCGATCCTCTGGCTGTGGCGGCGGCTCGACTACGCGGTGTTTGGTAGACTTGATTGTGTCATTTGACCAGCGTGCGAGCAAATCGCCGGCGTTGACTACAACGGTGCCTTCGATGGGCGTAGCATCGACAAAAGTGCCCTTGGGTGAGCGTACTTGCAGGCCTCCCCGCTTGTCCTGAAAGAGCAGTGTGATGGAGCCTGAGCGAGATCAGCGATGGAGTGATGTGTGTATAGGTCTATAGACAGACTTACCATAGTCACTGTGCTCGCCGGCACGGACCTGCAGCTGGCCGTCATCTCTCTTGAAAACCGACTTTGAGACGCCAGGGTAGTGCAGCAGACGCAGTGTATTGTCTCCTGCGTCAGTGAAGCCGTCGAACCATGTCTCGTCAATGCCGACGCCCAGTGCAATGGCTCGCATGACGTGCATGTGCAACTGCTTGCATGTGTCGAAGAAGGCCTTCATCACTCTCTTGAAGGCAGTCGCGTCCTCGTCGCCGGTGGGCCACATGTTGGGTGTCTCGGGCTGGTCGTCGCGGCCAATCTCCATGCTCTCCTTGAGGTCTGGCACCGTCTTGCGCAGCTCGGCTTCGGTGCCCGTTTCCTCGAGCACCACGAGCTTCTCGCGGCCCTGGGTGACGTAACCGCGGTTGGCTGCAGCGGAATACCAGGCCAGCTTGTCCTTGTGGTCTTGGGGCCGCGCAAAGAAGGTTGCCGAGTGGGAAAACACGGTGGAGATGGTCGACGGGGGAATGCCATGGTTCTTCAGGTAGATGAAGCCCGCGTCCTGGAAGCCCTTGAGCACCGCATTCGCCGTCTGCTGCTTTGCGGTCGCGTCGCCGGCGAGAAACGCGGAGAAGTCAATGAGCTGCGACTGTCAGCAATGGCAGGGGGAAGGGCGTGGCGGCATTGGGCGCGATATACCGGGATCACGAGGTCATCCTGCGAGACAGCCGAGGCGACGTGGATGGCAGCCATGGCGCGAGGAAGGGGATGCTCAGCGCGGTCCGTCGTCGGCGTCACTCAAGCTCGCACAAGAGAGCCTGGAGGTCGCTTGGAGGTCGCTTGGAGGTCGCGGGGAAGGCTCCCGGCGGTACAAGAACGTCTCACAATGCGGGCATTTCCGCTGCAGCTGGGCCATGATGGGACCAGACGGACGCGGAAGGTGCACACGACCCACGATAAGATAAGGCTACCTACGTGCCTACCTACTTCGTAGTGGTGGGGTTGGCGGGGTACAAGCACACGTGACACAGGACAGAGTCAACACCACGAACACATCACGACGTGTCCCGTCCCGCCCCGCCCACCGTACCTACTCCGACTCCACTGGGCGACTGGGGGTCGACTGCCTCGCCATGGACGTGTCCGATCTGCGATCCAGCATGCGCGGGCTGCGGGCATGAATCACTGGAACCTCAGCAGACCCAGTACCGTGCCTCAGTCCTCTCAGTCCAGGCACCATGAGATGTTTCCATGCGGCCACCATGTTCCATTCATTTTTGCCCAAAACTTGCAGGACGCACGACCCTGTGTGTGACTTCACGAACACCATCACGATTGCCTCTTTCGACACGTCGACCACATTGGTGTCGAGCTTGACTAGATTGGAAGCTAGCGCGCTCGGGCAAATTTCGCCTCAGTCGAGTGCGCATCGTGTCTAAGGCCTTGTGTTCCCAACATGTACCATTGACATTTCTGCATCTGCCGGCGTTTCTGGATTTCCCTGCTTGTTGCAAATGGATCGCCACCAGCGCGTTGTCGCGCAAGTGGCCTCCAAGGTCAGAGACTACTTCACGCGAAAAGAGCCCTTTAGAATATCCCATGGATCGACCAATAGCACACGTCCGAACCTCAAGAAGCGCGTCGTTGACATAAGTTCTCTGCGCAACGTAGTCACAGTCGACAAGGAGACCAGGACCTGCGTCGTCGAGCCCAATGTGCCAATGGATCGTCTTGTAGAAGCTACTCTGCCGCATGGTCTGGTACCACCAGTTGTCATGGAGTTTCCCGGCATTACAGTTGGCGGTGGATATGCAGGGACAGCAGGAGAAAGCAGCAGCTTCAAGTTTGGCTTTTTTGATCGCACCATTACTGAGGTGGAGATGATCCTTGCCGATGGGGAGGTTGTAAAAGCTAGTGAGAACGTCAACAAGGATCTTTTCAGAGGTGCAGCAGGTGCCGTTGGCACTCTCGGATTGACGACCCTTGTCACACTGAAGCTCATTGAGGCGAAGAAGTACGTGAAGACAACTTACCATCCCACTCGAAGCCTAGCACAGGCTGTCAAGGAGGTGCGAGAACACACCCAGAACGAAAATGGTAAACGGAATGATTATGTAGATGGCGTCCTATTCAGCAAAGATCATGGT
This sequence comes from Coniothyrium glycines, assembly GCA_025742365.1. NCBI lineage: Eukaryota > Fungi > Ascomycota > Dothideomycetes > Pleosporales > Coniothyriaceae > Coniothyrium > Coniothyrium glycines. The sequence continues at coordinate 227,330 of JAMXIJ010000026.1, forward strand.
GCTATTGTTACTGGGGAGTTGACCGACGACCTTCCGCCAGACGCCAAGCCTCAGACGTTTAGCAATCCCTGGGATCCGTGGTTTTACTTGCATGTCGAACAAGCAACACGTTCGTCCGACGTACCAGTCGTTGATTATATCCCTCTTGCCGAGTACATGTTCCGATACGATCGTGGTGGCTTCTGGATCGGTCGATCAGCCTTTAGCTACATGCGTTTCCCATTTAACAAGTACACTCGCTGGTTTCTTGACGACTTTCTGCATACACGCATGCTGTATCGCGCCCTACACGCCTCTGGAATCGCTACTCGATACATTGTTCAAGACATGGCATTGCCATATTCCAATGCCGAGAAATTTATTGATTACACCGATAAGACCTTCGATATCTGGCCAATCTGGTTATGTCCACTGAAGCAAAGCGAGCAGCCAACGATGCACCCTCATACCAAGGGCCCCCTCAAGGATGATCAGATGCTCAACATAGGCTTGTGGGGTTTTGGACCAAAAGACCCAGAAGAGTATTTGCGCAAGAACCGTGCGCTTGAAGAGACACTAGGAGAAATGGGAGGTATGAAGTGGCTCTACGCACATACCTACTACAAGGAGAAGGACTTCTGGTCGCAATTTGATCAGGAATGGCACGACAAGTTGCGAAAGCAGTACAAGGCAGAATCCTTGCCAGCAGTATATGATAAGGTGCACGTCGACATTGAAAAATATACGCAGATGGTAAAGAATGACTGGGGATTGAAATTGAGGGGTATATGGCCATTAGGAGGCTTTTGGGGCATCTGGAAATCCATCAAGAGCGGCGACTACTACATACACCGCAACTCAACCTGGAGGACAAGAAGCTGATTGCTAACGTCAACACATCGTTCGGATTCTTTGCAGGGTTCATAGGTCTCCGTGAATTGCAGCATTCGCGTCATGAGGTCGGTCTGCGCAAGAGGCAGAATCACTTATATGGCGAGTAAGATGTATTCTCTAGGACACATTCTTTCATTTTGGGATGATGTGTACCTGTCTGTGACAACCATCTCACATAGTACAGTGGTGCTTGGAACTTGCTCTTGATAATTCGGCCCAGATCCTCGAATACTGTAAGTTTGTCTAAAGTACTAGGAGGTCAATTTGCATGTATCAAACGAATGTCCTGTAGACAAAGATGTTTCGGTCCTTAATGCACACTTTAAATCCCGCAGACAGAGTGTGGCGGTACGAACGGGCTCACGAGGGCGTTTGTGGCCTGCGATTTCAGATCCCATTTGGTTGTTTACGCAAACGGAGAAGATTTCTTACAGCCTTTGAAGATCTTCTTTTGAAGTGTGATGATGGTAAAGGGTGAATTCGAATTCCGGTATTCTCAAAAATGCGCTAGGTACCGAAAGGTAAGGTAGGTACCTAACAGATTACATCATCACAGGGCCCGCGCATTTTCATTGCATCTCCTCATCCTTGTGTGTCTCGACCTCTCCCAACGTTGCCTGGTAGCTAGTTCTGTTCGGCTGGTCCTGCATCCACAAGCAACCATATCATTTGTTGACGATGACATGCTTCTGACAGCGACGACCAAACATAGTCGCTGCGGATGAGGGCGGAGCTTTGCCGAGACGACCCGTGAATGCGCTATAGCGATCATCCTCCTACCTTGGAGCCATCTTCACATCATCTAAAGACCTTACGACCATAACAGTCGGTGTCGTCAAGCAGAGACAGAAGTACGTCGTTTGCAAACGCACATAACGAATAGCACGCCGACCTTGCAGACTTGTCCTCGGTGTAGCCAAAGCTCAGCAAAGCGCACGACCTGACCATTGCGCTAGCATGGAAAACCTGGAGCCAAAGAAAGGTGGATTTTTCTCCATGTTTGGACGGGCACCTAAAGAGCCAGGACCACGAAAGAAACTCGCCAAGCGAGGGCCCGGGGACGATGCATCGGGAAAGCTTGATCTTGATGCAGTAGCGAATCCACGACGCCAAGATTCCGGCAGCTTCACAAGCACAAGTGTCGATCTGAGCAGAAATGACGGTACTTTGCCAACATACGAAGAGGTTACTGGGATTCCGCCTTATGCTCTGAGAGATAACCCTTACACCGCGGTGAATACTCTTCCTGAGAACGGCTGTGTCCCCGCACCGGCAGTACCCCAGTTGGCTGAATACCGACGGAATTCAGAAGGACGACAGCAATACGCGCAACCGATGTATAATCTGCAAAGCTCACAAGCGCTATCTGTCCCCCAAGTACAGAATGAAAGCCTCAATGAAAAAAAGTCTCAGTGTTACCCTCCAGTGAAAGCTCAACCTTCAAGATTAAGCAAGGCGCATCGAGCACCTAGAGCTTTACGGCGAGACGATATCCTTGACAAGGACACTGGAGAACGCAAGGATCTGACAGAAATGATGCACGCATTCACTTTCATTGAAGGCGTTGATTCCATCGAAGAAGATATCATTGAAGCTGTTCTGATGTATGATCCAACCAAGCCGGACGGTACTGCGACACTCGGTAGCGCCTCGCCTGAAATCTGGCTACGGGTCGCCGATTTCTTAACACCCTTGGATGTGGCAAACTTGTCTTCCACGTGTCGGACACTTTACGCTCGCCTTGGCCGACACCCGTACACCCTGCTGGCCAATGCCGGGAATCGGCCCGATCGTCTCGACTTCTTGCTAGCGATGGACCATAAACTTCCGCGCCACCTATTCTGCTTTCCCTGCGCACAGTGGCATCTTCGCATACAACCTGGATCTGAGAGCCTGAAACCGCACAACGTGCTCAATCCGTTATTCGAGTGTCCTAACCGAACAAACGTGCTCGTCCCTCCACCTCGCCTCCGCATCAGTGAGGGCCGAACTCTCCCTTTCGCATTTGCCCAGCTGGCCAGAAGATGTTGGGCTTACGGGCAAGATTATGGGATTCCTCACGGGGCACTTGCCCGTAGGTGGAAGGACGCATACTCGGACTGGTCACACGACAGCACGTACCACATCACCGATAAGGGCCATGTACTCATGAGGGTACGGTCACAACATTATGTGGAAGGTGGCATGACCGATGCGGGGAAGCGCTTGTTACTGTTCAGCAGGGGCGATTATACCCCGTATTTCAGTGTCTGTTCGCACTGGAAGAACGGTGTTCTCACGTCGATCCCCAAATGCGCGCTTAATCATATTCCATTTGTCGCCCAAACGGATGTCTTCACACAATACCGAGAGAAGACGTCGGGCAGGAAAGCCGTTGGCGTGGTCAATTTGTGTAACACATGTCGACCTATGCGGCGTTGTCCCGAATGTCCTACCGAATATCTGTTCGAGTTGAAACTCGTTGAAGACCGATCCGTGCGAGGCTACGGGCCCGACAGATTCAAGCAAGCTATCATTGTAACACGTTGGAGCGATCTCGGTCCAGCACGCAGCCCAGCAGACCCCGAGTGGGCAGCGATCGTTGGCGATAACCAGAACTATGACAGTTTCAAGGAAATCGGGCGACGCGCAATAAGCGGCATCTTTGAAAGTGCTTTCACCGATACAATTCCAGGTCAGAGAATCATAAGCATGAACCCCGAGAAGGTCAAGGCAGACGAAATTGGAGGAAACTGGTACTGAATTCGCGGAGAAATTATCTTTCATATGTACATATACACAATTTTCTTCGCGCGAACTTATGCACACCAACTAATCATCTTCGATGCAAACCATGCCCATCTTGAGGTAACACGCGCTATCCGACGCCTCTTATGCAGGATTCAGCAAAATACAGATCAAGAAACCACATCTAAGGTGCTCGCACTACCTTCCGTCCTGTTACTTCATAACGCTGCAATTCTTGGATGATCTTTGGAGAGTCGGCAAAGTCATAGACTTCGATTTTTGGGGTAATCTTGCCTTCCAAGGCAAGTTGTAGAAGCTCATCCATTTGCTCGTTCGTCCCAGTAGATGAACCTCGAATGACCAGACCTGACGATGTTAGCATGAAGCCGATGAATATCAAGGCGAGGACGTACCTCTGTTGGCAATGTGGATAGGGCTCATGGGAAACATGAAGGTATCGGGCGGTAGTCCAACACACACAAAGACGCCGCTGTTTCTAACGAGTTCCGGAGCCTGTGTATACGCTCGCTCGCTACCAGCCACACAAATGACACCATGTGCACCCTCGCCATCGGTGAGATGCCTCACAGCTTGAACGACATCCTGCTTCGCATAGTCGACAAAGGCAACTGCACCCATTTCTTTGGACAGCTTCTCTTTCTCCGCACCGCTGTCAATTGCAATAACCTTGTACCCCTTGATCGTCGCTATCTGCACACCAATGTGCCCGAGGCCCCCTCCCGCGCCAACAATGGCCACATAGTCGCCCTTTTCCACCTCAGGAGCAAGTTTCGACACGGCGCCCGCCAGACTCAGCCCAGCGCATAGCAGAGGCGCAGCAACCTCACTCTTGACGCCCTCAGGAATCAACGTAACGAAATCTGCATGCGCAACTGTGTACTGCTGCAGAGTACCCCACACGCTCCGGCCCGTATTCTTCTGCGAACCACAATGATTGATTTTACCCTTCTTGCAGCTCGTGCACTGGTTACACGCGCTCCACAACCACTTGATGCCGACCCTTTTGCCCATCAGGTCTTGCGACACGTCGGGCCCAAGCTTTACGACAGTGCCCACGCCCTCATGACCGGGGACTGGCGTATATTTCCCGCGTCCTTCCACGTTCATGCAGTCCGAGTGGCAGATACCGGAACATTCGAGTTTGACGAGGACTTGGTGTGCCGCGGGCTGCTGGACGTCAACGTCATTGCGGATTTGGAGGACGCAGGACGGCGAGGGGTCTTGGATCCACGCAGCTGTCTGGGTAGTGGGTATGGGCGCTGTCATGATGTTTTGTGCTCGACTATCTAGGCGAGTGTGGAGGCGATGCTATTGGAACTTGGGGATGGGCGTGGGAGCGTGGTTGGGGCCGAGTGGAAGGAGTCGCAGGGGTGTGAGGAGTCAGTCAGTACTACTCTTCAGCATTCCCAGAGCTGGTATAGAAGTTGCTGGGCAAAATAAGGAGTAAGGCCGGACAACCTGAAAGACTCAATGGCGAAAGTGGTGGTCACTCAACTGCCGTGATGGTTACCTACCCCGCGAGCCCCACGTTCGGCCACCTCCGAAGGCTACCAATCAGAATGTGTCAACCTCCGCAAGCACAGCACCACTGCGATCATGTACCAGACGGTCCCTTCTGACATGGCCATGCGGTGTTAGGAACTCATACAGCCTGACGTTCATGTCTATTCCCTCCTCGCAAGGAGCGGCTAATCATGTTATCCAAAATAACATACTGCAACAACATCGTGTTGCTTGTCATCCCCGGTCAACAGTCGCGCACGGTAGATACAAGGTACCGTACTCCCTTCTGTCAGCTACGAGGGAAATTGACAATGGTCGCGACGAAGTGACGAACGAATTAAAACTATTTCCTCAAGCAGCTCTTATCTGTGATTTGTTCGTCATCTTTTCAGACACCCCTGCTACTTTCCCTCGTAGCTGACAGAAGGCGGTATATGACGCTGAGTCAGACGTGACACAGAGAAGATCATAAGACTTCACAGACCGGAACAGCAACGAACGTTCGACTCTAAATCTGACCAAGTGTCTACAATGGCGACGAAACAGCTGGAAGACTTTATGACCGAAAAGCTCGCATCACATCTTCAGCGCGACCAAGATGACGACCGGCCAATTGTTCTGATGACCTGTGGCATGGCGGGTGCTGGCAAGACGACCCTTGCGAAACATGTCCTTCTTCGTTGGCCGTCAATCCATCGACTATCCATGGACGAGATCATCAATGAAAAGCACGGTATATACGGAGTCGACTACCCCGCTTCTGCGTCTCTGTATGAGCAGTACCTCGACGAGGCTGACACAATCTACCTGTCCAATTTCCACAACTTCCTGGCAGACAAGAAGAACGTGATCCTGGAAAAGTCTTTTCACGCGAAACAAGATCGAGCTGAATGGAGAGCCACTGCCGAAAAGGCTGGTGCAAGAGTTGTTTTTGTGTTTCTAAAAGCAGAGGGTGACGCTGGGAGGGAGTTGCTCTGGGAAAGGATTTGCAAGAGAAGTCAAGGAGCGAAGACGGCAAATTCAGCGCTCGACATTAGTAGAGAGCTGTTTGACGAGTACTGGAAAGGCTTTGAAGAGCCTGACGGTGAAGGCGAAATTGTTCTTAAAATTGCTGGAGTAGATACCATACCCTAGTGGCCATCACCATCGCAATTGTACCTCCATGACAGCTATCACCTCTTCGTTCCCGTCACAAGAATAGGTCAGAGCACATCTCAAGTGGAGCTCGCCTCTTTGGGAGCTCCGTCAAAATTGCTTGCGATGGCCTCTGTTCCAGATGCGGGCCAGCCTGCAAGTGTACCGTCCTTCTCCGCCTGGAGAATCAAGCGTGCAAATTTCGTGACTGCTTCCTCCAACGATGACCAGCCTTGGCCATTCTTGACCCGCTTCAGCAACTCCTCAGCACGAGAATTATCCACAGTGCCCTGGTCCAGAACTTCTTCAATGCTGTCCAAGAATTCGTGATCTGGCGCCACTTTCTTGAAGATGTCCAAGATATCGTTATAGCAGTAGCGCGATGCGATTGCCAAAACGCGTTCGTTTTTGACATCTGGCTGCGTAAGAGCAGCCACGTGTAGTAGCGCGGTGTCCTCCACGTCGACGAAGAACATTGGTGGAGTGAGTTGGGCAGGGAGTTCGCTGCCCATCCAAGTAAGTTTCAGTATAACACTGGAACTAAGGCATCCAAGCTTGTCGGGCCGTGTCAAAGTCCCGAAATTGACGTTGGGTACGACGGTGTTGAACGTGAAATGGGGTTGATGCTCCTTGATCTACTTCCAGCTGTGCTGCTCAGCTTCCGTCTTCCCAGCCATGTAGTTTGTTATTGATCGTTTCCAGGTTGGCTCAATCGGCAGTGTCCAGGCGGCCTTGCTAGCTTCATTCCAGGAGTCGGTGTTGACATGATATGGCTTTCCAGGCTCGATCATGATGCAGGCGGATTGGCTGCTCGTGTATATGACGCTTTTGACACTTGGCTCCTTCGCCGCTGACTCAAGCAAGCTCACTGCGCAACGGATGGTATTGGGAATGACAGCCTGGGGATCAGGCCGGTAGCTCTCTGTCACTGGAGAGGCGACGTGAGCGATGCCATCCACACCTTTGACCGCTTCGTCCAGAGCCCCAGGCAGGCCCATATCTGGAACCTTCAAGAGCTCGAAGCGGGGCCCAAAGTGCGACGGCATCCAGTCAAATTTCTTCGCATCGCGTACAGTACCACGCACACGGAATCCCAGATCAAGCAGCTTTTGAACAGTGACGCCTCCAACGTACCTAGCAATGATGTTCAGTCCATGTCATGCAAGCTTTGCACAAGATCCAATTGATTCCACTCACCCACTGGCACCTGTCACAAGAACGAAACCTCCTGGCTGTACGTATGTCATGATCTACGTTTCCGTAACGGCGATGTTAGTAGATGTAGGTGCGTCCTCGAGTTCAGCTTTGGCAGCTCTTATACATGATCAAACAGCCTACGGTGGACCTCAATCCTCGACCAAAGAGCTTGCATGACTCGCCAAGGACGCACTGAGCTTGTCTCTAGAATCGAAGTAGTTGGTCTTGGAGCGGCAGGGACAGCTAGGTGCACATGGCGCGACGCGTCTAGTCTTCCAAGGCTGAATGCTGTCAGCTTACACGGGACGACCGTTAGTCCGAACAACAATTTCAATAGGTGAAGCTTTTCGTTGGAGGTATCAACTAGACCGAACGTGCTTGATACGGATAAGGGAAGATGTGCGCAGACTGACAAATCCAACGAGGTTGAGAAGTTCACGTGAGGAAGCTTGTCAACTAGCAAGTAAGCCCTAGCACGGAGCGATTTAGTGCTACTTGATATATCGATTTGGTGTAAGTCGACTTATGTACAGTACCATTGCTGAAACTACTATGTCCCACGAAATTCCTTGGCATTCCTCTGTATAAACAAAGCGGCCTGAAAGCTGCTATATCTACAAAAATTACTTAGCATTTCTACGTACAGAACTAGCAGCTTAAAAGCTACTATATGCTAGAAGTACCCCTTAGTACCCTTAAAAGGATAGTAAGTAGCCTTAGCTGCTTGCGATACGCATTATACGCAACACTTACTTAACCCCCTTTTTAGTTCCCCTTTTTTTCTTATTTACTTTTTACTTTACTTTCTTTCTAATATTTTATTATTTTCTATAGGTAGCTATACAGTACCTTATACTAAATAAGGGCTTAGCCCCTATATATAAGCTTAGTTTTCCTAAATAGAGGGAGAGCTAGAGTGTAAACAGCCTTAGGCTGCGCTTATAGCAAGGAATGTCTTCTAGGGTTATGCTATAATATATAATTTCTATAGCTTAATATGTCCTATATACCCCTTAGGAGGCGGCTATGGCCTACAGCCTGACCCTACAGGACGTAAATTAATACACACACACACACACACATACAGTACCATTGTAAGGAGACATGCCAAATACCTTGCGCGTGTCAGCCAAGGAAGATAGATAAGCGGGTATCCTATGTGGGGATAGTAAATTGAGCGCAATGGATTGTTCAGCCCAAGCAGCCCTACCCAAAAGCAGCTATCCAGGTCTTTTTCTGTAACTTTCTTGTTAAGTGAGAGCCACGTCATCCCAACATTGGACTACATAGAATGATTTAGGCGTTCGCTCTGAGCTGTTGCCGATACATCCCGCTCTTTCATGCTACATCTCTATGATCGCCCCCGGATGTATGTATCAGCAACAGTCTATGTATAGCAGCGGCAGAGCTCCAGAGATACCCTCGATGAGAAGTGAATGACAATGCGTTGATATACGCCGGAGTACAGTGGCTGTGCGTCACAACATGTGCCGTTGCATCTCCACAACACCCACGTATGAGAATTGACTGACTACAAGTACGTACCAGCCGCTTCGAAACTTGCGACGTCATTATTCAAAAACTTTACCGACTTGACACTCGCATCAAACTATGTGGCTGCGAAGCATCTGAAACTTTGTGGCGCTGCTGACGGTGGGTTAATCCAGAGTGAAATTCATGCAGTGAAAGTTAATACGAATGTACCATTCAGAATGGTTCTAAGCGCCGACACATGCGTTCCGACTATTGAAACAATCTTTAAACTTTGGTTTTGCTTAACATCCCAGCTTGCACCACGTCCAAATGTCTTCTCTGGACGCGATAAAGAATGACACGAAGTCGCAACCGGATCAGATCTTCGCGAATGCTGTCTCATGCGCGCGAATGGCAGCTTGTGGCAGCGGGATTTCTCAGAAGGCTCCGACTCGGCAGTGGAATGGACAACTCAAAACCTGGCCGCATTGACGGACCTCCACTTCAAACCGGAGCAACAAGGTCGCATGATGGAGTTATGGCAAGGTCTGGCCCAGGGCACGTATGCTGAACACTTCTTCTGAAGCCGGCGAGATGTGGCAGCGTCGATCTCGGTCTCACTAATCATGGTGATAACCCGATGCTATGGGGAGTGTTTCGAGCTGAGACATAATCATTCGTGGTACATGATGTGCCTATCAATAGATCTGATCAAGGAAGCGCATCTTCCAAGACAAATCCTGATTCATACATCTTCTCAATGCTGAATGCCAGTGCACCATCTTCATTCCCTCGATCATTTACACAATATCATTTTGATGGTTTGCGTGGTGATCAACCATGTAGAAGTCTTTTCTACACAATGCACAGCTATTTCTCCAAGCATCCCGACTATGCACTTGCTTGCTCAGACACTCTTTGCAAAACATGTGACCACAAGCACTAAGGCGCCACATGGTTCGATGCGCCTCCAAGCAAATACAGCATTCTGTGTAGACCTCTGTCGAAAATGTGTTCAGATACTGTGTATTGTCGTTTAACAATGGCGAGGTGTGAATGCGATCTGAAGATAGTGGAGCGATCATCGTAGAGTCGAACGGTCGCGCGGACGTAATCACGCTCTTCATTGTGTCGATGATGAGAACCGCGGCACTAGACGCTAATAAACGATTCACAGTCCCACAAGCTCGAGGTAGCACATTGCGCAGTGATCTCGCGGTTGGAAGGGCCTTAGCTGGATCGAGATATTGGCTCCAGGTGGTTGACGCTGACGCGGGCCGAGCAGAGAGTACTGTTGCGATAGCTTGCGAGCCTAAGCTAGCCGTTGTCAGATCGTGAGGAGATTCTTGGGAAGGATGCGATCGTGTTACTGATGACGCTGTAGATTGCCTGAGAGGAGTCGTACTGTGCATGGCTGGCCGCGAGAGCGCGAAGGCATGAGGATTGTGCTGTGCGCACCACTAATGACCATCACGGTCCTGAAGTACCGCTCGTTGTTGGCATCTATGCGCCTTACCCATATGGTGTGATTCTGGGCGTTCGATGCTCGCTCTGCATTGTTGCGCATGTGAAGCACAAAACCATCTTTGAGTAGCAATGTCCACACATATGCCTAGCCTCATTCCATCCTGTGCACATCTTGCAAGACCGATTCTTGCGTATCCGATACAGTAGTCGCACAGCCACTTGTCCGAGAAGTCATAGTAGACGAGTGCTTGACGGGAACAGCCGCGAAACCATTCGCATGTCGTTGGACAAGGTCGCATCGCTCTGGAAGAGAGAGGTGATTTTTGCGCCGACTGGAGTGCTGTCGGCCGGATGACACGGTTGCTGGAGATGGATTATGATGCAGGCTGACTCCAGTGATCGATATATACGAATAACAAAAGAGCACTTAATGCTGTTGACACGGTGATCTTGAAGCAGTAGTTGGTAATTGCCAAAGTCGCGAACAGTTTCGACCAAATTATGGGCAACAATGATGTGCAACATGTGCTGGAGAAGGTGCGGAGCTGCGAAGAACTGGAAGCTGCGCGCGTGTAAATGAATCTCTGAGCAATGTTGATTGTTATCATCCATCATTTATGTACTCTTCAATAACATCTGCATAGAAAATTCGGCCAACATTCTGATGGCTTCGGATCTTCGTTCGCAATTGTGACTCCCCCCACGTATCGTAATGTCCTCGTAGGAAGGCACTGTCGATGCATCTGCCTTCCTTGCTTTCATCGCTCTGTACGAATCGGTCTTGTTTGAAATGCTCTTGGAGTTCACCGACAGCCTCCTTCTTCGTCAGACTTCTCCTCATGCCCTGAAAGAAAGGTACACTGAAGCGTTCATGCACACTGGAGAGAACACGGTGGGTGGTAGCTTTGCACACACCGTTGGTGACTACCTCGAACCCTTGTCCGACGTTGACAACGAACGTGCCCGGAAGATTGGGCACATCGATCCATTGACCAAGCTTATTCAGAACTTGGAGACCTTTTACGTGCGCCGGAGAGGCCTGCAATAGAAATGTCCACCACCCCGAAGAATCCTTGTGTGGGCCAACCCCTTGCCCTTCGCCAGCTGTGGATGCAGGATAACGAACAAGCTTGAGCCGGTGCTGATCTCCAAGAAATGGTAGGAAGGCTAATTCAGGTAGTTCTAGGGCTTCAGCAACAAGCTTTAGGAAGTCCTCACTCAATGTCGTGAGTTCAGACATGTAATTCTGTAAGATCGGACGTAGGGCAGGAAATGCTTCAGGCCACTACATGACGACTTAGCACCACGCAAGATATTCAATGACACTTTATTAAGCAGAGCGTACCTGATTTGGACCTCGTAGTCTCTCAGCAAGCGGTTTATCTTCAGTCCAGTCATCAGTTAGCTCTGTCGCAAACTCGAATTGCTCTCTGTTGTCCGCCTTCCCTGCTGTCGTCTCTGCACCTGCAGCGCTATAGCCCAGAAAATGTGGTGATTTATGTAATGCTATTTGTTCTTTCTCCTTGGTTGACAAGCCGAAAAGCTGTGGGAGCGATTCGATCAGGCTTTCGATAACAATCTGAGGAACGCCGTGATTCGATATGTACAGAAATCCCACAGAAGTGACAGCCCTCCTAAGTTCCACAAGGAGTTCAGTTCGCAAAGCAGGATTCTTGGTCTTCGACAAATCGATCACTGGGATTGAAGTAGTGTCGGAGCTCTCCATGCTTGTTCGAGTTTCTCGGTACAGATTACAGTACCGGTAGCCGCGAATGGTCCGATGTAGCAAGTTGCCTAGAAAGAGGATTCGTCGGAGTCTTTTCTCGAGAGACTCGTATCTCCAGCTCAAGGAGCACCTCTAAAACTCTCGGGAATGCCAGTGCGCTTTGTGGATGATCAATTATCATAGAGTACTCATAATGTTCTTCGCTAACCGCAACTGCCTCGTAAATTGCGTGCTAGCCAGCAAGATGACGGCGGCCGCTAGGATGAGGGATTACATTATTTAGATCCGAGGAATCACCGGCATTTACCCCAATGCATGCCTTCAAATCGGGGACATTGTTTAGATGGCACCACGGCTTTGATGGTGAATGTACCTCCAGTAGTGAGCGATGAAGTTGTCTGTGCCTATGTGGCTCTCATCTATCCAAGTTTTCACACAATGATTCGCCACTCATAGCTATTCACAGAAACGACCATGTGCGGTCCATAGTGAAAGATCAGGGCTTCCGAGCTCAAGGATACAAAAGTTGTAAAAAAGTTCCCTAAAGTAAGAATCATATGCAGTCGTTCTTTGCAACATCAACTTTGACCATGTCTTTGAATTCTGACATCCCAAAATCCGTGGCACGGGCATGGTGGAGCAACGCTCTCCAGAAGCATGCAGGTCATGACCCGGCGTCTGCACATACACCAGTCGTTCCAACCGATCACATACCCCTGAGCAAAGCAGGTAGCGGGTGTTTTGGGTCAGTATTCTTCTGCGTCCCGGAGCATGAGGTTGCCCTTGCAACAGTACCTGAAGATCTGTCTCAAGCCGTTGTTGCTGTAAAAGTCACTGCTAAGGGCGGCCAAGCAACTGCTGCAGATGAGCTGAAGATGCTAAAGTACCTAGAGGTACAAACCCCTCGATTTCCCAGCGCAGAAGAGTTGTTTTCGAAGCTGCTGGACTGGGACGCGTCGGAGCTATCTGGACCCAGCTGGATCATTACATCTACATGGCCTGTTTGCACCGCCCTGACAAATCTGACCGGCTTATTTTCGTCTCTACCAGAAGAGTTCTTGTGGGTTGTGTACATCCAGATGCATAGAGCTCTCGACTTCCTCCACGACATTTGCGACCCGCCATTGGCGCACGGCGACATTCATACAGGCAACATGCTCATTGGATATTCGGACCTAGACTGCTCTGGACTCCCGAAGATCAAAGTCATTGATTTCGGCTTCGCGAGGCTACACCTCCCAAACTCCATCAAGCACGCTCCTCAGGCGAATTCGGATCGCGTGCGGCGCGACGTTTACATGACCTTAGAGGTCCTGGACTCAATCGCACATGAGCCTACTGCTAAAGGTCTATCTAGGCGTCCCATCGACTACGCAACGTCTTCGCGAGAGCCCAGCCCGTCAGACAAGAGCCAAGGATTCCATGACTTCCATGGCGCATTGAAAAATGGCTTACTTTCGCGCATCAACCTGCCGTTGAATCTTCGTCGAGACTTGTGGCACAAGTACGGTGAGTATGCTACCCGCAGTCTAGCTGCAATCTCCGATGACTCTACAGCGAAGATCCGCGCCGTCATTCAGGAAGTGACCAAGCCGATCGTACTAGAGAATCACCAGCGGATGCATGAGCTCTTACAGCAGTCGGCTTAGGATCATTGAAGGTGCAGACGAGGTCATGTGGCTCGCGGACAAGAGGTTAGATATTAACTTCATGAGGAGTTTCAAGTGTCTAAGTTCAACGCCAATAGAAGGCTCATTTCCGTAGTTGAATTCTAGGACTCTTTCCTTTCAAGCAATCGTTCACGTCGAGCCCGTTAAATTCTTTTCCGACTGAGAGTAATGTGCTCTTATCACGAAAGTGAGGCTAGCATCTCTTAATTGTTGTCCTTATCTCTGCAATCTGTATACATCATAATATTGAATAGTGCATCTGATGTATGTATGAGTGTGTGCATTGTGATTTGAAGCAGCGGCATCTGCCAATTTCTCGAGTACATGATCAGAGCGTTATTGTAAGACTCCATAAACCAAAGAGTCACCATACTTGTTCGTCCTGCACTTCTAGATTTTGAAAATCTAGAGTCCTGTTTTTCCAGCTTGGCCTTGGCGAATCAATCCGCCAAACCTTTGTGTCGGCCGTAGCTTACGACTCTGGTGCAACTTGACATTATATGCTCAAAGCATATTGACAAATTCGAGATGGCGTGAAGTTACGGGATGTCGGCATGCATATGTAGCTAGTTTAGGATGCTTCATTCGCATGATTGTGGGGGAGCCGATCATCGAGTTAGACTCTCAGGAGTAGCTCAGCTTTTGACATGAACAGAACTTGGTAGTTGTGGTACATTCGTGTAGGGACCGAATTTGTATTATCAAAGATTAGACTGGTGTTTCAACTGGCAAGTGATGATGATGTTGTTGTTGTTTCGGCCCTGAGCCAATGCGGCGACGTGATGAACGGATCACTTGAGGATTCGCTATACTCGAAGACCAATCCAGCTTCATGTTTAGATGATATTGCTGCATTTCTTCTTCCTAACAGGTTATCTAAGGACAGAAGACGCTGTGTGAGGCTTCGTCCGTTAGAAGAGCCAGCAGTTGGACGCGGTGAGGTCTGTAGTCTGACATTTCCTAGCGGAGGTCGGGCGGTGAACCAAGAGACTTGGGAGCATCGTTGCCAGCAAGCCAGGATCTTCTTCACTTGCTCGAAGAGATGCTTGTTGCTCTTTTCTACTGAATTCTAGTTTTGAGGTGAGCAAAGTAGCATTTTGGATCAATGCGCGTTGACATACGTCGATGTCCAAAGCTGACACACAAGAGTCTTCTGTGCTTGTGCCAAGGTGGCTTTTCTTGTATATTGTGGACATGTTTATAGGTGTTGATAAAGCCCCTGACAGGGTAAATTGGACTGTGACACAGAGATCGCTTCTATGGTAAGACGCTGTCATGACCGTGGTTCTACCTTGTGATATACCATCGCAATGTTAGGCATTCTAGAGCATCAGAGATCTGGCTGCTGCGGTGTCTAGTCAGCCACAGGCGCCTTGAAAAAATGTTCAGCGATCAGGTTGCCCGATGAGGATAGTTTCGGCTCATATGATTCTTGGCTGAATCAATGGAGGCGTGGCGGAAGGAGCCATAACAGCAGCATCGTCTGCTCACAAGACTCTCGATCGTAGCGAGCGACAGCGATCTGGATCTGCTTTTCGAGGACATTTCCAAGCTTCCTGACAAAATCTGTTGTAAAATGCGCATGACAAGGTCTTTGGCATTGCCTAGATCCATGGCATTGATGTAAAGGATGAGTCGTGACTATCTGATAGTCATGATTGGAAGATTCACTTATGCCGTGCAGCTAGCCGCTGCACGAGAGTGTTCGGACTTCTACAGCGGCGTCAAAGATATGGACGATCCTAAATAATATGTATCTCATGATAACCTAGCGTGTTCATTGGTTGGTAGTTGTGTTTAAGCGAGTTGTAAGCGCTAATTTCGGGGTTGGGTATCGGGATTCAAGATGGAAGGAACACGCTGAGATGTGTCTCCTTTGCGTCTTATTGGCAAGAGTATTGCCATACAGACTCGGTATCGTTCCATAAGTAATCAGACAGTGTGTAGGCAGCTAGAAAGAACTCACGATTCTCCTAGTGCTAGCATGGTCATCTCATGCGATCGAATCTGTGAGGTAGAGGAAACTGTTTTGAAGCTCATGCCTCGAATTCCGCTTCGATGACAACGATCTCAGAGGCTTGACAGAGCTCTTCATTGTCATCGTGAATCAAAACCAGTACTGCGTCAAACTCCAAGTTCTGAATTCACGCCACGCGCAGTTCAAGCCCAAGTATCAAGTTGCCCACAGGAGTCCCGTGTAGCCAATCCTAATGCCACTGTGCCAAATGCAAGTCTTGTGGCAATACACGTATCATGTTTGATGCAGTATCTACAGAGCTGTAGGGTCTGCGCGTGCTGAACAACAACATATCCGGATTGCGAGGCTGCGTCTTGAGCTTTAAATGCCTCTATGTCTCTCTCTGCTGCCGAGCCGGTACGATTCGAAAGCCGATGTCGCAGTTTTCTGTGTTGTACTCTTCTTCTCCGAAGGAATATGGCTGCATCTGTGTCCATATGTGTAGAGTGACAGGTGCCCAGAAAGTGCAGGTTGTGCGTCCACATGTGGCGCTCAGCTCGGATCCGGTGCCACACACTTACGGCCCCGCCAATGGTCGAAGGCAGTTCTGATACACAGACGAAATGTCCATTGGGCCATTCAGCATGGCTTGACGGACGTCGGACACAACTCGCTACCACAGTATGGCGCAGCCAGTTGGGCCCTCGCGTGTCTGCAGCGAAAGGTGATGGGAGACGTGAAGCTTGCGGCAGAGACCGCCAACGCGTGCCTCGTTGCGGCTAGCGTGAGCGCTAAGCAACTTCACCGGACCCTGCTTATGGTTCGGCCTCCGACTAGACACCTGCCGGAGATGTTCTTGCTGACATCCGGCCACGATAATATATCTTTCTGAAGATGCTTGGGGATCGAGATTCCACGCTTCCACCAAGCATTCTTTCAAGCACGACCATCACCACATGTGCCGCTGGCAATTTTCGCCTTAGCAAGTTTCGCAGAGCAAGATCCACCTTGACGAAGCCCTTTGCAACATAGCCTTTCTGACTCCATCCTGATTCCAAAGCAAGTATCGGAGAAATGTACCAAACGTCCAATGACTCGGTCTTGGTGATAGGTGGAGCAGGCTTCGTCGGACACCATCTGACCGACCATTTTGTTTCCAACAAGTCGTTCTCAAAAGTCCATGTCCTCAGCCGGAATGCAGCCTCGAGTAAGGACCATGTCGTCGGCGTACAGTATCTAAACGGCGATGTGACCGATGAGGCATCATTACGAAAGGTCATTGAGGACACCAAACCAGCTGTCATCATCCATGCTGCTTCGCCGTCGCCAGTAACAGGCACAGCACACGATTTCAAGGAAGTCAACATCCGAGGAACGGGCAACCTCCTTCGAGCCGCCAACGAGTCCGAGCATGTACGCGCCTTTATTTTCACATCATCATCTACCCTGGCTAGGGGTCACGAGCATATCGATCTCGACGAAGAATGCCAGCTCGCCAACGAAGACTCAAGCGCATCTGCATACGCGCACAGTAAAGCCATTGCCGAACTTCGCGTTCTGGGCGCCAACGACCCCAAACTTCGTGAGCACCCTAGCTGGAAAGGTCATCTTGCGACGGCATCCTTGCGTTTCCCAATCATATATGGCTCACATGACGATGCGACGATTCCAGGTTGCCTCAACGCCCTAGCCAAAGGCCAAACCAACACTGTTCTCGGTGACGGAAAGAATCTTTGGTCATTCTGCAGTGCCGCCAACGCAGCAAACGCACACGTCCTGCTTGCTGCAGCACTACTCGACCCCTCGGCCAAGCCCGAACATCTCGAAGTTCACGGTGAAGCATTCAACATCAACGACGGCAATCCATACCCGTTCTGGGACTTTGCAAAAATGGTCTGGAAAGCCGCCGGCCACACCAATAGTCCTGCACAGAACGTCCACCACGTTCCTGTCGCACTTGCTCTTGCCCTCGCTGTCGTGCTAGAGTGGACATTCTGGGTCTTCACCTTGGGCCTGAAGCGGCCGTACAATCTCGGCAAGCAGCAAGTAGAGTACGCATGCTTTACGCACACGTACAGCATCGAGAAGGCGCGGCACAGGCTGCAGTACAAGCCAAGAGTAGACTTTGAACGAGACGTTAGCAAGGCGGTCGAATGGAACTTGGAGCAAGGCGGATGGGGCGACAAGTTGCAGGGCGGCAAAGGTGTCAAGGCAATGTAGTCCCGCAACACACACACACACACTCACAAAATTGCGACTGGAACATATGCGGCATTGGCGCCATCAAACACGTTCTCCTAGGGTTTTTTCTCGTCTTCTCGTTCACTTCACATCTACCAGCCCCGTCTTGGGCATGCATAGCGTCGGAGTAGGCCTTTCACGTGCTATGGGAGATATAGAGAAAAATACATGCGTCAAACTAGCAATGCCCCATGAGTGAACAGCAGGCAGCATCATTGACACGTCTGCACAATGTAAGGACAATGTCTGTGAAGCAGGGATCGTGAATTCATTGACCAGTAAAATATATAAGGTGATTACAAAGGTAGGCAATATAGGTAGGCTAGCTCCGCTGCTCATGGATCGGAAATCAATTTGTTAAATAGCAATCATAGAATTGCCGCCGATCGTCTCAAAACTCGAGCTTGCTCCAATTATCATTCCACCAAAAGATGAAATTGGGCATGGATTGTCGAGACGTCAAGTCGTGAGCCTAGACTCGACGAGCCGGATCGTGATGCGCGAAGCCAAATTCCTGCTCGATATGAATATCCTTCTTGCTCATTGTGGTAGCCACGCCATCTAGAACCACATCATCAAGCTCTTTGCCCATTGCGCATATGCAAACGCTCATTTGACCACCTTTATCCGCTGTGTCCGAGGTGCTGCTACCGACCGTACTTGAAGCTGATCTGTGAAACTCGCCATTGAGGAGACGGTGATGCGAATTCGGACCTGTAGGCAGTGCATCGGTATTGGTGGAAACACCAGCCCAAATGGCAGATAGTGGAAGGAAGATGCAGACAACTGTCAGGGCCTGTGTGGCGAGTTCTGCACCGGCAATGCTAGGGAAGAAGTGCAACAATGAGAAAATAGCTGTACAGCGTTAGTGAACATGGCACGGGAGAGAGTTCAAAGATGTGATGTACCTGGTACGAACATGGTCTGGCAACCCATGATGAAGACGATCTGCATTGGCCCAAATTGCGGCATGTTGAGACGGCGCCTCTGCAAGACAGCAAATCCCAATTTGAAAGTGAAGACACAGCTGAATGACCAAATCGCAACTGCTTCAGCGATATGAAAGCTGTTGATGAGGTTTGCGTAGCTGGTGGCATCCTGGTAGGCGAGAGTTTGTTTGATGACCACTGAGACTGTGGCTACCCTGAGACCGAAAGCGACGCAAGCAATGCACGAGGTGATTCCCAGGATGATGTTGCGCTGCTTGGGCGGTGTGATCGCACAGACTGCCCATACTTGGACACAGAGTGACACGTAGATCAGCGCCGCAACAATCATGGCCACAACTTGGGATGCGACATTGGTCGCACGGTCAGCTGCGGTGATCCCGGTACTGTCGCCAGTGATCTGGAAGTACGGGTTCCATAGAGTACTGGTCAAGAAGCAAGCTAGCAATATGCATCGGATCGTGTTGGAGAACAGTGCGAGAGCATTGATGATGAAGATGAACGATTGTCGCTTCTCTGGACGCGTGAGCAAGAGAAGTACCAGCAGCAGCACTAGCGAAGCTCCGATTTGAGAGGCGTAGTTGATTGCGAGACGATGGCCGTAGACACGAAATTCATCCATCTGGTTCATGGTGACCGTGTAGTTATTGCCATAGCTGTCGAAAATCGTGAACGGTTGGGTGTATGGGTCAAAGTCTGGAGGGGGAATCATGCTCGTCATGGTTCCGAGTTCCAAGGTCTCTGAGCTGATGACGTCGCGCTCGAGAAGACTCTTGCACGAGAAGCCGTGGCGGATTGTTACTTCGATCGATGATCGTTGGATGTTGACTCGTTGAGGGTTGTAACTTGGGATGGGTTGCTGAGGGAATTAAGTTGGAAAGGCTAGATTCAGAACGATCGAATAGCACTGAAGAGATATTTGAGTTCAGAAGAATGAACGAGCCGAGCAATTGCTCGTGCAGAAGTAATGAGTGGACATTCAAGGACAATATCTAAAGAAATACTGCAGCACCAGCGTGAAGGACACGTTCTACAATGGTAAGTGCCTCGCGGCTCCGTGAGATTGTGTTGGTATCTCGACTCACCACATCGGCCGGGTGTTGTGTCGTTAGAGGGTGAGTCTCAGACCAGGGGTGGGCTCTTACTATTGTTCTTCGTCCCCTTCACCCGAAGCCAAGGAGATCTCGCTTCAGAGAACTATAAGAACAACACATAATGGTTGGTATCACCTCAGCATGTCTTGCAGTGAATCGTGAATCGGTCCAAAGACCTGGGCGAAGACTATAGCATCGCTGTTTGTGGCCTGGCGATGGTGATAGTGGAGTTGGGCAACTTCCTTGCTATTGTTCTTAGGCACCAGCACTGTCAAAGTTCCAAAACCTGCTGTTTGCTTTTCCGTGGACGGGAACGCGCCGCCGATGGACCATGGCGCATCCTTGACACTTGATAGCTGGAGAGGATATTGTGTGTAGCTGAGCATGTTCCTTGGAGGTCTATGTGAGTGTGCCTGTTGCAACAGAGCTGCGCTGCTGCGGTGTCGTGGGTGTTCAACATGGGGCGAGTGGCACTTGCTCTCCATCACGCGCTAAGCCCGCGCTAAAGGCTAGCGCGAGCTGCACGTCATCCAGCCGAGGGCGTGACTTCGTGATGTCGCGTTTGAGTCTACAACACCACACGCGTCCACCGAACATGCCCTGGACATTGCACGTTGCAACGCCGGGGGAAGATCCAACTGCGTACGTCTTGAGTCATGACGGCGATTGGCATGTCGTAGTCACAAATCTTGCCTCGTATGTGCGACTTGGGGTTGTCGACACCCTAGACCCCAGGCTGCACACCAGGCTTGGCCAGATTGGTAATCGTTCTCTCCCGCGGTCGACATACCTTTCTACTAATACTGAAAGCATTGCACGCCGGCTATGCCAAACTGGAATCCGTGGAGAAGAGCTTGTTGATTGCATCCGCCCATCGTGCAGCAGATCACATTGCACAGGAGTACGAGCTGAAGCCTGCAGCACAAGGACGGCATGAGATTTTGCTGCTCCGGGATGGGGATCTAATCAAGTCGGAGAGAACCACCTCAACGCTGACTTGCACATGGAGTCCCTCCGAGGTGCAGGTCAATTCTTCCGCAGCGGACAATGTGGTAGTAGACTCTATCGATGCCAATGACCTGAACGAGGCTGCAGAGATCGAGACTGAGGACGAAGATGGAGATCTCGGTCAAGCTGCGACGGCAGTACTGGCTACTCAGATCAAGTCCCAACAATCGTGTGCGACACCGATGCCTGCTCTTTTACATCAACGATCTGTCGTTGTTCAGGAAACGCCCACAGCAGCTCGCACTTTGAATGTGGCAGACTTTCCTGCAATCCCTGGCGTCGGCGAAGACAGTTCTGACCCCACAATAAGCAAGCTATTCGGAATTGACGCTGAGCAAAATCGTGTAGAAGAAGCATACTCGACCGCTCGCACTGCTGTGTCCAAATCGAACATATCCTCTAATATCGGCAATGCAGACTCGGCACTTGAGCGGACATCGGTTGTTGGGTCTGTCCTAGAGATCATGGCTCAGTCTGGGGCAGTTGTGGGCGATGCTACAGATGTCGCAACATCTCCTAAACGGAGAAGCTCACCTCAAGTTCGGCCCAAAGCAAATCGCAAGCGGTCAGGTTCCACAATGGAAGGTACTGCTATGGACTCCGATGTGCAGCTCGATAGCCAACCCTCCAAGCGTGCAAAAGCGAACGTAGAGAGTCAAAATGACACTCAAGATAGCCGCTTTAGTGTTATCGATGTTGAGATGACGCCTCAAACCGCGACGAAGCGCAGAGCACGGATCTCTACCGCCAACGAATCTCTCGATCCACATGCACAAACTCCAGTGAGGTCACAGAGGAGTTCGCAACGTTCAGCTACCACTATAGGAGACTACGAAGGGCCCAAGCCTCAGGTCCTCCTCAGTAATTCGAGCATCAGCAAGACAAGTCAGGCTGCGAAATTTCTCAAAAAGCAAGGCGGTGCATTCATTGAGACCATGACAGAGAGCTTCAACATCTTGTGTGTAAGGGACGGCGAGCTCCATAAGACACCTAAATTGTTGACAGCTATCGCACGTGGTATCCCTATTGTCACGGACAAATGGCTCCTGAACTCTGCCAAATCAGGTCGTTTACTAGCGGTCACAACCTACACGCCCTCTGCGCCAAGGCAAGAAAAGGAGTGGAAAGTGAACCTACACGAGACTTCGGGTAGCCCTCAGACACCTTTTGACGGATACACGATACATTTCACGAAAAGCCTCAAAGCTACCTATTCGCCGTTCAGCGAGATAGAACAAGTCTGCAGAGCAGCCGGGGCGAAGAAGGTCACTAGTGGTAGGATGGACAAGACTGGAGACATCATTGTCCTCGGCGTGGACGAGAATGACGGAGAGGTCGAAAAACTCACCCATGAAGGCATGGCGTGTTTTCAGAAAGACATCATCGCGCACAGCATCTTCCAAGGCCACGTTGACCTGCAAAGTGACGACTTCAAGATTGGTTTCAAGAAAGCTGGAATAGCCACAACCAAGGACGACAAGAAGAGAAGTCGAAAGATCAAATGAGCTCAGATGCGGCGCCAATAGCATAATTCAACGATCCCAATGAAGCCCTTATAGGAGGAGTAATACGATGTCACGCTGTTACGGCATAGCGATCGGAGTCTACGGTATGCATTGAACCTACATGAATCCGAACCATGAAGTATCGGTAATCTGGTACCAAGCGGACCGCAAAGATAGGTGCATAAACCCCAGGAGCTAATCTAATCTTCGACATCCATGTTAGAACGGCATGCACGTGGTACCCATCTTATTTTCCGCTAAGCGAGCTGTTCCCACACTGTCATAAACATGGGAGATCCACATCAGTAAAAGGTGCATACACACTCAGTCATAATGCTCATCGCCTAATTGATCAACAAGATTATATACTGAGTGTTTCGAACGGACATGAAATCACGTGCAATACCACGGCGCAGATGCGCTATGACATGATAACATGTCCTCCGTGGCGCAATTGGCTAGCGCGTTCGACTGTTACACACAGCAAATCGAGAGGTTGGAAGTTCGAGCCTTCCCGGGGGAGCGTTTTTTTGCTTGCGATACACTGCGGATTTGATATTGGCAGTGCAGTTTGGGTGTTAGAACCGGCGTCTACTTTTTGCCGGGTTCGAGCGCCTCTCTTGGCACAACCACTACGCTAGCACGTCTCTTCATGAAACACCCAATTTATCGAATGAGCTCGACTTCAATTCCACCGCTTTAGCTGCTCACTCTGAAGAATTTCCATCGGTAAGCTGTGGCAAAGTATTGCCCAGCTTTTCCGTTTTGCTACTACTGGCCTCTTTTGATGCGATATACTCATCCAAAATCCAAAATGCATTCCGGCCAGGAACCGAAGTATTTTCGCAGCGGATCAAGCTCTTTAAAATTTGGTAGGGAATATACGTTGAGGCCTGAATAGTCTGAACGACTACCTACCCGACAATTGCCCAATCTGGAGCGTCCAGAGGCCGAGAGTTGCGGCTGAGTAGTCAGCCTCGCGTAGCTGTGGCGAAGAGCCGCACCACGAAGCACCGGCGGCACTGATGTCTGCTGAGCAGCCCATTGGCGCATTTGCATGAACCCTTCTACTCACGAATTGTCAGAGCGCGGGTAATCAATCTTGTTAAGTATAGATTTCGACCAGTAATTCCAGCTGCTTCACACTTCTCCAAAGTCATGCTCGTGGACTGCTTGATGTGGAAGTCAGAACGTACTCGTGTGCTTCTATGTAGAGAAGGCAGCGAATTGTAAATCTTAACAGGAGGAATGAGTCTGCTATATAAGTCATCGACACATTTTACCATGTCTTCCTTTTTTCATATTTATTCTGAAAGTCTGCTTAGTCGGGCTGTTTGCATATACCGTTCTACATCTTCAACTTTCGAGATTCCTGCTATTCATTCACGAGAATGATACCCATTGTATTCTCCTCGCCATTGGGTCCAGCTTCAGCCCAGCACGCAGCCCTTGCAGCTCAAGTCCAATCCCAGACCCCACAGCAAGCTCAGTCACTAGACCAACCCTCCAGCACGCCACAGTCATCGGCGGCTTCGAATGTGCGGGCTACATGTTCGTCTTGTATACTGGGATGCTCGTTAACAAAGACAGTGATTCCTTGATTAACTACGACTTCGTCTCAGCAGTAACGGCGATTGATTGATCTATCTTTCTCACAACGTGAGCATCGTATCGAGAAGGGGATTCTTCCCCATCGACAGCCGCACGTAGTCCACCAATTGTAGCAATGTCTAGGTACCTCCTCGTTAGATTAAATTAGCGCTAAACTGATACTAATCATAAACTTCAGCAAACCTCACTGGAGCCTCCAGTTCGGTTCTTCCGCTTCCGCAAAAAGATCGTTATTATTTCTTTTTATGAGTTCCGATGCAGTATTGTCAGGAGGGGCCATGGGAATTGACCGACATACGTTTAAGCCACACCTCTGCTCCATGTTCATTGGAATTGGAGACTGCTTGATGTATGTAATAGAATTTGGTTAAGATTAGAAAACTTGCGCAGGTGAGTTTCGCGGAAAGATGAGCAAGCGGCGTGGATAGGAAAAACGAGATTTCAAGCCAGATCCTTAGAATATTCTAGTATTAGAAATTTTAAGGCCTCGAGTCTGGCATTTGTAAATGTGTTTAAGTGATGTGAAGTCAAGAGCTAAGGAGGTGCCGAGGCTAGAGGTTATGGCTTTATGTCTGACGCACAAAGAATACCTTGCCATGCTTCTGTCGAGATGGTCGGCGTCTTGACACATGCACAGGTAGCATGACCTTCACCCTATCATTACACCGAACAAGATATTGAGATTAATGAATTCTAGTCTACGATGCTCAACGTGGAAAGGCCCCCTGTAAGCATGCCGAAACTAGCCTACGACATGCCTAATCTCATCACGTGACAACGTGCACCCCTCCACGCGACGCGTCGCACCCCACGTCCCGTCACCGTTCCCGTTGCACAGCACACTGCACCAAGTCAAACTCAACACTTCCTACCGCCGGCACCCAACACTTCACTTAACAAAACAAATCACGACAAAACAAATCACGGACACTTGAAACGAGACAAGAAAATAATATGGACCACCCGCAAACCCCCCGCATCCTCGCCCCCCACCTGCAAACCTTCCAGCACCGCATCGTCCGCGTCCTGGGCAAAGTCGTCCAACTACGCGGCGAGCAGGCCGTCATCGACGCCGGCGGGAACATCGACGTGCTCCTGACACGGGTACGTTGGCAATTTTCTCTTTCTCTTTCTTTCCACTCCCCCCCAAAAAAAAACTCCACTTATCGTAACCCATCCCAAGTTTTCTCTTTTTCTTTTCCCCCTTTCGCCCGCGAGCCTCGCAACAACAGCCACCGCCCAAAAAGAAAACGAGTCGTCACGTGCATGTATATACGTGTGTTGGCCATGCAGCATGTGTAGTCATACTTACGTGCAGCGCGCATTGCTGACATCAACCGCGACACACAAATAGGACTCACACCTAGCCGTCGGGCACGCGGTGGAAATCATCGGCAAAGTAGACGCGAATCTGAACATCAAGGTGCAAGCAGCCACGGATTTTGGGACGGGCATCGGTATGTCAAGTTTCCCCCCCCTTTTTTTTTCTCGTCTCTCTTATTTTTTATTTTTTTTGTTTTTTTGAAAGGGGGGATTTTTTCCCCCCATGGGGTAGGCGTGGGCATGAAGAATGGGGTTGCAGGGCGGTGGACAGTTAGAGGGAAAAGTGTAACGCGGGCTGATTGGCGAATGTGGCAGATTTCAATGCAGCGAATGCGGTGGTGGAGGCTACGCATCGGTACAAGGAGATATTCTATGACGAATGAGTGGGGGTACGGTGGGACGTCTGGAGGAAGGGAACAGGAAGGAAGCGTGCCTATATCGGTTCTGGCGAGCGCGAAACGATATCAAGGAAAGGGAGTGTATTTGTGTTCGAGAGAGGAAGGTCAAACATCATGACTTCTATTGCATGCCCTCGGGTATACTCATACACTTTCACTATATATGCTGGCTGCAACGAGCCTGGTATCTCAAAGGAAACGCTTGCATAATCCGTGCGCCGTCCCATGCCCAGCACCATGGTATCCATCAAAGCTACACGCGAAAGAACAAAACGACGCCTAAAGTTTACTCCTCACTCCCTCAAGCCGGAACTTGACATCCTTCAACTGCTTCCCTGTTGGTTTCCATGCCTCAAACATACTCAACAGCTCCTCCACCTCATTACCCAGTTCCTTCCTCACAAAGTCCTCCTCTAACAAACCCCTCATTGCCCATGGTAAGAAGAAGGGATTGGGGTTCGTACTACTTGCACTGGGTTCGTACTCCTTCACGCGAAGCTTGTAAAGATCTTTCGTGTCAGTTTTTTCGCCAATGACCGGGATGCTAATACCCTGAAAGCTGCCACTTGTGCTCGGTCGTTGCTGTGGCGGTATAGGCAAGGACGTAGTCTCGAGCGCGTGTTGGACAGCAAGTGCGTATACAGCGGGATCTTCGTATACGCGAGAGTGGCCCTCACCACCATAGAGAGACCCTGCGAGCGCGGGACTGAGCTCGCGGATGAGGCCATGGTCCGGGAGGCCGAGGTTTCGAAGCTTGAGCGTAAAGCCAACGAGGTGCGTGAGAAAATCGGGAGCGTGGATACGACCATCGACAAACACGGCGCGATAAATGTAAGGATGGGAAAGGGTGGAGAAGGTGGATGACTGTGAAGTTAGCGAAAAGGGTTATGAGAGTTGAGTCATCACAAACCTCAAGTGATACGAGCTGGTCATCGATACTTCCAACGTACGTTATGCGTACTCCAAACCGTAGAACCTCATCGAGTGCCGCTAGATACATCTGACTAACCAGACTTTTCGGATTAGAGAACTCGAAAAGCTCGGCAGCGGTAGGACCAAAGTACTTGGTTTTGTACTCGACAAATGGTCCCATATTGACGCCCGCCATAGCACACACACCGATTCGTGTGGCGTTGACACAACCGAACTGAATGAGCTTGGCAACGAGCATCATAGCCACAGGCACTCCTTGCGAATGACACGCGACAAGGATGAAATCGGCCGCTTTGAGGTGATCGATCCAGTTCAAGAGGAGCTTCCATAGAGCATTGACTCGCTCCGCAATGAAGCCTTCGCCTTCGAGTGCGATTTGTTCTATATCCGGGCTGCATCCATGGGCGTCAGACCAGTCCTTGATAGCGGCGGCCGCAGCATTTGCGAACCGTATCGATGTGCCCGTTGGTTGACCAAGAACCTTCTGTATGATGGGTGCAGGGAAGAAGCCATGGACACCAATGGCTACAGCCTTCTTGATGCGAGGCGGTGCCGGATTGATATGCAAGTGTGGTGCAGCCGGCTCACCGCCGAGAAAGTACCTGCGAACTTGCTTCCAGAAGCTCGGTTGTTGTACCATTTGATAGGTAGTGTCGAACGCCGGGAAAATGAGGTTTTTGGGTTCCTGCTTGACCTTGGCGACTTGCTTTGGCGCCGGTTGAGCCGACCGAGCAGTTTCGGGTGGAGTGGGCGTCAACGCTGGCGAGGTTGTGGAAGGAGCGACGGCCGAGCTCGATGGGGGAGTCTCGCCATTTATCCCCGTGACCACTCCCTTTGCTTTGGGCCGTCCGCGCAGCGACATCGAAGACTTCTTCGGCACCGGTTTATTCTCCAGCGGCGCTGCTGGTTGATCGGCCTGCTTCGGCGCGTCCTTGCTTGGTTGTTCCTCCTCGTTGAACTGTGCTGCTTCTGGACGCGATTGGGACGGTGTATCCATGACTGCTACCTCCCCTACATGTTTCTGCGCGCCACTTTCGTTCGGGTCACTAGGGGAGTCTGGCTTTCCTCTATACCAGAACGCCCATGCTGACGGCTTTGACGAGGGTTTCGAGACATCGTTGCTTGCTGCAACGTCGGTCGTCACATTTGTGCTTGTGGTGACCGGAGTCGACTCTGTTGGTTGTATCTCGACGTTATTTGACGAGGTGGACGCGTGGTCAAGTACAGATGTATCATCGGCCTTCACTGGCATGCTTTCGCTGGTCCCTGCAGGTACTTGCGGCCCGTCCGCTTGTGCATTTTGTGTCTTGCTCCAAGACCAGAACCACGAACTGCTTGATGTCGCTCTCTTTGTACTTTCGACAGACTCCGGCTGTGCATCAGTGGATCCGGCCCGAGCACTGGCTTCTACCCCAGGCAGATTGTCTTTTGTCTTCGAATCGTCGTCGTTGGCACTTCCAACCACGGTGCTGCCATTGCTGCTGCCACTCTCCAGACCCTTGGTCGCTGCGTCGGCTTCCTCAAACGGGGTCGAGCCGGGCAGTGGTGTGCTTTGTGCTTCGTCTACGTCGCCACATGTCCCGCTCTTTGCCTTGCTCGCATCCGAGTATCCATCTGGTCGTGACCACCAGCTCCGCCATGCCCAAGTATTCGCCACAGCGTCGGCCTGCGCGTGTGAAGGCTCCGGTGGGAGCGGGGGTTCTGCCGTGGTTGACAGTGGTGGTTCGTCGGCGTTGGGCGTTTCGGGTGGCTCAGGCTTCTTTGTGTCGTCGACCAGACCATCAGACGAGACGTTGACTTGGGTGATAGCAGCAGGAATAGCATCGCCTTTGCTCGACTTCCGCTTCGTGAGGAACTTTGCCGGCGAGTTGTCGGACGACTTCTTCACGCCTGGGTGCTGGACCTCTCCTGCCGCGCCTCCACTCACGCTGATCCCGATGCTTTCGGTGGCTGTCTTCACGATCGCCGGCGCCTTGGATCGCCAGCTGCCTGTGCCTGAGAGCCATTTCCTGCCGTTTGGGGTCTGTGATGCGGTGGTCGACGTCGTGTGTACGCTGGAGGTGGAGGTGGAGGTGACCGAGGCGGCGGTTGACCTGTCCGTGGGGCTCTTTTGCAGCATCTCGCTGGCGGCGGGCGTGCTGCAAGTCGAGGCTGCCGGGCTGTCGCTGGGCGTGTCTGGCTTGGTCTTCTTGGAGGGACTCATGCCGGGCAAGGGGCGGAGAGAGTCGCGCAGGCCGAGAGACCGCTGTCGGCAAGGTTAGCACGCGGCAGACAGGCGCTGGTGAGCGAGCGGGCGCACCTTCATCCCGACGAGGACCAGCGCCGGCGTGCCCTGATGGCCCTGATGGCCCTGATGACGCATGTGCCAGCCGCACCGTCCATCCCCTTATCCCGTCGCTAGCACTAGCGCCATCTGATAGCCCTCCGCCCTCCGCGGCTCCGCCCTCCGCCCCGGTCTGCCGACGTTCAGCCGCCGCCGCCTGCTCCGTCTCCGCCAAAATTTCCAAACCAGCCCTCGAAACTTTTTTGGGCCGTCGCCATCGCAGCACCAACCCGCAGAAATGGCGATCCAGAAAAAGGTCCGCACCGCAGCTTTTGCTCTCCCCTAGCTTGTACTGACAATTCTTACCAGCACGGAAAAGGTCGTCTCGACAAATGGTACAAGCTTGCTAAAGAGAAGGGCTATCGCGCTCGTGCCGCCTTCAAGCTGATCCAGCTGAGCAAGAAATACAACTTTCTGGAAAAGAGCAAGGTCTTGATCGATCTGTGCGCCGCGCCGGGCTCATGGTGTCAAGTCGCCGCCGAGGTCATGCCTCCGCACTCTCTGATCATCGGCTGCGATCTTGCCCCCATCAAGCCTATTCCTCGAGTAATCACCTTCCAGAGCGACATCACGACCGACCACTGCCGCTCGACCCTCCGAAAACACATGAAGCATCTCAAGGCCGATGCCGTCATCCACGACGGTGCGCCCAATGTTGGTACTGCGTGGGTCCAGGATGCCTTCACGCAGGCAGAGCTTGTGCTACAATCAATGAAGCTGGCAACTGAATTCTTGGCTGAAGGAGGTACTTTTGTCACCAAGGTGTTCCGTTCCAAAGATTACAACTCGCTTCTCTGGGTCTTCAACCAGCTTTTCACGAAAGTCGAGGCCACAAAGCCGCCGTCGAGTCGGAATGTCTCCGCTGAGATCTTCGTCGTCTGCCGTGGCTACAAAGCGCCGAAACACCTCGACCCCAAGTTCTTAGACGGCCGCAGTGTCTTCGCAGAACTCGCGGACCCGACCCCGAACAACGAAGCCAAGGTCTTCAATCCCGAGAAGAAAAAGCGCAAGCGTGACGGTTATGAGGAGGGCGATTGGACACAATTCAAGGAGGTGCCAGTATCCGAATTCATACAAACCACCGATCCTATCGCTATGCTTGGCAGCTTGAACAAGCTCAGCTTCGAGCAGACACCCAACGGAGACATTGCCATCGCAACCATCGACAAGCTTCCTGAGACGAATAAGGAAATTAGGGACTGCTGTGCTGATCTCAAAGTCTTGGGTCGCGCCGACTTCAAGCGTCTTCTCCGCTGGCGTCTCAGAGTGCGCGAGATCTTTGGATTTTCCACCAAGAAGACAGATGAGACCAAGGCAGCGGAAGAGGCAAAAGAGGGCGAAGAGGTTGCGGAAGTCGAGGACATGGACGAAGAGATGAAGATACAGGAAGAGCTCGAAAGGCTGAAGGAGAAGGATTCGAAACAGAAAAGAAAACAGCGAAGGCAGGAAAATGAGCGCAAGCAGAAAGAAATTGTTCGCATGCAAATGAACATGACCACGCCCTATGAGATTGGTTTGGAGCAAGCTGGGCCCACGGGCGACGACGCAATGTTCGCGTTGAAGGCTGTCGATAAAGCTGGCGCACTCTCAAGAATCGCAAAGGGTAAAATGGCTCAAGTCGTGGAGCGAGAAAGGCCAGAAGAATCAAGTGAGGAGGAGGATGTCACTGACGACGAGGAAGATCGCTTAGAAGCAGATCTTGATGCCATGTATGGCGAGTACGTCGAGCAGAGGTCGGCAAGGGATGCGAAATATCGTGCTAAGCGAGCGCGAGGAGAGGATGAAGATGGCGAGTGGAACGGATTCTCTGATAACGACAAAGAAGAGAGTGACGATGAAGAGCTTGTCCAAGATGCCGACAGCGATTGGAGCGATGACGAGGAGGCAGGACCTAAGAAGCTCATCACAGATCTCGACAACGAAAGCGAGCCCACGACAGGTCTCACTAGACGCGCTGCTCGATTCTTCGACCAAGACATCTTCCGGGGTATCGATGGTTTGGACGACATGGAAGAGGACGACGACAGTGGCATCGACGTAGAGGGCGATGGTGATGTCGAGATGGAAGAAGGAGACGACGTCAAAACCCTCCCAGTCCGATCGGCTATGGCTACACAGTCGAGTACTAGCGCTTTTGACGCAGAGTCCTCAGATGACGAAGACAAGATTGAAGAGGTCAAGCGTGACGAGTCGCAATGGGAGCAAGATTCGATGCCAATGAAGAACGGCAGACCCGACATCGACATCATCACTGCTGAGGCCATGACTCTCGCTCATCAAATGGCTACGGGTCAGAAAACCAAGCACGACCTCCTTGACGATTCATTCAACCGCTACTCACTTCGCGATGTTGATGGCCTACCAGACTGGTTCCTTGACGATGAGAATCGCCATAGCAAACTCCAGCGACCGACCACCGCCGCCGCTGCTGCAGCGATAAAAGAGAAACTTCGTGCGCTCAACGCCCGACCCATCAAGAAAGTCCGAGAAGCGCAAGCTAGGAAGAAGTTCAAGGCTGCCCAACGCATGGAAAAGCTAAAGAAGAAGTCTGCTTTGCTTGCAGATGAGGAGGGCATGACGGAAAAGGAGAAGGCACAAAGCATCGCCAGGCTGATGAGCCGTGCGGCGAAGAAGAAGCCAAAGCAAAAGGTCAGCGTAGTCGTGGCGAGAGGAGGCAACAAGGGTATCAAGACGAGACCTAAGGGAACAAAGGGCAAGTACAAGATGGTGGATGCGAGGTTGAAGAAGGACGTCAGAGGCGAAAAGAGAGCTGCGAAGAGGAATAAGAAGAGGTAGCGGTTCATAGTTTGGTTAATCTTTTCAATCTTAACAGTTCGATGCACAATACATGGAACTTTCCTTCCCACCATTTCTCACTAATGCCAATCTGGCATTTACATGCATGTTTTGCAGGCTGCAATGTACGCACAAGGTGAAGCTACATGTTGCATCCATCTTTTCAAATTTGAATGCCTTTGCAAGTCAGTCGTGTATGCAATGGTCCTAATGCGAGTCGAGATGCGCTCGTACACGCAGTCACGGAAAGAGAATGTAGGCTCAGGTCTGGAAAGGATATCACGCCCTTTCATCGAGGTCAGCAAGAATTTATAAGTGCTCAAGAGCGCATCCCCTTGGTCGTTTTGCGCATGTCGGGCCAATGCCTCACCAAGATCGCCCCATGACAAGCATAGTGGCAAAGCAGTGGGCTTGCATCGCGAACTGGATGAGAAAAAATTACTATAGCTGGATTGTCTGACAACAAATCAGACGTCACCAGAGCTAGTATATGTGTTTTTTACTGTTACCCGGTAGCAATCTCGAGGACTAGTTGTTGCTTATATAAAGGGGAATTTCCTGGGGAGAGATCAGTGAGCATCGATCCTTGTACTTCTCTCCTTCCGACCCCCTTCAGCCATGGCAGAGATTCCAAATGTAGATCTGGCCACGGCTAGGACCGCTCTCAAGGATGACTCTTGTCGCAAGATCGAGACAGATTTGAAGTACGACAAATGTGTTTGGTGCAAGTCCCGCGCAGGCAACAGAAAGAGTAAGAAGAACAAGCATTCGCTGCTTAATTGTCCGAATCGTGATCCTGAGAAACAGAATCGCACAGTGTCAACAACTGAAGAGTTCAATGCTGGTCAACTGGGTCCTGATGTGGCGTTTATTCAGGAGCTTCAGGCGCAACACTATCCTAAGGCTGACGGAGAGACAGCTTTTAGTCTCAGATTGACTCGGAATGAGGTTGATAGTCTGCCAGTGGGGGTCGCGCCCAGTCTAGCTACTACTTTCTGTAATGGAACCCGTTCATGGTCACTCCCCAGCACAGCTAGCCCTCAAAGGTATTCGAAGCAATGGTGCTGGCTCAATTATGCCAAGCTCTTCGGACAGTAAGTTTACCTATATCGCTCTGCCATCCCCCACGCGTGCAGCATCGTCTGAGTTGGATTCTGCTACGGCACCTACCGTGCCTACCGTGTAATGCAGTGCTGATGCTCTAGTGCACACGGAGAATCTCACGTCGACATCAGATAGCCCCGTTTATGTTGAGGAAAAGCCCCTCCCGAGAAGCATGGCGCAGAAATGTAAGCGACCTGGCAAGCAGGTTGGCTTGTCCAGAGACACACCCAAAAAACCTAGCTAAACTAGAGGACCTTAAGATGGTCCTAGATCTTCCTTCCCGATGTGACTTTGCTGACGCTCCAACGAACGTCGATACCAACCACTACGAAATTGACCTAGATGACAAGAAGGTCTACGAATATTGAAGTCGGCCTGCAGTGCTTGGCAAGAGTAGAAGACAGAATCAGGGCTATCGTGAGAACGGCTGTTGATGAGCCTGATGTCATACAAAACAAACAAAGCCCATTTTCGCGACCCATTGTTTTGTTTCGACACTATCAGTGCCTGGAAAGAACTTCACACTTCGCTTTCCTCCATCGTCGCACATCACAAACCACAGCGAACCTAATGCAGAATGGAGACTCGGAACTTTTGAAGAAGTTGGCACACTCGTACCTCTTCGGCTCCAGTACGTAGGTGAGGTTGACGTTGCGAGCTTGTGCATGTACTGAGACATCAAGCCAGCGTGGGAAAAATGTGGAGGTCTAGCCGCCCATCAGAGCTTTGAACACCTTGGTCTCGGAATGCTTCTCTGAATCAGTATACCATGACACTCTCAGGTTTAACTCTAACAAATTCTATCTCAAGTAAGGGAGCTGGTCTTTGAGTAATGGCAGGAGTCAAGGCAATGGTCGAGTATTGTCCCCTTCTTCGTGCACTATGCGAGGTTACTTCTTCACAGCAATGTCAGGCATCGAAGAGCTGCTCTTGACTTTGGATGCTGCCACTAGTGCTTTTTTTTTACCGGTAGGCTGTGACACTGAACCAAGTCTTTAATAATCAGTTAGCTTTCAAACACTTCACCCGTCAGTCCTGGCACATTTTCAAAGCAGCATTATGCGGACTTCACGCTTACATTACCTACGAACGAGGAGATAAGAATCAGGACCCTGCGGCATGGGAACGTCTTGATAGCGATACAGGCCGTACGAAAACCATACACGGATCAGGACGTCTGTTGGGGCAAGAGACGTTCAGCTCGGACAACAGAGAGAAGTCGACAATTCAAGGACTAAATATGAGACGAGTGAGTACATCTTAGCGCGAGCTTCTCTTGGATGCTAACATCTCTCAGCATACTCAAAGACTCTCCAATTTGCCGATCGTTTAGCGGAAGACCTTGGCTCGAAAAAAGAACCATGGTGGTACTGTCCTGAAGATCTACTGATCTTATCATATCAGATGTACAAGGGGCTGGGGCCTGAGACAGTGACGGCGGGTATGCTCGAAGCGGCATGTTTAGCTCCCTTGGATGCAACTGCTCTGATGGATGTCGAGGCACTGGAATTGCTCGATGACGGACAGGTCGTGAGGTGCATGAGCCTTCCACAACGGGATGACTGACCGGATACAACAAAACCAAAGTACTGATTTCCGCCTCGGTGGAAGATACCATTCAACATGCCTTGACGTGGGAGTATTGCTGTGGCTGTTTAGTGAAGTCCATTTGTGCGGCTAGTGCGACTTACAGAATCTGCGACACCATCGCGGGTAGGAGAGGATGTTCTTTGGCAAGGTCTGCTTGTTGGCCGTAGCAGGCCCTGATACGCTCCAGAGCCATGCCTTCGACGTCTTCACAAGCCTTGTCTTTGAGCTGCAAACGCATCGAACCAGGATACTTGGCCCCATCTTTAGCAACCGAGCCCACCATAGCTGCGATAGAAGGAGTTCATAGAAGAGCACCGGGTCCAGCGTGGGTCACATCAGCACCAAGAATCAGCGTGCTGGTCATGATCTTGCTCACATCAGGGTTCGTGTGGTTCGTGCCACCCGATATGAGGTTGACCTTCATCATGACGTTACCCCAGTATTGCGCGGCAAATGGCTTACCCTTCTTACGTGGCAAATGGCATGCATTCCGAATTCTCGATCAGCCATCTTGCTTGTCTTCTTGAACTTAGGGTTATATCCAAGTCGAACTTGCACAACCCGTAGAGCTGCAATACGCTCCTTTGAATTCGGAATGCTTCTCTAATCAACCAAGAAATGGCTGACAGGAATTGGCTGAATGAAGGCGCTGGTGCAAGAGGAGTTGTGTCCGCCAGCCACGAAGAACTTACTCGCCTTCAAACAGAAAGCGCCCCCAGTGAGATCTTTGTCCATCATCATGTTGAGCCCCTTCGTGACATTGTTGACCTTGTCGCTTGTTGAGCTGGCAGACCATTAGCACGGTTCTCTTCGTGACTGCTTGGACAGACATACCTAGGTCGGCTGCACTTTGCCGTCAACATATCGTTGAAGCAACTCAGTGTCAAGCTGCTGCTCATCGGCGAACGAGACCTTCACAGTATCACGCCCCTTTGTGCCGACAGTATTGTAAGGATCCCGTGCTTCTATAGGGAATTTGACCCAAGAGATTACGACGGTGCTGTAGTCAGTGATGAATTTTGTCCTTGTTAGCATTCAAGAAAGCAGTTTTTTTCGATTATGCTTTGTACACAATTTCTCGCTCCCTTCTTCCCCATCTTTTCAGGGAGCCGTTTGACGAGATATCTGTACAAAGGGATGTGGGGATCCAGCTTGATAGCGAAGTGGTTGGTGAGCACTGTCGTCGGTCGTGTTGTGTAGATCTTTGCGCACGGGATACTCTGCTGTGGAATTGAAAGCTTGTGCGTTTTGCATGACCGGAGTGAACAATCCATTGCTGACACGATTTCCCGGCTGTCGAGCAGGCGGCGGAGGCTGGGGCTGGGGCGATCATGGGAGGTCCACCTCACTGCATGATAGAGCTAAGGTATTCCCAGCGTTTGCCACGCGCTGCTTCATTGACTGATTTTGAAAGAAGCGCCGGGACCTTGCCCACGGCCTTTATCAGCCATCATTTGAATGAGCGGGGTGAGATGTGTAGACGTTGTCAATAGTGATCTGCATGCACATCGGTGAAAGACAATAGATTTGTTTGCTGTTCGTTAAGAAGACATAAAATAACGATGTGGTATAATTGGTGTTGGAAATCGAGGAAGATGGTGTCAGGATAGTTTGTAGCAAGATAGATTCTGTACCCGAAAGCAAGACGCGCAGTTACTCGAGGCTAGATTTCCGAGACAGCAGCCACAGATTTGTGCTTCTAGAATGGCTCCTTTCATGGCCATATTATTCATGCATGTGAGCTCGCCACGAAGAAGGCGAGATTAGTCCAAAAAAACGCAAATACCATTCCAAATCATGGTTCCCAAAATTGATCTTGATATCATGTCCACAAACGCCGACGCTATGCACGACTGAGTACCCTGCTGCAAGAGGAATGCCATACATGTGTAGATATATTCGACGCCATCTCGTATGGTCACTTGTCCTCTGCTTCGTCGTCGCTGGTTTCCCGCTCCTCCCAGCCAACCATGCGTCTTAACACTCTGTTTTCTTCGGCGAGTTCCTTGCATTCCCTTTTTAGAGACTTTTCGACCTCGCTCTGTCCTCTAAGCGCCGCTCTCGCGTTTTCAGCCACACGAGACAGACCAGCTTGCCATTCAGCATGCTCTAGCCTCAGAGACATGCTTGTCGACCGTTCCTGGTCCAATAGCGTTTGGTAGTGCTTGTGCAATGCGAGAATGGCGGATGTCTGGGAATATGCGTAGGGACGTAGCTTATCGAGAAGAAGCGTGAGCGCGGATTCGTAATCGGTTAAAAGAGTCGAGAGCGATGTGTTCGTTGCGCTGAGAGAGGAAATGGTTTGCTGCGCGGACGATAATTGAGATTGTAAATTTGAGATCTCCACAGCTCTTGTAGCTGCTGCGGAAGCGTCAACCTTCCATCGTGTTGCTCCATGTCCAAACAGTACTTACAATTGATCTCTCCATTCACTTCCCTGACTCCTAGGACCGCACCACCGTCCTCAGCAGCACGTCCTTGTATCGCAGCGACGCCATTGATGATGCCTTGGGTTTGTGCCTTGTTCTCCTCCAGCAGTTGACTAAGCTGCTGTACTACTGCCCAAAGATGGTTCATGTCCGTCTGCTGGCCTCCGGAGGGCAGTCCATTGACCATGGGGATGCCGTTCTGCTGGGTGCCGTTGACTTGTGAGCCAGCGACGGAACCCTGTGATGGCGATGGCGGTGGTCGCGGTTGATTCTGAGCATTCGCATCGAGGAAGGAGTAATTGTTCATGTTTGCAGCTTAGACGCGCACGTTTGAGCGGTTGGTGGAGATAGCGTGCGGCGCGGTTGGAGGCGTCAAATCAGATGTTGACCATGTGAATGTAGATGCTTTCTCCAAGCTCGTAGCGTGTGTCCCTGCGCGTCGTGCGCGATGGCTGCTTTAGTCAAGCTGATTCGGAGACAAGTCGGTACATATGTAACTCTGCGCATGCGGCGTGGTTTGGCAGTACCGTCATGTCGACACTGCGGAGGTGGAGGTGTGGAGGTGTCCTTGGAACTCCGAGCGATGAGCAGGGTCCGAGCTAGTCTAAAAGTGGCTAGTGGTTTAGACCAAGTACTGCATGCTCTCGTCTTGTACTACGCGATGGGCAATCAGACTTCAACACGTTCCAGCAGAACTCACAAACACATGCGAGGTAGGTTGGCCAATAAGCATATCGCTGGATGTTCACGAATAGTACCCAAACTCCAATGAGACCATATGTACCAGCATGATCATGTAGCCCAGACGAAAATCCCCTCTCCAATGCAAGCAGCCGTAATTAATACTCTACCGGTCAGGCAAAACATATCTTCGTTCCACGCTCATCTCGCGGTCAGCCTCATCCTCGCCCTCGAATCTCAGCCGAACAAGGTTCTCCACAATTTCGGTTTCCCCTTCTTTCTTGACTTTACTGTCGCTAACCTTCCACCCTGCCACAACCTCAGCCTTGTAAAACGTTGTCGTCCCTGGGTAGAGTGCTAGTACATTCTTCCCCTTGTTTAGATCAGGAAGCGTCAAGTTGCTACTCGGCTGCGGAATTGGCACGAGGTGATTGACCGACGCTCGATATGGTTGAGATGGAGTCGGCGGATCAGGGTCCGCGTCGATGATCTCATATCGTCGTTGCTTGCCTTCACCAATGACTGATGTGACGCGGCAGAGGATTCCCTCGCCCTCAAAGGACATACTCCCAGAAGAGCGGTGCTTCGAATTGTTTCGGTAGAGGACTTCGGTCTGCGGAGCAAGACGGGGACGATTCTCTGCACCTCGTCAGCAAGTGTGTGATTGAATACTGCTTGTTCTTGGGCTTCAAGAGCATGTTGGATCTGATCAGGCATGAGACGGAAGCACATAGGAAAGTGATGTGAACATGGCATTGTCTTGTAGCCTACAAACCTAGACAAGCCGTAAGAAACACGCATCATGCTTGCTGTGCAAGCGGGTATCATCCGGGTGGTCTATGGTGCACACCAATACGCCGAGCGAACATGCTAGAGGAAAATCATGGACGGCGGACTTTGGACTTGGAGGAAGAACGAGCCTTCTTACCCTTACCCAATTCGTCCCGGTCGTCCTCGGCTTTGACACTTCCTTCTCGTACAGGAACTGAGCCTGCTCGACTGCCACCTGACTTGGCAACCAAACGATCTTTCTGGCTGCTGATGACCACTTTCGGGCTTGGGCCCCCAGGACTGTCTGCAGCAATACTGTCACGATCATCGATGCTGTCGGTCAGTTTTCTCTTGCCCTGGCGGTCGCGACCAGTCTTTCCATGGCCAACGCTGGTTGCACGTGACGCTGAAGTGGTTGCTTCTTCAGATGCACGTAATGCGGACAGAAGAGTGATCTGTGTGGAGATGTCGTTGCCTCCTTCGACGGCCTGCAGTAAGGTCTGCGCTTCATTGAGGATGCGGATGTTGTCGCGCAGTAGTTCATCCAGCTCGCTATCAATGCGCCCCGATGGTTCATCACCTCGAGCTGCCCCCGTTAGCGGTGCCATTGAGACGCAGAGCTAGACGGAACAGACTTATGCGAGCAGCCTGGTCCTGTGCCAACTCTCTGATTTTTTCTTGCAGACCGTCGGACTCTCTCTGGAAGCTGTTAGTGCGGACTGGGAGAGATTCCAGCACGGAGTAGTGCAAGCGCTGGAAAGCCCGCACGGCTTACCATGAGCTGGTCCACACGCCGTCCATCGGCTTTGATTGAGTTCCAGATGGAGCGTTCCTCGTCGAACTCCTCCTTGAGCTGGCCGCCGCGAGGCCTGCTGCGCGCCGCCATGATGTGGTTCCGGCGCCGATTCCGCGCGCCTACGCGTCCGACGTCACCTCGATGAATCCGACGAGGGCATGCGTGACGGAACGAACGAGGCCAATGCGTGGCGGGAAGACGTTGGGAGCAGGCACTCACGCAACGTACCGACGGTGCTGCAAGTGCTGGGGTACGCGGAGCCGATGCAGGGCTGACCTCAGGCCTGGTGCAAAGGGGAATAGCGCACTTGAGCCGCACTAAGAGGGCACGAGGGGTACATAGCTTTGGAGCTTAACTGGATTGCATGCGGGCCGTGGGTGCGTCCTTCTGCGTCGCTACGTGGACCCCGCCAAACACTGCCAGCTCCCTTGCCCGTGACCGCCCGCCCTTTGCGCATGACTCTCACCACAATCGAAGTCCGAAATCTTCACAATGCGCAATCCTCTGATCAGACTGCAGTGCGGTAGGACGGTCGCCACCCGACGTGTGAAGCCTCAATTGACGCGACTGCAGGTGTGAACAGCTACGAATGGGGTGCGCCGTCCCGCAGTCCATGGCGATGCTGGCCGTGTGCTAATGCATCCCAGGCAAGGTCGGCAAAGACTCTGCCGCCGCCAAATTCGCAGCTGCAACGCCCTCGGACTTCTCTATCCAGGAAGAGAAGCCTTATGCTGAGGTGCAGTTCCTGCTAGGGGGTGGTGGCGACGTTGCTGATATCTGCAGCTATGGATGGGCACTCATCCCTCGCTTCCCTCCAAAGATCTCGAGACGCAGCGGACCCTGAACGACCTCGTCCAAGAGAACCAGGCGCTTCTGTCATCGGGCATTGCTGAGCGCTACGAGAACAAGCTGCCCTTCTTGTTCAAGGTCCTCTCCATCAACAAGGCACTCAGCATCCAGGCACATCCCAACAAGAAACTTGCTGAGCAGCTTCATGCCAAGGACCCCAAGAACTATCCTGGTGAGCAAAAGAACAAGTCGAGTACATCGCGAGCTGACTGGTGAGACAGATGACAACCACAAGCCTGAAATGACCATTGCGGTCACGCCCTTCGACGGCTTGTGTGGCTTCCGTCCTCTTGGCGAGATCGCGCACTTCCTCCAGACCGTCCCATCGTTCCGCAAGCTCGTCACCGAAGAGGAGGCGAATAAGTTCGAGACTGCGATCAAGGGCAAGGAGACCTCGGACGATGCTGAGGATCAGAAAGCCAATAAGCAGGCACTCCAGTCTGCATTCACAAAGCTCATGAACACAGACGAGAACGCGCTCGCCTCTGCAAGCAAGGAGCTCGTTGAGTCGGCCAAGGCTGAAGGCTCCAACTTCGCCGG
This sequence comes from Coniothyrium glycines, assembly GCA_025742365.1. Taxonomy (NCBI): domain Eukaryota; kingdom Fungi; phylum Ascomycota; class Dothideomycetes; order Pleosporales; family Coniothyriaceae; genus Coniothyrium; species Coniothyrium glycines. The sequence goes on from JAMXIJ010000026.1 coordinate 268,017, forward strand.
CGAGGGCGGACCCACCAACGATGGCAAGGAGCTCGCCGACCTTGTCATCCGCCTTGACTCGCAGTTCCCTGGCGACATTGGTCTCTTCGTGCAGTTCTTCCTGAACTACGTCAAGCTCGAGGTCGGCGAGGCCATGTTCCTCAAGGCAGACGATATCCACGCATACCTCTCCGGCGACATCATCGAGTGCATGGCCTCGTCTGACAATGTAGTGCGCGCCGGCTTCACACCCAAGTTCAAGGACGTGGCAAACCTGACCAAGATGCTGACCTACAGCTATGCGCCGATCAGCGAGCAGAAGATGGACCCCAGGGACTACCCGCATGTCAAGTTCAATGCGCCGGCCTACAGCTCGAATTCCAGCAGTCTGCTGTACGACCCGCCGATTCCAGAGTTTGCAGTGGTCCGGACAGCGCTGAACCGCAAGGATGCAAAGGCCACGTTCGACCCGATTGAGGGCCCCAGCATTATCCTGTGCACCAAAGGCAGCGGGACCATCAGCGTCGGACCAAAGGAGGAGAAGATTGAGGAGGGATACGTCTTTTTTGTCGGCGCGACGGCCGAGGTTGTGGTCAAGAGTGATGTGGAGGGCGAGGAGGGCGAGGGCTTGGTCACGTTCAAGGCCTTCTGCGAGCTGGAGGATGACAAGGTGAAGCTGTAGGGTTGGGGTTGATGGGTTCGGCAGAATGACTTTACGACATGGAGGATCAATGGCAGCATATATAGCAAAAGCACACGTCAGTTGATATACATTTGCTGTTCTTTTGCACTTGCTGTTCTGCATTCATTTGTTGTTCTGCATTCATCTGCTGTTCCTCTATTCCGAGCTCACCATACCGAGCCCCTGTGATCCACGCAACAGCCATCAACCCACAACCCACGCGTATCCTCCGTGCACCCCAACGTCCTTCCCTGCTACTCTGGCAAACTCCTCATGACGCCTTCAAACGCAACGAGGGCCATTGCATTTGCGGGAAACGCCCTCAAAAAGCACGGCACAAACCCCCGCCAATACCCCCTCCACCCGCTCTCCCTCCACACGGCGCGCGCCGCGTCCCTCCACCGCGGGAACCGCCGCCGCCCGGCGTCCAACGGATCCGTCATGATGCGCTGCTTGACGACGTCGCTCGGGTAGCTCGTGAGCCAAAACACCTGCGCGGAGAGGCCGCCGGCCCAGAAGTTGACGGCGGGGTCGCTCAGCTGGGTGTGTGTGTGCAGCAGGGCGGTGAAAGCGGCGTAGGAGCCCCACCAGAAGCAGAAGAAGGTGCGGAACAGCATGGTGGCGGCGAGGCCGTGGTAGACGCCGCGGAGACCGTGGGCGGCGTGGATTTTGCGCACGCAGTCCACGGGGCCCGAGTAGGCGCGCGAGGCCTTGTCCGCGGCGTACTGCACTTGCAGGCGTGCTTTGATGTGCTCGATGGGGGCGGCGATCAGGGACACGGTCCAGCCCGCGAGGGTGCCTGCCGCGGCGTGGCCAAGGAGGGGGAGGGGGCGGTGGTGGTGGTGTGGGGGGGACGTGGAGGAGGAGGAGGAGGAGGCGAAGTTGTGGGGAGGGGGGTTGAAGACGCGGTCGTTTAGGAGGCGGCGGTAGACGTTGAGGGAGCCGAGCATGCTGGTAGGTGAAAAAAAGAGGGAATTGTTAGATGCGTGATCGATATGGAGGGAATTACCTAGGTACCTAGGTAGGAAGTCTGCACGTACATGGAGTCCATGAACATCCACCCCACGAGGGGAGGGGTGGCGCCTTTGTAGAGCCCTGCGAAACCTTCTTTGCGCAGCGTCTGCAGGAGGCAGTCGACCGGGCCGCGGAACTGGGCTTTGTCCGTGGTTTGGAGGCGGACTTTGATCGTGTCGAAGGGGTGGCCGACTGGAATCTGTCAGACGCTGCCTAGGTAGGTATAGAGAAAACATTTGGGTGCAGCGTTACCTGACAGCTTCGCGATGCCGCTGAAGACGCCTGCCACAAAGCCTCTGTAGTGCTTGGGCTCTTTCTGGGCCGGCGCGACAGGCCGCTGTGCAGGCTCCAGGAAGTGGGACGCTGCGGGCTTCTCGCCCGTCTTCATGACTGTCGTAGCCATTGTCGCGAGTGTCTTCTTGAGCGCGACCTCCAAATCATGCCGTCGCCGGTGCTCAGCGCGTAGAGAGAGAGGACAGACGAAAGAAGGAGAAAAAAAAAAGCCGCGGTGGTGTAAGCAACCTCACAAAATGTCCCGGGGACCTAGTCCTATGATGCGTGGTCGGGTCTTGGGCGGTGGCTCGGAGAGGCGGTAGCGCCCGCGCCGTGGGATGATGACATGCTTGACAGGGACCAGAAGATCGCGGGGGCCTAGACTCCAACGCTCGATGCAGCACTTGGCGCACATGCGCGTCAAACACCCCTCCATCTGGACCCTATCTGCTTGCAGACATGTCGTGATGCATGGCCTGATCTTTTTTCTGTGCATATTACCGCCCTCCTGTCGCTGACATCCGGCACATCAGTTCGTGATTTGAGCATGGCTGCAGCGAGTCTTGGTACAGAGGCGGCGGGTGTGGGCTCGAAGAAAGGTACAACAGCTCTCTAGTGGGGGCATGCGACGCGCCCTCCATCTCGAGTCCCTTCAGACGGCTCACTGACACAAATAGTGTGGACGACGTTGATTACAAACACAGCGTACCTCACCGGTCTCCTCACGCTCGATTACAGCTTGAAGAAGCACGGCACAAAGTACCCGCTCGTCGCACTCTACACAGACACCTTCCCCGCAGAAGGCCATAAAGCGCTCGACGAACGCGGCATACCCAAGCAGCATGTCAAATATCTGCTGCCCACTGCCACAAAGGACTACTCCAACGATCCGCGCTTCTACGATTGCTGGAGCAAGTTGACGCCATTCTCCCTCGTCGAGTACGATCGCGTGGTGCAGTTGGACAGCGACATGCTGGTCTTGAAGAACATGGATGAGCTCATGGAGCTCGAGCTGGATCCGCCGAGCAAGGCCGGCAAAGGAAACAGGGTGTTTGCCGCCAGCCATGCCTGCGTGTGCAATCCTCTGAACAAGGCGCATTACCCCAAAGACTGGATCCCGGAGAACTGCGCATTCACCTCGCAGCACAACGACCCAGATCTCGCGCAGAAGGAAGGGGCGCCGTCATCGTTTGGTCTCGGCATGCCCAACGGTGGCCTGCAAGTGGTCAACCCGTCCAAGGGCGTGTACGACCTCATCCTGGAGCAGTTGTCGAACGAGACGTCCATGTCGTACGACTTTGCTGATCAATCGCTCCTCGGCGACGTGTTTAGTGGACGTTGGGTTGCACTGCCGTACACGTATAACGCGCTGAAGACGTTGCGCAGCAAAGGCGTCCACCACCAGATTTGGCGGGACGAGGAGGTCAAGAACATACATTACATCCTCAGCCCGAAGCCGTGGGATGAGGCGCCTGGGAAGGTTAGTAACGAGAACCACGAGTGGTGGTGGACCGTCAACACCGAGCGGCTGGAAGAAGAGAAGAAGCGCGGCATCAGCGATGGGTTTTGATGAGATAAATGAGAACTAGAAGATAGCATAGAAATATAGAAGGCAGAGAGACGAGGTGGTGTCCTTGTCAAGGCTGCGATAAGTCGGCGATGTTTTGCAAACATGTTGGTGACAAAGTTTAGGTATGTACAGGGTTCACTACAGGTATACAGGGTACACTGTACATGTATCATGTATGGTGGCGGGCCAAGACTCGATCATGAATCGTGAAGAGCCTCATCCGGGGGCTAGCGAGAATTGCATGCAGGGCGGGCGAGGAAGGTTCTTCGCGCGCATTCATCTCAGGAGTAGCTCCGCGTACCTGCATATGAAGCAGCAAGGCTCCATTGATGGCGGCGGCGGCAGTGTGGCACGGCAGGCAGACTATCATCTAGCTACAGCTGGGCTGCAGGCCGCGTGCATGTGCAGGCCCTGGGCTTCATCTTAAGGGTGATTTGCAATCAAAGAGCATGAGTGGATGGAGGGGTGTGGACACTGTGGAGGTGTGTGGCAGTGTGTCGGCCCCTTTGCAGCAGGCGGGCAAGCTGTCATGGTGACAGTGTCAAGCCGACGGTGTACCGCGTACCTACAGGCCACCCATACGGTATACCTTGGTACATCGTACATACACAGTGAGCCTCGCGTGCCAAGCAGCCAGGCCGATCTGCAGCGCGCGTTTCACCCTGAAAGTCTGAAGCTGCTGCACGTTGGTGCAATCAATCTCGACACGCCAGCCCAAATTCTCCGAGCGCCCCCCCCCCTCTCCCCTCCCTCCGGCAACATATAGCTGTACACGCTGCTGTTCCTGCTGCGCTTTTTCAACTCCTCGTCCATCCCATCCACGATAAGCTTCGGCGTGAAGCCCCGAGCCGTACCGTATCGCGCTAACCACCGAGCCTCGTGCGTGTTTATCAGCAATCAGCAACCTCCAACCTCCATCCTCCAATCTTCACCCCTCAACCACCTCCCCCCTCAATCGACCACCACGTGCAACGAGCAGGCCTCACAGACAGACACCCGCCCAGCCACGCCCAGCCACGCCCATCTACTTCCACCATGGGCGCCTCAATATCCAAAATGATGGCCAAGATCTTCGGCTCCAAGGAGATGCGCCTGCTGATGCTCGGTCTCGATGCAGCCGGCAAGACCAGTACGTCTCTGCGCATCGTGCACCTGCGCCAGCCGCCTCCATGCTGACTCTCCTCTCCTAGCCATCCTCTACAAGCTCAAGCTCGACCAGGACGTCACCACCATCCCCACCGTCGGCTTCAACGTCGAGACCGTCACCTACAAGAACACAAAGTTCAACGTCTGGGATGTCGGCGGCCAGGACAAGATCCGTCCGTTGTGGAGACACTACTTCTCTGGTATGTTGGGTCGCAATGGCACGGTTCCGGGTAGGCGAGCACGCTGCGTGAAAGACATGGCGCCAGCTATCTTGCCCTACCCGCCCCATAGCCGTCTCATAACACATCGCGAAAGGCTAACATCCCGTGCAGGCACCCAGGGTCTCATCTTCGTCATCGACTCCAACGACCGCGACCGCATTGACGAGGCACGGACAGAGCTCACGAGGATCATCCAGGACAGGGAAATGAAGGATGCGCTCTTGCTCGTCTTTGCCAACAAGCAGGATCTCCAGGGCGGTACGTCGCATCACCACCCCAAAGCCTTCTCACAATACTGACTAGCCATAGCCATGCGACCAAAGGAGGTCTCTGATCGCCTGCAACTCGACAAGATCGCCAAGGACCACGTCTGGAAGGTCGAGCCCAGCTGCGCAACCACCGGAGAGGGCATCTTCGAGGGACTGGTAGGTTTCCAGCCCGGTGCTTCACTGCGCGATACGCTAACGCCACACAGGCATGGCTTTCCAACAACGTCAAGCTCCCCGCCGGTGCAGCCAAATAGGCCCCACGACGACCATTTTCACTCGCCTCCGCTCTGTACGATTGCATGGACTCTGTTATCTCCTTGACCGCCTGCATATACCCGGTTTTTTCTTGTTGTAATGCCCTGCTTTGACCAACCTATACCTTTCTAATACGGCTTCCTCCCATGGATGGGCTGCTTCTTTTTTTTCTCTTCAGTTCAAAAGAATTCCTCTCCATTTTCCGTCCGCGCATCATGGGTTGCGACAACGCCTCAGATTGGCTGCCCGTGCATCATTGGTGTAATCTTTGTACAAGAAAGCAAGCATCACAATGGAGTGTTTTTGTAGCAATGTTCATAGCGTGTACGGTGCTGCTGCTGCTGCTGCTGCTGCTTGAGGGTCGCTCGACAGGTGGGATGCATGCATGCATCTGTGCTGAATGATTACTTTTTGGAAATTTCTACATGTCTGCATTTCTCTCGTCTACATGGTCACTCATTCTTCCTTGCTCTCTCCTTGCCTGTGTTTCGCCTTGTTCGCATTCTTGACGCGCCTGCACTTGTACGCGAACTCGAGCCATTGCTAACGCGCTGTCAGTGTGTGTTCTCTGTTCCCGCTCTAGCGCCACTGCCCTCCAGCACGACCTGCATCCACATCCGTCGCAGAAAGGTCGTCACGTGCGCTCTGCTTGCTCTTCTCCCCCACCTTTCTCGAGTCGCTGGGCATCGCCTCCGTCTTCCAAGCTCAGCGAGTACTCACGCCTACAGGACAATGTAGTCATCAGCCTCCTTCTCCTCGTCCTCGTCCTCCTCCCGCCTCTCACACCCTCAAACTCGCCACATTCGCCTTGAGAAACGCATACGAATCCGCCCTAAAGTCATCCGTCAGATAGGCATTACTATTCGCCCTAAACTCTCTCAACTGCGCCGCCTCGCTCCACCTTGGCCAGTAGCCGAACCGCGCGCCGCTGCCACCCGCATTGGGATCGAGCTCGTGCACGAAGCTGAAGTAGTAACCCCGGATACTGCGCGCGGCGTTATTCGGCAAGATGCCGTTGAACACCTGCAGGATGTCGGAGCCGTGGAACGTGCCGAGCAGCGGGGTCCCGTAGTTGTACGTCGCGAGGTAGGACCACGAGCGCACGGTGGGCTTCGCGGCGGCGGCGGCCTCGAGGAACACGCGCCGCGTCAGGGTGAAGGTCATGTCGCCGAGGATGGCGCTCACGCGCTTGAACTGCGGGTACCAGTTGTTGAGCAGCGAGGTGCGGAACGGGGAGCCGTCGTCGGTCGTGGTTTGGTACGTGGACACGAGCTGGGCGACTTGGGCTGGGGACGCGTTGTTGAAGAATAGGGTGGAGAGGTACGAGGTGATGTCTGCGGGCGTGGTGAGGTTGGGCGTGAAGAGGCCGAATAAGGTGCCTTCGTCTTCCTGGTCGCCGACGATGAAGGGCACAGAGGCGTACTTGCCGGCGGCGAGGAGCGCGTCGGGAGAGGCGGTGAGGCTGCGGCCGTCCGGGCGCGGGAGGTAGGAGAGGTTGACGGTGGAGTAGCTGAGGATGCCCGGGACCGAGTTTGCGGCCGTGAGCAGCCTCGAGTATGGCACTGTGCGGAGGCAGGCGAGCGTGTCTGGGGAGGTGGAGCAGCCGGCGTTGGCGACGACGGTGTCGTAGATGGCCTGGCCCTTGGGGCAGTCGACGGGGTCGGCTGGCACGACAGAGCCGCTGTTCATGATGGCCCCGCGGAACAGCGGTTTTCCTTTGTACGTGTTGTCGCCGTCGTAGAGCATCATCTGGTCCATGACCGAAATGGCTCCCGCGCTCTCCCCCCAGATGGTCACTTTGTCTGGGTCGCCGCCAAACGCAGCGATGTTGTCTGCCACCCACTGCAGACCAAGCCGCTGATCCAGGAGTCCCAGGTTGGCCGACCCATCAGCCAGTATCTCCTTCCCGGGCATGAAGCCAAAGCCCCCGACGCGGTAGTTGACCGCGACGAACACAATGGGTTTCCCCTGCGCCACCGACTCGGCGACAAGACTCGTGCCGTCGTACATCTGCGTCGACCCCAGCTCGAACCCTCCGCCAAAGATCCAGAATAAAACAGGCAGCTTGGCATCCGCCTTTGTGCCCGTAGGCCGCTGCACGTTGACGGTCAAGCAGTCCTCGCCCGCATTCGAGACGGCCTGGAAAATGGGCAGATTGAGCACCGTCCCCAGGACATTTGCGGGAAAAGCAGCCGGGTCGACGCTGAAGTAGAACTGCGGACATGCGCGCGGGATGCGCGTGCCGTCGACATTGCCCACCGCAGAGGCCAGCGCCTGCGGCGGCTTCAGACGCAGCTGGCCGACGGGCGGCTGCGCAAACGGTATCCCCTTGAAGGACTCGACGCCGCCCCCGTTGTTGCCCGAGATGGTGGCCTGGGCTGCAGGCGCAATGACTGTGGGATTGGCGCGGCGCTCATGGTGCGCGGGCGCAGCGAGGATCGCAGGGACAAAGGCGAACAGGGTCGCAATCTTCATGATGCTGGCTGTGTAGGTAGGTAGGTAGGTAGGTAGGTAGGTAGGTAGGTAGGTAAAGGTACCTACGGTAGGTAATGTATGTAGCTATATGCTGGCGCGGCGTCTGCGAGGAAAAGTGACTTGCCCGTTTGACTTTGTGCCCGTCCACACATCATCCATCTTGCACACCCAGCGCAGCGCCCCCTACTTATCCCTGGGCGTTCGCCGCTCTGGATAATAATCACAAGCCAGCACGCCGTCCCTTTTGATATTGGAATCCCTCGGTCAATTCTACATCGTCCCTTGTCCACCTGATGTATTTTTTTTCGGAGCGCTCGCATGCTTTTGGCCCATTGAGTGCCGCCGTGCTCGCAGCCCGGGATCCATGCTCACACATGGCTGCTTTCCCTGGGTTGGCACGCGCTGCCTGATCCAGGCCGGTTGTCGAGCACTACCTACCTACCTAGTCCTCTCGGACCCCCCCTCCCCCTCCCCCCCTGGGCTGGGTACGAAGCTATCGAGCGTCGAGATATGAAATAAAAGAGACGCCGTGTGATCAATCAGCCTGGGCGATCGGGGAGCCCCTGGTCCTGCAGCCAGGGGCGTTTCCCTCCCCCCCCCTCCCCCTCGAGAATCCAATGAGCGAGATATGCCGGCGTGGAGAAGGAATTGGGGATTTGGGAATGCCCAGTCCACGGTTTTTCGCGGTCACGAGGGCCCATTGAGCGAATGGAAGACGCTTCGGTATATCATAGTAATCTGCTGCGAGACCCAAGTTTTGGGCACCTCGTCCGTTTAACGCCAGGCTACCTAGAGAAAAGTCTTGAAGTTGGGTTCCTGTCGATCCCCCCCCCCACTCCTTGTCCATCCCAAATGGCACGAACCGGGAAAATTGTAGATTTTTCTAGCGTAGGTAAATCACCTACCTAACTCTCTCGTACAACGGCATTCGCTCGCAGAACGATTGACGGTTCGTCTGGACTGCAAGATGCCGTTCCCTACAAGTGCCGTATCTGGCGCGCTTGGAGGGAAATCATCCTGGTCGTGCTCGTGTGTAGTCGGCGAGAGACCGGGGATTCGTGGGTACCGTTGGTTACTTTACCTACTTAGTGGACGGGCGTATTGCCCATTGCGGGCCACCCATCTTTCTACCAAAGAACGCGGGGTAGGCGGGGGAGGTAAGGGTTGGGGTGAGGGATAGGTAATCGATAGACCCCAGCGCCCCGTTCCAAGGAGCCAGAGCGATTCCCCAGATCCATTTAATCACCTCTTGCTCGAATAAGCCCTGTCTGCGAGACGGAGTGGTGTGCGACGTGCGAGTCAGCCTCGGCAGCCTGCGGAAGGAGTACCGTATTGCTTCTTTGGCGGAGCGACTTCATGTGAACAGAGCACTACCTGCCCGTTGCTGCAATGGCCGAAGGCTCAGAGTACTGTACTGTACCCTGTACCGGTACTCTAGGGATCCAGGATGAATTGGAAATCGTGTCGACCCCGCAATCTTTGCTCCTTCGGCCACCGCTAGGTACATGTACCGTATCCCGCCGTATCGAGATCTGGCGAACCCTGGTGCGCGACGGACCTGGGCTGTTATGATACCAATACGGTACTTTCTACCTGGATATATGCGCTTGCTGCATCTGCGACTCGGCGCGAACTGTTCGCTACAACGGGGCGCATGTCGTCTTTCGGAAGGCTGTCGACCGTATAGCGTCAGTCATGTCCGTTGTCAGCTCGATGGAATAGACGGGACATTTGTTGCGCTTGCTCGTTGGCTCTGCACGTCACGTCCGTAGCGGAGACAAAGTCGAATTTGGCACGTAATTCGTCCGCCCGGTCACAGGCACCCAGTTCATTCACTCTGGCGAATCGAACTTGCAAGCTAACACGATGCATTGAAGACCACCCCGACTATGTACTATCAGCGGCCTTGTCAAAGAGCCATGGCGGCTGCGAACACACCCGCGCCACCAGCCATTACCATCGCCCCTGTCGGCACAGGTGCAGAGAACCCACCCCCCGTACTCCGAGGCGCAGCAGCACCGCCTGCAGTCGTAGTCACAGCAGAGTCCCCCGTCGCTGTAGCCGTCACCACCGTCGCAATCGCAAACATTGTCGAGTTCCTCAGCTCGTCGCGCCCAAACACAGAGACCTCTGTCAGCGGCGAGCTCCAAATCGCCGTCCCCGCGACATCAATGGAGCACGTGATGCTGGCTGTCGTGAAGGCCCCCGTCCACGAGCAATCGCCGTTCTTGGTCCACAGCCCGGACTCCGCGACCGTGAGATGGAAGCCCCACGTCTCCGGGCCCTGGATCAGCGTGAAGGGTATGCATTTGGCGTACTCGCCCGTCGGCATTGCTTCGTACAGCGCCGTGCTGTCTTCCTGGAGAACGCGCGACAGGAAACTTGCGTCGTACGCAGATCGCTCGGATTGATCTAAACACCACGGTCAGCAGGTAGGTCATCGTCGCGCGAGGGAACGGGGGCAGCAGTACTCATATCGTACCAGGGGTCATATGAACTGGGCGTGGGACTGGGCGAGCTCGTCGTGGTGACCGTGCCTGTGGGACATATCTTCTCGTACGTAGTCGCCGTTGCATCGGACGCCCGCACGGTGAGCGTCTTTTCCGCGCGCCACAACATGTTCAAGTATGTCGTTGTCGACTGCGCGATGCTGGACCCGAGCATTCCCGACAAGACCAGAAGCGCGAGCATGACTCCTGCAATGTTGCGCCGTGCGCCGTGTGCAATCGCAGCTGCACGAGTGCGGGTGGAAGGGAGTCGAAGAAAAACCCACTGCCCACCTACCTACATATTCTCCTCCGCCCTGCGCCCTTGATCCTCAGAAAGATAAGCCTGCGAGGACCCGCCTGCCAAGTCATCCCCAGCCGGTTTTTTTTGCTGTACGCGCAAGGATGCACAGCACGCCTGGTTCTCGCGTACCGGTAAAATAGATTGCAATGCCTCTTCCGTGACGGCCTCGCGACCACTGTGCTCCCGTGGCCCCCACACAATCTTAAGGTACAAGTAACGTATGTATGTAAGTACATTCTGTGGAATCTTCCCGAAAAAAGAGGCCATTCAAAGCTCTATATCGCGATGGTTATTCGAATCAAGATTGATACACGGTATGGGTGTTAAAACGTGTGCTGGCGTTACTATCACAACTCCTCTTCCACACTCCCCTTTCCACACTTACACGAACTCCGCTCGCGTTGAACACCTCGCTAGGAGAATACCTAACATCGCACTCGTTTTCATCTCCACGCCTTTTTTTTCTTCTTCTTCGCATGTAGTACCGCATCCCCCCCCGCACCGTCTCCCCCCCTCTCCTCATACATCCACCGCCTGGACGCCGACCAACAAATCCATCATGCACACCTGCCAGCCTCGGTGATCTGGGAACCTGGCGGGGACACGATTATGCCAGCGGTACGAATAATATACGTGCAGGGTGCGTGGTCAGTAAGGAGAAGCACGACGTCGCTCATCGCCTGTGGAGCGTAGCGTACAAGCTCGCTGGAGAGGTAGGACAATAGCAGGGGCTCGATGTTAGTGTGTGTTTTCTGCCTCCAGGTATCCCAATGTACGGGGAATGCGAGCGTGGGAAGCACTGTCGAGACTCGGATTCAGACTATGGGGTTTGTGGGATTAGGACAGGCTGCTGGTTGAGGAGGTGTTAGTGCGGGTCTGAGGGGTGGGACACGGAAGTGTTTAAAGAGGTAGATAAACTTCTGGGGGGAGGTGGTGCACATATCTTGTTCTAGGACGCTTGTTTTTTTTTTTGCGAAAAGAGGGCAGTCGTCGTCGTTGGTCGTTGTGGTTGTACATTTTTTTGCATGGTATGATTACATGGTCGGAACTCGATTGTCTCGGGGAGTGGGTAATGCGTGCTGTCTCTAAGCAACATACCTACCTACCTACCTATTCAGGACTCATGGTGTAGATATATGTCATGTGAATGATCGCTACATGGCCCAACGATGCTGATATCAAAAACACTCGACAGAAGAAGTCTTGAACACGTGGCTAACATAATCACGAGCTTTGCAGTCGAACTGTACGCCGAGCACGACATCAAGCTGTTCTGCAGAAATGTCGTGAGTTTCGCTGAAGAGCCCAGTTCTTTTCCTGGCCCCGCTGCATCACGCATCTCCACGCTCTCCTGATGCACGGCATCCCCATGACACACCGGCCAGAAGCGGTGGCTCCGAAACCCAGTGTTTCTTCCACCACCCACCTTCAACGTCGCCTGAGACATGGTGCAGGAACTCGCCATGCGACACGACGACCACTTCCTGCGCGTCGAGGACCCGCAAGAATAGACGCAGCTCCCGTGCGCGCGCCTCCAACAAACGCATATTCGGCGCCTATTTCCCGCGCTTGGAATCGTGGTCTTGCAAGTGCTCCTCCAGACACCTGCGGAAATCGACAGCGTCGCCGGGTTCTTCGGTCAGTTTCTCAATGCTGCTCGGCGTGTTGGCTGGCTGATCGGTGGCTTCCTGCGCACAAAGGCAGCGCGAGGGTGCTCTTCCTGTCTTCGTGCAAGAACGAGATGCATACCTAGATATCAACGCAGGTTGGATGGCGCGGTGGATTGGATAGTTCTTTGGCATCATGAATGTATTTACGGGCTTTTGTACATGTCGCTGAAGGTCTTCCCGTGTAACCGAAATCCAAAATACACGAGATGATTGCTGGCATGTCCATAATTTCCACTCTCTTCTGTCACAAATTGTTCGCTTCAGGAAGCAGTCCGAGGAATCTGCGTACCTAATCTTTCTGGCGGCTAACATGCGCCTGTGTACATCCGCATACGGTCCTTTTTCGGCAACGCAATTGGGATTCCATCCATCGATTATGATTCTACGGTCGCTCGATATGGCTTCCGTCCCAACGTAGATCGCTCACCACGTTGCTCGTGCATGTCGGGCCACCCTAGCCACGCGATACGACCCATCAAGCCTCACTTCCGGAAGAGCACGACGGCAGCTGTCGCAGCCCAACTAGTCGGCCAAGCTTTAGTCGAAAAGCTTGTCATAGATAAGAGCGGAGTAGGCCGCCGTCTGCAGCTAAGCAGCAACGGGCAATTCGCCCATGAATTCCCAACTGCCTATCGCTGGCCATGACGCGGCGCCGGCCGCACGCTTTTAAGACAGGTAAGACCCCGCTCCATCCGTTGCTCAACCCTCTCCCGCATCATTTCCTGGCCAGCATGTCGACAGAAAAAGCTGGAGGGCGCTCTAGTGTCTCGAGTGGCGCTGTTGCAGATGTAGAGGGGCAGACGTACAAGCGGGAGACGGGCGTGCTGGCGGGCCTGCGCACTTTCGAGGCCAAGATGGACTCGAAGTTCGGCATCGAGGCCGATGCCATTACCCGAAAATTACCCGAAGACAAAGGTCACGTGCCATGGCACCAGCAGATGAACATGTTCTTCTTGTGGGCGTCAGGGACGATGAATACATCTTGCTTCGCCACAGGATTTCTAGGCTGGGAGTTCGGCTTGAGTGAGTGTCATCGTGGGTGGAGTGGTCGAATGGAAATTGACATTGAGTAGCACTCCGCCAATCCATCGTCATCACCATCTTTGCTTCCATCATCGGAGGCGCCGGGACTGGTTTTGCTGCCACCTTTGGTGCACCGACAGGACTCCGGCAGATCTCTGTTTCCAGATATGCATTCGGTTGGTGGCCGAACAAGGTCATTGCAGCGCTCAATACCATTGTGCAGATTGGCTGGGCTGCTGTGGCTTGTATCACTGGTGGTCTTGCACTTACCGCCGTCGCTGATGGCGACATCTCCTTGATTGTGGGCATTGTCATCCTGGCTGTGGTCGCCACTCTCATCTCATTCATCGGGCTGAAGGCCATCCTCATCTACGAGCGATATGCCTGGTTCATCTTCTTCGTCATCTTCATCATATTCTTCGCTCAGACCGGAAAGTACACTGACAACAGCTCCAAGAGCGAGCTCAAGGGCGCTGATCTGAGCGGCTCGCTGCTCAGTCTGATTGCCATCATCTATGGCAGTTCTGCTTCTTGGCAGACCATGGCTTCTGACTACTACGTCCATTATCCCGTCAATGTCAATCGCTGGAAAGTTTTCCTCATGACGACCTTCGGTATTGCAATTCCTACCTCCATAGGGATGATCGCAGGCTGCGTTGTCTCCTTCGGTCTGAACAACCGGCCGGACTGGAAAGAGGTCTACGAGAACGATGGCCTCGGCTTCCTCATCCAGACCATGCTTTACCCGCGTGGTTTTGCCAAGCTGATCCTGACTCTCCTCGTGTTGTCCGGCATCAACGTCAACGTCATCTCAATCTACAGTGCTGCGATTTCATGCCAGCAATTCGCTCGCCCCTGCGCCCGTATTCCCCGCTTCGTCTGGGTTCTGCTGTGCTTTGCAGCTATCCTTGGTCTTGCGATTGGCGGCCGCGAGCAGCTGAATACGTACTTGCAGAACTTCCTCAGCCTGCTCGGCTACTGGTCCACACAGTACTTCATCATCCTGTGCAGTGAGCATGTCATCTTCCGTAAGATGAACTTTGACAACTACGATCTCGACGCATGGAACGATCCCAGTCGCCTTCCACTCGGTATTGCTGCAGGTGTGGCGTTTGCAATCGGTATCGTTGCCTGGATCATGGGAATGGTCCAGACATGGTATGTTGGACCGCTTGGCAAGCTCATTGGCGCAGGTGGCGGCGACATTGCGAACGAATTTACCTTTGTTGTTACAGGTCTTGTCTATATTCCTGCGAGGTTTCTGGAGAAGAAGTTTGTAGGTCGGTAGATCTCCGAATCAGCTAGTCCACATTCTTAGTGGTGGAGAATGCAAGATGTCCATTGACACAGAATGTTCAAGTTACAATAGCTCTGTGTTTTGAGTCATGTAGTTGTTCAATTCACGTGGCTTGATGACGCTTTTGTTCTGGAGGGAAAGGATGCGACGTTCGCATTTTCCGTGAGTAAAAGTGCACTTTCAAAAGAGAAGATGTTGCATATGACCCATGTCAAATGATCAGCTATCTTCCAACCAAGTCGAAGTGCTATACTTCCTTGACCCGGCGATACATCGACATGACCTGGCGGTTGTCTTTGCTCCTTCCATCGAGTCTCCCCGCTAGAAGCAGAGATCTGACAAGCAGCCAAACAGCAGCTCGTACCAGCATGAATAGAAGAAGCGCCGGGGCCGTCATAAGCACCACTCAGCACCTTCTACCCACAGCAACATCTCGCTACGGAACAAAAGGCGGTCACGAGCCTGAATACCGCACACTCATTCCTACAACGAAAGTGCAAGCGCCTGAAAGACAAAATAGAACGCATGTCATATGAATTCCAACAATTGACACATCTAGTGCCGCGCGAATAGGTACCTACCCGCAACCCAGCCCCCTTCTCGTTTGAAATGCGCGCAAAAAAAACCCGCGTTTTGCGCAATCAGCGGCGTAAAAGACCAGGTAAATCCTACACACGTACAAGTTACGCTGTTCGATACCTACCACTACTGTCGGCAGACCGCGCGTTGAAGCGCGATTTGGCCGGGTTTCCCAAGAACCTCTTCCTACAGAGTGGCTTGGGATCGCGTCGTCCGTGCAGATATAACGGACGGGGTAGGTGCAGGAACACGGGGGGGCGAGCCTTGGATCCCTCGTTGGAAATCCCGCAATGGATGAAGAGCAGAGAGATACATGTAGGAAATGCTCGGCTAGACGAAGCGACGACTAAGTCTGTGGGGGGATATCATGTGCGCTTGAGTAGTTGCAGAAGGGGGGGAAGTGCAGATGTGGCGGTAAGTTCGAGATGAGAATTGGGGGTTTTTTTTTTTTGATGGGATGGTTTACATGTACATGTACAAGTAGGTAGGCAGATGAGCCGCGCCAAGCCAAGCCAGAGGGACTTGTGAGAGTCGATGAAGTACAATACAATACAATACAATACCAGATACGAAAACACTGCATCCAATCGTTTCTTCCTTCCGTTGTAAATTTTTCAATCCTCCACCTGAAATGTGTTCTTTGTAGCCTTGAAACTATGCGGACATGAGGCTCGTCACTTTGGTGTCGATTCGAGATCGGTGCAAGAAACAGCGCATACCTGGCTGCTGTTGACGGCGTCTGGGTAGGGGAGCCGGCTCCAAAGAGCTGGCTACGACCCAAGAGACGCCGTCTCAAGCCGCGATACGCGCTGAGTCTTGACAACAGACCCAGACAATCCACATTGGACATGACAGTGAACCGCACCGTACCCGCAAGATGCTTCGAAGCACACCTGATCCCCCTTCCCGGGAGTCTCACTCCGCCTTCTCGTGCTCCGGCGCAAACGGATCAAACGGGACGCTCTCCTTGTTGCGCCCAAACACCTTCTGCGCCTTGCTCTTCACGCGCTGCCAGGCCGTCATCTGCGCCTTGACCGCCATCTCAAACGACTGCAGCGACGCCTCGATCTCGCTCAGCCGCTGCGTCTCCTCCTCCTCAAAGTCGAGCGCGCGGTGCACAAGCGCCTCCATTGCGAGCGCGCGCGTGCGCGGCTGCCCAAACGCTGCGTCGTGTTCCGGGTGCAGGGCCAGGATCTCGGGGACGACGTGCAGCGGCAGTCCGCTGTGCGGGATGCGGTGGTAGAGGAAGGACTCGAGGTCGTCGAGGCAGAAGAAGGGCTGCGCAGGGATCGGCACATAGGTGCTGCGGACGGCGCGCAGGATGCCGAAGTCGGTGAGGTCGCCGGACTCGTGGCGCGAGAGGAGGTTGCAGAGGAGGGCGCCGCGCTGGAGTAGGCGGATCTCGCGGTACGTCCAGGCGCGCTTGTAGGGGCTGAGGTGGGGAGGCAGGAGGAAGCCGTCTTGTGTGGTCTCCCAGGCGAGGTGGTAGTCGGCGAGTTTGGAGCGCGCGTTGGCGAAGAAGTAGCCTTTCCAGTGCTGTTGGTTGTAGACTGCTGCTTCGACGAGGATGCGGAGCTCTTTGTAGAGGCCTGGGGATTGGTTGTTGACGGGTCGGGGGAACAGGGAGGACTGGGGACGAGCGACGTCTTTCGGCATGTCGAAGATGATAACTCCGGCTGGGTTGTTCTTGTAGTTGGAAGCATTCGTCTTGGGACCTTTGAAGTGTACGCCCTTATCGAACTCTTCGACGCTGACACCGAGGCGTGCGATTTCCTTGGCTCGTTGCGTAGTGAATATGCTTTCCTCGCCGAGACCAGCCATGAAGATCTCAAAATACTCAGGCTTGAGGATGTCATCTCGCTCCTCGGGAAATAGCTGCGTGTAGATGTCCTCGGAATCCTCGATGCTGAGGAGTCGGCGATCCACCAGGGCGGCGTTGTCTTTGACGACATTGTAGCGGGCGACCCTGTCGAAGTCGACGGCGGTGAAACGTTTCGTGTGTATGTGCTCGCCTTTGAAGTCGAGTGTCAGGTTGGAGGAATTGCCCGAGTCGAGATGGGTGTTCAGACGACCGACAATCTTGATAGCATTGGGACATCCATCAACAGCACTGAGCACCAGCTCTCGGAGTAGTTGTCTGCTGCGGAGTGCCTCGCACTCATCGTTGGCGGTAGGCGACACTTTTGGAACGGAAAAAGTGACGCGAAGCTGCTCGGGTTGATGCGCGCCCGCCTCTGCCCCTTTCTCTCCACTCTTGTTGACGAGCTTCTTGCCGACGTTGGGCTGTGGCACCGCCCTGATGGTGGTGTGGCGCTGCTCGAGCAATATCTCCGCAGCCCGAAGACCGGCCATCGCGGCCTCTACCTCTGCAGAGTGGTTCGACTCAACGCGGTTACGATTGTGGGGATCGGGCGGATTGCCAGGTGAAGCCAATGGGTGTATGTTGTGTAGGGGAGATGGGAGCGCGGCTGGTTTGGGAGGCTCAGTGGCACTGTCGACTCGAATGTGGTTTGGTTGGAAGAGGTGCGGCATCTGTGGCTGAGTAGACGTGTGAAAAGATGTAGCAGGTAGAGACTCAACGTCAGAGGCTACTTTGCTCTTGTTGCGAATAGGACGAAAGACCTTGCGCAGTACATTACCGAGCCGGTCCTTGGTGGAGCGCTTCTGTGGCGACGGGGACATTATGTCGCTCAAAGGAAGCATGCCGATCGTCTAGCTGTTGAAGAAAAGAAGGCTGAAGATTGTTATGGGTGGTGCTGTCAAGTTGAAGAAAGGAAGGTTGAGGATTCTTGTGGGTGGTACTGTCAAGCTGAAGTGCCGAGCTGTCGTGATGGAAGTGTTGTCCAAGATACTCAAGTGTCCTCGATGCTGAGCGCAGTCCGATACTGAAATTGTGAATTCAGTGGTAGAGTGTGGTTGAGGTAGAACGACAGTGTAGTCAGTTGAAGTGACTATATAGTATAAGTAAACTAGGGCGTATAAAAATTTGCGTTTGTTGTCGTTGGTATGGAGACGCGATCCCAACAGGATAAAACGGAGTGAAGGTGGGAAATTGACAAAGAGTGAAAGGGCGCCAGGTGGGACACCCACCACGCACTGTGGAGATATAGTGACGACAGAGTTTGAACAACGTCGAGAGATCTCCAGTGTGGAGGACTCGTCTATAGCCATAGATCTATGCTCGTGAACAGTGTTGATGCTGGTGTCGTCTGCTCCCCTCGATGTTGGAGACGGTTCGTTTTGTCACAGTGGCACTCCTTCTCCCCACAACAAGACTCGCGATACTGGTGCATCACCGGGCTTTGGCCTTCAGAACACGAACATCCTCGAACTATTCTCCCAAGCACGGTCAGCTACTTCGTCGACAGCGAGGCCTTTGAGTCCCGCAACAATCATCGCAACCTGCTCAATGGTACAGCTCTCATTCCGCTCCTTCACCATCTTGCCGAGTTCAAACTTGTCTTTCTTCTTCGCCGCCGGCAACAGCGCCGCATTGGCAAGATATGCCTTGGCAACCTCACTCGACGGCTGAATAACACCCCACGGCGCATCCGTCTCAATCTGCAGCCTGTCCAGCGGAACGTCGCGCACCATCTCCAAGCTCTCCCGATCCCGAAAACTAAACCCATTGACGCTAATGTCGAGCCCCAATGCCACGAGCTCCCGCATCTGCTCCGACGTGCCAACAAACGAGTGCACCAGCCCTCCTCTCGGCAAACTGCCCACGTAGGGCGTCACGACGGCAACGAAATCGTCAAAAGCAGCCCTGCAATGTAGAAACAGCGGCAAGGCCCATTTCTGCTGCACAAACATGTCGAGCTGGCGCCTGAACACGCGGATCTGAGCGTCCCGTGACGCACGCGCAAGATGGTCGTAGTCGAGACCTACCTCCCCAAACGCCGCCACACGGCGCGGCTCTTCCTGCAGCGCCGTGGTAACGGCGCTGCACAGTTGCCCAAAGTACTCGTCACCGCCTTCGTCGGCCTCGGCCGCGTGGTACGGATGCACGCCAATCGTGACGCCACAGTGTGGATTTCTCCTGTTGGCGATGTCGAGATTCACAGAGACGTCTGAGAGCGATATGCCTGTTAGCATGACTTTTTCCACGCCTGCAGCGAGTGCGCGGTCGAGGACGGCGTCAAAGTCGTTGGGGTGGTGTTGTTTGCCGCGGTATATGCCTGCGAACTCTTTGGCTGTTGCGGTGACGGCGACCTAGTGCGAGGTCACCCGGCGGGTTTACATGGCGGTATAGATGTTGTTGAGCTTACGTCCATGTATTGTAATTTCTTCGCTGCCTTTGCAGGCGCGGTACTTGACAAACCATCGAGCAAGCCCATTGTGCAGAAATTATGACAAGGTAAAAGGGGGTGTGATTGGTGCTTCGAGGTCGAGGTCGAGGTCGAGGTCGAAGTAAGACTTGAGACAATCGGCCCGGTTTCGAAGATCGTGAACGTAGTGACCCACATTCGTGCTATCGATAAGTACTTGATCGCACGAGTACTCGACAACGTCGTCGAAGTGGATAAGAGAGCCAAGATATAAAGACGACGTTTCTAGGACAGCAGCGTTGCCGCTATTCTGCTCGCGAATGCGTGAAGCAAAGATCTCATCTCGCCGTGTTAGCTTGAGCTCAAAGGTACGATGCATTGTCATGCAAGAAGTTCAGTGTGGTAGGTATGTTAGCTGCAAGTAATATTGCCAAGCCGTGACCATAACCACCTTATATAGTCATGAGGTCTTGATATCTTGTACCGGAACGCCTACGCTTGCCGTAAAACCCGTAAAATACATCCTTCGTATACAAGGTCTCCCCCAAGCAAAAACAAAAAGCAATATGACGTGCTCACAATGGCGAATCAAGCAAACTTCTTGACCACCATGAACAGCAACGCGGCCACAACACCGTATATGCACGTATCGATCCATGCTAGCGGGTTTTCTGGACTTTGGCGTGCCACTTGCTGCACAGCCGGCGTGGGCACTGTTCTTGCAGGTCGTGGGATCGGTGCAATAGCTGTGCTTGGAGATGTCGCCGCTGTTGGAATTGGAGCAGCAGGAAGTGGCGCTGATGCAGCAGACGATGCACTATCACTCGACACCGCAGCCTTGCCCTTGTCTGACGCCTGTCCGTCTCCGTCCTCTTTCTTGCCAAGCTCATCTCGATATGCCAACCGCAGCTCTTCCGGCACTTCCTCTTCTTTCCGCTGCCCCTCCTTTTCTTCAATCTCCTTGACCAGGTCTTCCCTCTCTTTCATGATGTCGGTGTTACTCTTGCCGCAGCCCGCGCACTTCCACGCGCCACTGTCTTTCGCCATGCGCTCCCGCGCCTCTTTGCTGCACTCGATGCCGCCAAGCTGGCCCTTGACATCCGTGTCCATGAAACTCCTGATCGCGACCAGCGCGGTCCGGACGCCCCAGGCCGGCTGCCACGTCTCCTCATGGTGTCCAGATATGCTGAGACAGATCTCGCGGTTGACTTCAAAGCGGCCAGTGGGGGTGAGGAAGCGGAAGGCTGGCGGACGAAGGGGATACTGTGGAGGGAGGATTATGCGACCGTGGTAGATGCCGCCTGCATAGGCCGAGGGCTCGGGCGGGCCGCGTATTGTGAAGTGCCACTCAAAGAGGTTCTCCTCTAGGGGCTCGGCATGGTAGTCTGCTGAGGGGGCTGTCGATAGTTCCGAGGCTTCTTTTACTGTGCTGGGTCAGTTGGCGTTGACGCTCAAGCAAGGGACCACCTGACGTATGCGCTTGATCGTCGGGTTCTTAGTATTGAATTGCCCGCGCGTGGACATGGCCGCGGTGAAGTTGTGGTGGATGTGAGCACAACTCTGTGGATGTAGCGCAAGACGGGAGTAGAACTGGAGGAATCGACTGCGACAGTGTTTATGCGCGGCTCGTCGGTTGCGGACTTGGAAACGTTGACGTGGTGCGATTGCGGTTGCGGCTTTCTTAGGTAAGCGCCGCCCACCGGACTTAGCTGTCGATAGCTCCGGTGCGCCTCATTCACCACACTCTCTTTATATACATGTACATAGAATATCAAGTCATTCCTGAGACTCTGCTTCCCGATAGTCTTAAGCAAATTGACAATGGAAGTCACTCGAGTATCCACATTGATAATCAGATACCTGCCGTTACGATGCTCACTGGTCCATTGAACAACTCGCAACCTGACGATCAATGTAGATGCCTACCTCCAAGTAAATTAAAGCACCACGATGAAAGAAAACATTAGTCTTGCTCGATCTATATGCATGTCAAACTTGTAATAAAGTACGCGAACGCTATGCGATATCTAGAAAGGGGGGGGGTATCAGACGCCGCACACGCATGCCCAGAGCAGTAACACCAACAAGTCTGACCAGAAAAGGCGATTCCGCGAGACCAAGGGCGCTCCACGCCGTCCACACCAGCATGCTCACTGGCTCTTGAACAGCAGCACGCAAGCCAAACACCCCAGCGCGACCACCGTCCCCGTGACCTCGGGTCGTCGTAGGAAACTCGCAGCGGGGGAACTCGCTGTCTTGGCTTCGTCGGTGCTGCGTAGCGCTACCACAACAGCGGGGGTATCTACTCTCTCTTTCTCGCTCTTGCTCGCGCGAGACACGGCATCGCTGTCCTCCGTGCCCTCCACACCCACACCCACACCCTGCATCCCCTCCATCTGCGTCCCCACCAGCTCGTCCAGTTCCGCGACCAGTCCCGCACACAGCGTGAAAATGCATTTCGCCTCCTCGATGACATCGACGCGCTCGTCGGGCGAGAACAGGTGCTCGGCGGCCGCGATGTGGGCTTTGAACGCGGCCTTGATGTCCTCGCCGTCGCGGGGGCCGGGGAAGTGCCAGAATGACAAGCCCTTGTGGTGCAGTGCCGGGGCGTCTGCCGGTGTACTCGCCGCCTCGCCCGCGGTACTCGATGTGTGCGCCGGCCAGAAGTCCGGTGGCGTGTCCAGCAGGCCGCTGCGGATCCAGCGCCCGCCGGAGAAGACGGCCATGTAGAAACACCACGCGTAGCTGAGCAGCGTCCACGGCTTCGTGTGCACGGCGGCGCGGATGTGCGTGCAGAAGGCGGCGACGCCGGGGCTGGGGTACTTTGCCAGCATGACGTCGAGGTCGGTGGGGTGCACAGAGAGGAGGTATGCGAGGTCGTGTCTTAGGCGCGGGGAGCGGGGGAGGCCGCGGGGGCGCAGGGTGGAGAGGAAGGCGGTTAGTTGGGGGGAGGGAGGGGTTGGGGCGCCGAGGGTGGAGGTGAAGAGGGAGGGGGCGTCGTAGGGGTTGACGAGGAGGTAGGAGAGCAGTGGGGAGGAGGGCGTGCGGTCCTCGGATGGGGATTGTGCGGGCGGTGTGGCGTGGTCGCGGAGGAGGTCTGTCCATAGCGACTCGAAGGTGAGGAAGATGTGCGCGAAATGGAGGAGCCCTGTGGCGTAGAGCGAGGAGTCTGGGGCGTGGGGCGGGAGCGCGAGGGGCAGGCGCGATGTTATGAGGCGGTTGAGCGAGGTGTGGAGAGTGCTGGGCGACGGGACATGTCAGTGAATCGCCTTCCGCATATCTCGTTTGAAGGAACATGGGACGAACCGTGTTGCGACGTTGATCTCGCCCGGCAGCGAGACTGGCAGTCGTGCCGGCGCATTTCTCTCCTCCGCCCTCACGGCGCCCTGCTGCTTCTCCAGCATGTCCAGCGCGCGTAGAGAGATAGTTGGTATCGTCGTATCCAAAAGACTGCGCAGAGAACAAAGACGTCGGGCGCTGGTTGATCTTGGTTGCGTCTAGTGTCGCACTCTAAGTGGATAGATCGCGATCAGACACGCTTCCCGAACGTGCCTCGGGGCAACATGCAGGACCCCTTTAGATAGATACCTTCAGATAGATACCTAGCATCTGGGCAGACTCGTCAGAAACCCAGGTTTTAAACCACCTGCTCTGCCTGTTGGCGCACACGCACACCCACGCGCTGGCCCCACGCGCCACGACACGGGAATCCGATTGCTTCTTTGCTCCTCCGGCCCCGTGGCGATTGCATGCGCAGGCGAGACCGCGCACATGCCACCAGGCCAGAGGACATATGAATGTATGTGCGTCGCATAGTGGGGTTCATAGACAAGGTCCCAGGATCCGTCGTTCATGGGCTGTGGCGTTGGATGATGCAATCCGACTGGCACGCGAGCCCGGTCTAGCCCCAGCAGGGACACAGTGCCGTGCCCATCGTGATGGACCCAAGTGACTTGGGACGGTTTTGCGCAGGCGAGACACGGGCACACGGGGTAGATGCAAACGTGATGAGAAGACGCAAAAATGCAAAAGTCGACTAAGGAAGTTCAAAAGGAGATGGGGGATCTTTCAGGGTCCAGAGATGCGACCAAGATCTCTGAGCCGCCGATCATGGGGATTGGGCACGCGTGAGTGGAGTACCGGTATGCCTGTGTCGCGATCCACGGGTACGGCCCGCCCGGGGTGGTGAGATCGAGCGAGATGAGGCCGCTTCGTTAGGTATGGCAGCCAGGCCGAATCATTCAAATCCACGTCGCAAGCATTATCTGTCCATGGCGACTGCAAGTATGTAGAAAATGTTCCCAAACATTCTTGGTGTAGGTCAGCAGCCAGATCCAGTTGTCGGGATTTCTGAGATATCATGTATGATGAGCAGATTCCATTGACACAATGTATGCATAATCATATGACCTCCCAAAAAAACACAAATAACAATAATGTGGGTTGAAGAAAGTGACACTGATGGGTCCATCAAGCTTGATATCTTTTGGACTACCGCAAATCTTGTACCTGATCCACGAGAGAAATCGCCGATTTCTAGCATGGTCACTTCCCTTTAACACCTCCACTAAAGTTGACATTCAAGATATTTGCTTGCTCTGGAGACTAAGCTGATACGTGTTCTAAGTGTCTACTTTTCCAAGACAATTTCACCATAAATCACCACCACTTCACCGAACTAGAGTATTGATGTAAGCTACCCCTTCTTTTCGATCCTCGTCCTTCTCGACGTAACTTTTGTCCGCCCGGAACACGAAATTCGTCACCGAAGACCCATATTGCAACCAGGTCGGCGCATCCTCGACTACTAGCTGTCAGATCCACATGTTCTGTAGCGACCATGTTTATTCACGTACCTCCATGCCCATTGGGATCCATGTCATACGCGAAGGCAGTCCACATGCGCATGACTAACCGAGACAGCTTGACATTCGCCGTGCTATTCCCCAGCGGCGTAATCTGCTGCTGCGTATTGCCAAACACAAACGGGATCTAGAACGCGAGATTTCTCGTCAGTTGTGACGACAGGACCTTTGGGGACGCCATACGCTCGTTACCTCTGAAAAGTGATTCACGCCAATCGTGTTGGGCGTGTTGTTGAACTTTGGCGCGTCCCATCGGTACGAATACACGCCGGCTACATACTTGCTCATGCTCTGTGCTAAGAGCCGTCGCGGCGCGTACATGGTCAGGTCGGTCGCAATGCTCTGGTACCGCTTGTACTGCAGCCCGTACTCGGGCCACGTGCGATTCCCCCAGCCATACGGCAATCCCACAGTCGGGTCGTTGGGATACAGTTCAAGGAGTCTTTGTGCCTCTGTCTCATTCACGTTCCAGCGCTTAGACGTGACCATCTGCTCAATGGCTTGCGCGTCGGTGTTGACGCCGTTCACGCCAAATCCTTCGTCTGTATTTGTTCCTACGATGATTGGGATCTTGGCGAACTTGCCCTGGATGAGCGACTGCTGTCCATATCGCGGGACAAACGAGCCGTCGATGACGTGGAACCACTCCAGCCCCTGATATCCGTACGGAGCGATCATGTCGTACGGCACATCGCGCAGGCACTGTAGTGTGTCGGCAGCACCAGCGCAACCGACCGATGCTGTCAGGTTGTCATACATGTGTTGATACCAGTCTGTTCCGTTCAGTGGCGCGCCAACCGCACTGCCACTTTCCAGGATAGCAGCGCGGAAAAGGCCGTCGTTGTCGCCGTTGTACGCCGCGATGTGGTCGCCGACTGAGTACGCGCCGGCTGATTCGCCCCATATGGTGACTTTGGTAGGATCGCCTCCAAAGGCAGAAATGTGCTTGTTGACCCACTGCATGGCGAGACGCTGATCTCGCAGCCCGAGGTTTTGGTTGTTGCTCTCTTCGATCTCCTCACTGTAGATGAAGCCAAACGCAGCCATGCGGTAATTGATGGAGATACCAATGACAGGCTTGTTGTTGAGCATAGACTGTTGGACGATATAACTCATGTTATATCTGTATTCCGCTCATTAGCTCAGGAAAGAATGTTCCAAGGATGCTTGACTGACCGGGGATCGCTTGTCGCGCCCTGCTGCCATCCGCCTCCATATATCCAGAGAATGACGGGGAGTTTGGTCCCATTTGTACTTGGCTTGATGATGTTCAGATGTAGACAGTCCTCTCCCATCTTGGTCCAGTTCTGTGCCACAAGGAGGTTGGTATCTGAACCATAGCCTCTACAGTCTAGTCCATACTGCGTAGCATTGTAGTGCGTCCTTGGAGTGTTCGGGCTGAGTTGTGCTGGCGCGAAGCGAACAGGTTTCGGGGCATACCTGATACCAAGGAAGATATCTTGGTTGAACTCGGGAAGGTGGCGGCCGTGGTACACACCCGCTTTCGAGTACACGACAGGGGATGTGGCATATACTTCTAGAACACCAGATAATGTTGCTAGTAACCATGAATTGAGCCTCATGTTGATATCCGATGCGTGATGCAAATTTGGTCAGCATCATTCCACTGATATAGCTGCTATAAACCATGTATCAACAGCAACCCGTCACCTCTGGAGTCCCGGAGGACCTGGCCACGCCTGGTAGACTTGTCTGCAAGCATCATTGAACTTCCACCAATGGAACCGCATCGTTGCGCTCTTTTGCCGGCTCTCATCATCCTCTTGTGCTTGCGCACCAGAGCAAAATGGCATAAGTACTCTTTGCGCAGCATTTTGGTAGGGCCAGGCGAGCGGGACCACAAGAAATGTAAGGCATTGTTTGAGCCAAGAATCGTTCGCTGTGGATGGACCGAGTACGCTCTTGCTACAGGGTTCAGTACTGAGTGAATGATTTAGCCGACGATAGCAACATGAGGTTGATCTGGGCTCCCACACTTAAGGTAGTCACCGGTACCCCGCGACCACTAACGTCCTGCGACCCACAGCATTTCCTTGTGATTTCTCGTCAGTGCCCACCGCCAGTCTAACGGCATACTGTATTCCATGTTGACATATTCTCACGTGTCACGCCTATGCTCTCTCAATAAGACCCAGATGTCATCTTACACAAAAATGCCATTATAATTCGTGGACCTCCACGGCTATTACGGATTTGCTAGGGCCCGGTCAAGTACTGCATCAATTGGATACGGTATCGGTCAATTTTCGCACTGCTAAGGAGACTAGAACAACTTTCTCCAAAACTACCTCTATCGTTTTCAACTTTTCATCCACGCAATGGTTTTGCGAAGACATTGATACTCGCTGTATTCGAAGATCATCTCCGCTGTTCGCTTCATAGCCGCAATGTGCTCTAAGTCGCTCGCGCTCTCCGCTTCGAGCCGCGCTCCGGCCGACGGAAGAATTCTACGCCTTCCCTCGCCATTCTTTTCGCATGGACAACAGTCCATGTACTCGGGCTGATATCTCTTATCGTATGAGAGGAATGTTTGTCCACGATTGATACTCACAGTGTTGCTTCCTCGTGGCATTAATTTCAAAGAACAGCGTCTGCTATCGGTGACTAGTTTTGCAGGATGTTGTGAACTACGGCCTATAGTTATGAGAGAGACCTCAGTTCACGATTGGACACAACTGCAGAACCCACCCCCTCCACTTCTGCGTGAAGCTTGACAGGCGCTTGGCGGGTGCGAGATCACGTACAGTGTGGTCGGGCGCAGTGTAGCAGATGTCAATGGCATTGTTAGCTACAGCAGGCGTGAACAGTACAGTAACACAAGGCATGTTTCCGTACTAGCACAAAAGATGGAGTGGCTTATTGTAAATGATAGGGCGAAAAATTTATTGCTCACGCCCCCCATATGTATGCAAAAATTATCCCAGGCCTCTAGACCTAAAGAGACTTGTGCGTGGAAGACGACTGAAGCAATTCGACTCCAAGCTGATTTGATGGGATAATCAAGAATGCAGTGCATTTCGAGGTAGCCAAGCCAAATCATTATCGCATTGTGCATCAAATACACCAATCAGAGTAGTCAACGCTTCCACATGTGAGTTTCTCCACCGAACATCGAGCGCGAACATGAAATCACGTGTCCGTGCTTTCACTTTCACGCCACCCAGATCTACCAGGCACCAAGCTTAGTCACCCCGCGTCGCACAGAATCCGCCCGTCTGATATATATCTCACTCTCTCCCTTCGTTGCTCCCCTTCTGACTGCCCCAACATATGGTGGGTGTCAAGTGGAACGTCCGCTGCGAGTAACCATAACGCGACGGCAAGGTACAGATGGACCTGGTTGACAGCCTAGTCGCACCTCCCGCCTCGCCATGACGTCTCGATCGTCAATGTTCCGACAAGCCTCTGTCTTGCGCTCGAACGAGGCTGGGCCAAGCGCTTGTGCTTCTCACTCATGCACTCGGTCTTGTGGCATGATGAGGCCCTAGCTCAGGTGTTGTGCAGAATGAGACTCAGCTTGCTAGGTGAATGTTTTCGTGCCCTGGTGCAGGGCTACTTGAGCGAGCAGAGTGCTTTTGCCTATTCCCTCCACGCTCTTAAGCCGCCGGTTCGAGCGCGGTAAGGTATTGTGCTGTTGGCCTGCGCTGTCGTGCTTTGTTTCATTGCATGGCACTACTTGTCAGATCTTCTCATTCGAGGAAAACAGGGTGCCGGCCCCATCGGAATCGTGCTTACATGTCACCGTTTTCTTTATATCATTGAGTGAATGGCATGGTGCCGTAGCTTGAGGAGGAAGAGATGCTTCAAGCTTCTGGTCGATCCTGTCTTTTCAGGAGCCTTGCCGATCTGCTTTGGACAGACTGATTCTTGATGGACTTTTTGCTTTCACGATTGAATTTTATTTATGTCGTACTCATCTAGCTATAACCTAAGCGTCCGTCGTGCTTTATCTCAAATACCGGCATTGTGCTTGCTCTGTCCGCATGTCTGATCCTATCCTGGTTTCAGCCTCATCCGAGTCTACATCCTCCACTCTCGCACTTCATGTTGCTACAATCCGTTGCACCTAACCGTCAGCTGGTACTGAATCCTTTATTGTCATCATCGTCTTTACATACGGACAAGTTCCAATATTCGACTAAGTGTGTCCATTGCATTCAAGATCTACTATCATCTGCGTGGTTCTCCGTGATGACAACACTCTGGACTTTCACGTTGTGTACTACCTGGCCTAGTAAGACTTTACCCTCCGCATACCCTTTCCGATTCTACTTGCAACAAACCTGGGCCTCACCTCTGAGCGCCAAGTCATTTTCTACTGCGAAGTTGGCGCGGCTCGCTGTGCAGGGTGTCGTTGGGAGATGCTAGCAGGGGAAGTATCAGCGAGAACGAACGACATGAAAAATTTTACAGAGTTCGTTGTTCACCGTATCTGCTTGAGAGCTTGCGGTTCCTTAAGCGTCGACGTATGCGTCGTCGTGAATCGCAGTTTTTATACTACAATACTCGAAACAGTCTATCACGACCAAACCTCTTGTACGGAATCAGAAGCCATAATTTCGTAGGTGCAGGTTCCTAGAGGCTCAACGCCAGCTAAAGTATAATGAGGTATGTTGCAGAGTGATGCAAACCGTGACGACATGGGATTTACGTTACTAAGGCTATGTAAGATTAGGCCTCGTATATACTTACGCTGATTCTATACTCTCCGTCATCGTCTTCGCATACCTCTCCTTCTCGAGAAACTCTTCTTGCTCGACCCGGCTCTTCTCTACATCCACAAAGAAGTACAGCCACGCGCAACTAGCCAGACTCAACGCAAACAAGAAGTAGAATGGGCTACTGTTGTTTCCCGTGTCATCGATAATCGCGCTGCTAACTAGAGGTCCAATGAACGCGCTCGTTTTCCCGACGATAGAGAACAAACTGAAGAACAGGAACTCCTTGCCGCGCGGTGTCACCTCACTGATCATCGTCTGCGAATAGCTGTACCACGGGCAGACCAAAAGACCGTAAAAGACTTGGTACAGCCAGACCTCCCAAGTCTTGTGGAAACCAAACTTTTGTGTCCAGATGCCGATCATGCCCCAGCCGTCGAGTATGACGATGCAGACTGCGACGACCATGAACATGGTCTTGGTGGAAAGACCAAAGCGTTTTTGAACCTGCCAGAACGCGCCGATGCCAATGGCCTGAGCGGCAATGCCAACAATGAGCAGGTATGTGAGTTGCAGGCTGTTGTATGCGACAATTTCGTTCTGCAAAGTGCCGATGACAGTGACCGAGGTATTGAGGCTGTCGCCAAGCAGGAAATATCCCACGAGATATGCCAAGCTTTGTCTTAGCTGCCAGATCTGCGTAATCGCGTATCCAAGTTGCTTGAAGCCCGCGATGATGATGTTGGTGCTGCCTGGATCCTGTCCTGGTCGTCGCTTTTCCATCACGAACCATGGAATCGCGCAGAGAATCCAGACACCGGTTGCGAAAGCTATCAGAACTGACAGGCCCCAATTGTTGTTGGCTTCGCTTTCGTTCACTTTGAGACCGAACATGATGCCTACGATCACAGCTAGAATGAGGATTTCGAAGATTGATTGTACGTAGAAAGCAGTGTTGCTGAGCTCATTACGCTTCATCATGTCGGCGAAGTCATACTCGGCACGGGAGATACGACCCTCGGCAAATTCCTCGGCCTTGACCCGTAGATCCTTGGTGTTTCTAGCCAGGCCAGGGAAAGCAGCAGTCCAAAATGTGATAGTCGTTTGGTAGGCGATGAGACCAACGATGTAAAGACCTACGCCGATGTGCCAGTCTTCTTGAGTGTGGACACCCAGCCAGCCAAAGCCAATGCCGAAGGCCACGATGGACAGAACAATCAAAATGTTCGGGCGCCATGTACCAAAATCCGCAAAGGAACCCAAGATGAGGAAAACAAGTACCTGGATCGCAAAGCTGATGAAAGTGTTAGGATTTAGCTTCAACAAAATGTTCGATCTCGCACCTGACACCATTGCTCAGTAGCACAATACTATTGATCGTGCGATCGCGTCCAAAGAAACGTAGACTCTCCGAATCACCTGCTGCCTGATACATCAGATTCTGAAAAGCCGTGGGACCGAAATTGAACAGCGTAAGGCCATTGTCGCCAACATAGTAGCTGTAGTAGGCCCAGATTTCGTTCTTGGTGGTCTCATATCGTTCGTCAAATTGGTCTGGTGCAATTGGTGTATCCTCGTGGGGAATATCGACTGCGCCCTTGGTGGAGTCTTGAGCTGGCGCACTCAGTGGCGCGAGACCAGGATCATTTGTGGCCATGTTGAAGGGTTTCAGGTCGCGAAATCGTCCAAGACCGTCAAGAAACACAACATGGAGGAACTGCGCCAGCAAGGGACTTCTTGTATGGACGCCAGTCGGTCGCTCAGGCCCAGTTATCCCAGCTAGTTGGTCTCGTCATGGCCCAGTGGGCGGAGATAAGCTAAGGGCATTTTTCCCTGATGGCGCTGGTTGCGAATTGCGCATCAGGGCCTGTAGTGGCAATAGGAGGTGGGCTGGACCTATCATGCGGCCCGGTAGGAGTGGAGTGCAGCTGAGATGCATGTTGATTTGAAAAGAAGCCGCGCCACCGTCCTACCAAGCTCAGCTTGAAAACGGTGCAGGAAGCTTATGTGGCACTAGGCCGCAAACGGCTAGCTTTCCGTTCCTCCACCGATGATAGAGAACACCCCCTCTTCCCATCACATCGATTGAGAAAGCCGAAGAAGAAACAACCTCTACAAAGCACGGCCAATCTCTCCTTACTACCAAATCCAGTAATAATAAAGTCCATCGACGACGCGACCGCAACTCCTCCGAATGAGCTGGAAGACATTGTTCTACAATTAAGACGGATAGGCTGAGGACTTGGAGTTATATTCTGATTAGAGGAGGTTAGCTAATATGTCTTCTTTCTACACGCTAAGCTGACGGGTATAGGATATGCTAGCTTCTATGTCCTTGAACAGGTTGTTTTGCCAGATACACACCGACGAACTCGCATTCGTGGATGATGTAGATTGAGCATCTCTTAGGCTATGTCCACACCTATATGAAGTCGCGAAGGATGGTAGAGGATTTCCGGGGTTGCCATTCCTTCCAGTCATTGTGATTCAAGGGCATGAATAGTATTTTCTGGCCGCTACTAGAAGTAAAAGGGAAACGGTTGGCATGCTTCAGAATATCGTGTGCAGTATCTTACAGTATACAGGTCCTTTAGGAAAGAATACATTTTGGCTCTATACAGAGTGTGCTAGGGGTGTATCAAGTAATTGCCGCCTTGCAGGTACTAGGATGATGGTGCGAAGAGGTCTATCAGCCGTGGTTTAGAGCGCATGTAATTGGTGTAACTCAGCCTTAGATGACAAATCACCACACCCTTTCTTATTCCTAGCAGACAGAGACTCAGGTCTTGCCCGAGTTCTGCTTGACTGGACATGTCTTGGAACTCTTGCTCCTCCTGTTGCTGTTAATCCCATGCTACTGTGAAGCCCCCGCTGCTGTACCCCGCTGGTACACCGGGATTTCCACCCAGGAAGGCATGTTAGCAGCTGCAGTATGATTATTAGGAGAGAGGATAAAGCTGTGTAATGTGAGCATTGATGGGTAGTATAGCTAAGGCGCTTCTACGAGCGAAACTGTAGCTTGAGTTCGGGAAGCTAGACCGACTTGGGAAAGGAGGAAAGCACACAAGACGGGGGTGAACGTGGGATGAAAGCTGAGCGGCATGCATCCACAGTCGCGGATGTTCTTCATCGCATGCATCCACCAACGCAGGAATGGCGCCTTGGGGTAAATCGTTGAAATCATCCCTCGAATAATCTTGATCAACAAAGTGTGGTACCTGTTCCATGAGATTTTCACATTCCTTTCATCTCACACGTAGTCCTGCCTCCACGTCCTTGTCACACACCTCTACATCCCCGTTGGCAGGCTCTCTGACTATCTTCTCCGATGGATTTGACGGCATCTGCTGCCAATCCGAGGGACGTCTCGATCTCAACGGCCGGCCTCTGTCTCTCGTCTGTCGCAACTCGTAGGTGCCATTCGGTGCAGTATTTGAATGGCTCCCAGTAAAGCTCCTCAAAAGTGATCCGCCTATCCACTTAAACAGGGGTACGATGAAAGGGAACGAAGCTAGTCTGTGTCAGCATTTACTGCACAGCAATCGACTTTGCGGCCGTACTGCAAACAATACCAGCGTTGCACTCGATAGCTCCCCACACCTGCGTGGACTATTAGTTTGGAATGCACAGGATTAGGAAGAATCTACACACTGGTACCATAGCCGCTTCATACGTGAAGTCTCCGACGCCCCGGAAGTACACAATGTTCCGAAGTCTGACCATGGAACACGCAATCGCTAGCAGACCGACGCTGAAGGCTACGACCAAGGTGACTGGAAGAATCAGTACATGATCTTTGATGCAAGATACTCAGCTTCGAGACCTTTCTTCTTACGTTCCATTTGCAGACTTAGAATCGTGGGAAGGGGCAAAATGAAGATGACGACGTCGAGCATCGTGTTCACGGAAGACGTGAAGAAGTTCATGCCCATCATGTTCCAGCAGCCCTAGTAGGGTCAATATTAACAGACACGGTAGAAGTGAAGGCCTTACTCTTGGAAAGTTGTCTAGGTCCCATGCCGCCTCGATCGGTATGCATTGGAAGATGGCAGCCTTCCATATCATTAGCTGACGGAGGTTTGCCGATATTCTGCAAGTCAAACTCACAAACGTGGTAAACAATGTGAAAAGAATCACAAAAGTCGTCAACCAAAAAACCACTCGTTTCGGTGTGCCCAACGGCGCAAACAAATAGTACTGCGCCAACATGCTCGTCTTGATCAACCTGCGGTCCACCATCAGCACGCACAGCACACAGTTCCCCAAGATACGTGCACGCACCCTACCAACGCCTGATACACGGCATTCTGCGCCAACCCAAACTTCATGCTGTCCTGCAGCATGGGCGGCCGCGAGCGAGAATACTCGATATGCTTGCCCATGCCCGTCTGGATCTGCATATGGATCAACACACACGCGGCCACGTCCAGCGCAACGGCGCCCACCATCAGCGCCTCTGGCAGCGTCCACGAGCGCGCGCGCACAAGGTAGCAACGACTGAAGAACCTAGCATCGTGTTACTCAGAAAGTCCTCCCGATTACGCAGCCTCTTCGTTCAAAATGTCGAAGGCACCAACTGTAAATGTAGACAACGACGCCGATGTTAACATACCTCAGCGCAACAACAACCAGCGCCACAGCAAGCACCGCAAAGGTAATCAGATGCAACGTCGGCCCTCGGTCCTGCTCCATGTACTCGAAATCCCCAGATTGATCGTGCCGCATTCCCTCTTTTTGTCCTTCTTTTCCTCTCTTTCCCAACAACCGCAACCGCAACCGCAATCGCACCAGCAATCCCAAAAAAGCAGCGCAACGCAACACCGCCCGCACCAAAAGAAAAAGAAACCCCTAACAAATCCTCCTTTCACCTATGCAAAACCACGCGACGAAAAAAGCAGCTCTTTTGCGACACTTGTATCCCGAAAGAACCAAAAAAAAAAAAAATCCAAGTAAAGAATATATATATATATCCGGCGTTCCTAGGTACCGGTACAACCTCCCACGCCAATTCCACGCTCACCTACTTAACACCCTCGCATCCCATCCCGTATCTTCAAAGAAGGGGGGGGGGGGGTTCCCAACGCCCAGCGCGCGAGCCACCGCGCCACAGGAAACGGTAAACCCACACTACTTGCTCCAGGGACCAGACTGAGACCTCCTCCACCGTCCCTCGTGGGAAGTCGTGCGCCGAAATACGGCCGTCGAGAAAGACAATCTGACAGTCTGACAGTCACATTACCCCCTGGTCCCCAAGTTCCAACCCTACGGACTCCAGGGACCAGGGACCAGCAGTGTCGCGGTGTAGTCCAAGCGTTCGCGTTGCGTTTCGTTTCGTTTCGACGCCAGTACCTACCTAGCTACCTACCAACGACCGTGCAGACGAGCTATTTCTGGAGAAAAGGGGGGCGTTTGCGTTTGCGTTTGCGTTTGCGGCTGGGCTGGGGCTGGCTGCACACGGAAGGCGAGCCGCGGGATCTGCGCACTTGCAGCTTCTGGTACGTACCTACGTACACATACATCATCATGTACGTACACTTAGGGTACCACGTGGGTACATAGGGCGAGGCGAGGCGAGGCGAGGCAAGGCGTATATGTTCATAGTTGTACATGTGTGTAGCCATGTAGCGGTGGCGGGATCGTGGCCGTTGCGCAGCACTTCCCATCTGCATCGATGCATTTACATACAGTACTCTGCCCCTCGACGGCACTGAATTTCCTGATTTTGTCTTTCTCCCAGCTTCGGTGGCAGCGTCAGCATGGCAGGTAGCCTACCGGGCGCTCTTCTACAGCGCGAGTCGCGACTGGAACGACGTCCACCACCGCGACGAGCGGAGCGACCACGAGCTGGTTAAAGACAGGAGTGTATGCTGTGTATATTGACGATCATGGGTGGGGATATCACGCAAGCGCGGGATACGATGAGTGTACGGGCAGTACTGTAGTATCGCTATCGCTACCGCCATCACTACATTTTCAACTCCCTCTCTGCACCTCCGCACCAGTCCCCGTCCCAGCACCAATTCCTCCCGTTATTTCTTCCCCCGGGCCCTCAGTCCGACCACGCGCCCGCCCCCGCGCTCCCTGCCACCCTGCACATCCGCCTCGTCGCAGCCCACGACAACAAGCTGGCCGTCCCTCGCGCTCTTGACGATCCACGGATTCACATAGTCCCGCTCCTGCAGACTGCCCTGGCGCGGGACGCCGTGGAACAAGTCCCCGCGTGCCGCGGAGTGGTAGCCTAGGAGGAAGAGGACGAGGGGCTCGCAGAGGTCGGTGATGAGCGCGAAACGCAGGAGGACGGACAGGTAGGCGAGGATGAAGAGGTTGATGGCGCAGGTGAGGATGAGGACGGCGAGGAACATGTTCTGCAACGGGTTGTCGCTGCCGGACATGTACTGCGCGATGCGCACCGACGCGGAGAAGGTTTGCGTGCCGCCGCTCGGCGCGGCGAGGTCAAAGGGCGCGTGGAAGGGGAATGTGCGTGTGAGGTCGAGCACGGTGCATGTCGCCATTGAAAGCAGGGCTTCTGCGGGGGAGGGCAGCGTGGCGCTGAGCTCGCGCGCGGAGAGCTGGAGTTGCGTGAAGATGCGCGCGGTGGAGGCGGCGCCGTCAAAGACGCCGTTGTTGAGGCTGAGGGAGTTGAGCAGGTGGAAGCCGATTTCGCGCCAGGAGGCGGTGGTTTGGAAGTCGATGTTCTGGGTTGTGTCGATGTGGATGTGTTCGTCGCACAGAGCTTCGAGGGTTTGGCCACTGGATGTTGCGTTGTAGCGTGTGTAGCAGGACTTTGTGATGCCAGTCTTCAGCGAGCAAATCAAATAGTCGTCTGCCTGATTTTGTGGATGCTTGCTGAGGAGATATACTTCCGCTCGGCCTGCCGCTGTGGAGCTGTGATTAGCGATGGTGTTGCCTCCAATGGGAAACTTGAAGAACACTGGTCGTGCATGGTCGCGATCGACATCTTCATCCTTCCACCCAAAGATGTCATCTAAAGCTGTGTGATTATTCATGTTCGTATTGCTGTCCTGGAACGACTCTATCGGCCAATACCGATTGATGTCGGAAATATTCTCAAATTTCCGTGCGTTCGGCCACGAGGCGTAGATGATGGGTTCGAGATCCGACCGGTTTGCATTGACACATAAGGCATTGATGGCGGGAGATGCTACCTCGGCGCTGACAGTATAGGAACCGGCATTAGATAGATCGTCCTGCTGGAGGATGTTTCGACTGGTGCGGACTGCTTCTGGGACTCCTCTGTGCGGGACAGCAATGGTGATATTGTTGACGATTCTCCCATTTTGGTCAGACTCTGTCCTGACATCGTCCACGTCCACCCAAGCTGTAGTCACTGTGATATTTCCGTCTAGCGTAGCGTAGACCGGCGGACGATCCTCTAGATCTGACGACGTGTGAAGAGTCTGTGCTTTCGATTTCCAGGTCGACATGTAGTTGACAAAATTCGCGCCGCACAAATAAGCCCACTTGACCTGCAAGCATGTCGAGCCACCGAACTCGGTGTCGCCAACGTCAAGCCACTCTTCATCGCACACATCTTCTGCAACGCTGACATTTGCAAAGTCCGAGTACACATTACCTTCAAGCATCATGCGCTGCTGGGGAGCAAGCCGAAGCTGCGGCTGTACTGTTGAACATGAGCATAATTCCCTCATCATGTGATATCTAACCCACCTAAAGCACCGGCAGCAGTGGTGTACAGCAGAGACAAAAGCGCAGCTACCAAAGATAGGAACCCCAGCCAACTAAGAGCAGCATACCTGACGCTATGCCAATGTGTGAACAACGTGCCTGGCTGTCTAGAAAGAGTCGATTAGTACCCCACCAACTTTAACCCCTAGTTCACAACGACTCACAAAATCCACGACCGCATCGTCACATTCGCCAGAGTAATTCCCTGCTGGCGCATCGCTTTCCGCGACAACGTCTGTCCCAGGAAAACCAGCACCACCATCACAAACGACAACTCAATCGTCTTGGCCATGAACGTGACCAGCAGCGTAGCCGTGGACGGCGAGAAAGAGCCTTTGTTGGAGATGATGAAGCCATACTGCGGCTTCAAGCAGGCCACCACGACGAAGAGTCCAGAGAGAAGCGTCGAATACAACGACGTGATGAATATCCCCACGGACACAGCGTCTCGGCGTGGATGCAGCGATCCGCGGCCATTGATAAGTGGGAGTTCGCTGCTTTGGCTGCCTGCTGCGCACCTCGTTAGCTCCGGATGGGCACCGGGACTTGATGCATACCTTCACCCTGACGCATGTACATGCGATTGTCATAGGAGGTTTGTAAGAAGCGTTCATCTTCCTGAGGCTGGTAGCTCTGCTGAGGGTAATCTTGATGCGCGTATCCCTGTGGTGGATAGCTTTGTTGTGGATCATTCTCTTGTGAGTAGTTTCGTGGCAGATGGTCCTCGTGTGAATGACTTTGTTGATGGAATCCATCCTGGTAGCCCTGATGCGCCATGTTCAGCGTACGGGCACGGTATGCGAAACCCTGTTATGGCGCTAACAACATGGAAGGCGCGTGGTCGCGAGTGTGGATACGAAACCTCGTAGATCACCAGCACATTATTAAGTTTGTAGGGGAAGAGAAGATCGGGCCATTAAGAAAGTAGACACATGTCAGCAGCTGATGAGGCGAGTGCCCGCCTGTTTGCCGTGATACCTACTGCTGCGGCTGAGAGCTGTGTAGTGGTGGAAGGGGGCTTGTGCTACGCTCTGCACTGGCTTGCCCATGATAGGGGAGGGGAGCCTCTTCGCGCTGGCGCGGATACCGGTATGACTAAGCTGGGGTAGATCAGGCACAGGCGCCATGTCATGCCCCTACAACATTACCGGTACAAGCCAAAAACCCCACCCAGCACCGACGCGATGGACTCAAAGAGAGCGGACAACTGTTCACATAAGACACGTTTGCCATTGCTGAATTCATCTCGTACTTGTCAAAAGTAAGATTCTTCTTCTTTGGATGATCATATGATGAGTGGGTATCTGGGGCGTTGGTATTTACATGTCTACAGCTACTATGCAGAGTGAAGGGGTAGATGTCTTAGGTAGGTAGGTAGTGGTATGTGTAAAAAATATCATCACTGCGTTTCTAATCACCGCATCTACACAGCCAAGCGGCCGGGGTCGTAAACTGCACGCCTGCCAAACGGTATAGGTACACCAAATAATCAGAACTCTTGCACGCGAATGGAACGGGCTTGTGCTGTGCTATCGTGCGTCTAGCATGTGTTTGAACTTTTCAATCTGTGGGGCGTCAGTCAGTCAGTCTGTACTTAAAAAAACAGGCCGGTCGGCCGAGAATAATGATATGTCAACATACCTTTGTGCTCAGATACTTTTCTACCTCTTCGCTGTTGATACCCTGCGCACCGCCCGTCTTCCATGCTAATGGCACCATAGCAACACGTTCACGCACAACAACCTCCCGGTTTGGTCCTTCGACTGCGTGCACCTTATCTGGGTTGTTCGTCAGGAGCCTGATGCCTCTGTCTCCATCCAGACCCAAATCCATGAGCATGGCAGTCGCGAGACCATAACTTCGTGCATCTGCAGGATGTCGCAGGAGAATGTTCGCTTCGTACGTGTCATTGCCGAGATCTTGCAGGTTGTATGCTTTGAGTTTCTCGCCTAGGCCGATGCCGCGTCCTTCTTGTCGTAGATATATGATTGCGCCGCCGGAAGGAGACAGTCGCGGATCTGCCATTAGGCGTGCAGCCTCGTCCAGCTGCTCGCCGCAATCGCAGCGCGCTGACCAGACCGTTTCGCCGGTGTAGCATTCAGAGTGGATGCGGACGAGAGGGAGCTCGGATGACGAAATCGGCAGCTCGTCTCCATTTTCCGACGACGCGGAAGATGGAGAAAGTAGACCATTGGCGGAAGAGGGAGAAAGTAGACCGTTGCTAGGCGCATCCGCCTCTGGTGTGCGCTTGGTGGGTACGCCCTCGGCTCTCTTGATCTGCTCGACCCGCGAGCTGGTTCGGCCTGGAAAGAGACGCCCGACGTAGGCTCCCCGTGTCATGCGGTCCAGCTCGGTCTCGCCCGGTCGCTCTGCATCGAGCGACTTGGAGCGTATATGGCCGCCGAACACAATTGCGAGGTGTTCCTTGGTGTCTACACTATTGCGGTACACATGCAGCCACATCTCGTGACCCGTCGTGGTGGGTATCCGCGCGCGCACCTCGCACTCCACGACGGGCAGCTTCTTCAGCAGGTCGGGCCTCGGCGAGTCGGTACGCACCGAGGTGTCAACTGGTATGGAGCGAGGTGGGCGCGGGTGCGAGGGCGTCGCGTTGCCGGGCGTTGCTGGAGGCGTGAATGCGGGCGAAATCAGCGAATTGGGGAGGTTGTGGTGAGAGGCTCTGGTTGTAGTCGAGTCGTCGGCCCTCTCGGACAGGGCCGCTGACGTGTGAAAGAATTCATTGCGGCCTGAACTCGAGGGCTGGGGCGAGTAGAGTGGCGGTAGGCCTGGCGAAGCGTGTGAAGGAAGGTTGGGCATGATTGTGGAGGATGTGAATGGCAAGTGCGAGCAGCGCAGGGAAGCACAATTGGGGATTAAGATCCTAGAAGAAGAGTACGCGCATAGTATGCAGGAATGGTAGTGACTGGGTGGTACGGAGGGAAACCGGATACCGAGGGATGGGCAGTGGGGCTAGCAACGATTCACCACTACATACAGTACAATCCCGAAGCCGAAGCCGCAAGTGTCATAGCTTGTCTCGAACGCTGCGGAATCGCGCCGAACCCATATCGGCTGTGGGCGCGCATGCTAGGTTGCGGTTGCATTGGGCAATTGGTCTCAGTCAGCGATTAAGTAATCGTCGGCCTGCACACTGCACAGCTTTCGTCATCTCTGTGGGTGCACTTGGATTCGTGATGTTGCATTTCTCTTGTGCTCAACTCCATTGCTGTACCTGGCTCAGTCATTATCCGGAGGGGTCTTCCTCACGTCATCCCCGCCAAGAATCACACATGCCCATCAATCCACTCTACGCTCACGACCCCAAACCTCGTCTGCGTTCTTCTTGCCTTTTGTCTCCGGCACGTACCATGAAATGAATGCGAAGAAGAAGGCAGACAATGCTGCAAAGATGAAGTAGACTTTACCATGTAGCTTTGCGCTGGCTAATGGGAAGAATTGTGCCACGATGAATGTGGCGATCCAGTTGGCTCCTAGGGCAATACTCTGCGTGGCGTCGACAGCATCTGGGCCGACAAGCTCGCTAGCTAGGATAAAAGGTACTGGGCCAAGGCCAAGGGCAAAGCCCGAGACGAAGAGCAGTACTGCAACAGCGGAGAGGATTGGGATTGCCTTGATGATGCCGAAAGCCAGCAAAAGCGAGCTCGTGCCCATTACCGCCAGGGAGCTCAGGAGACAAATTTTGCGACCTAGCCTATCGGCCAGAGGAGCGCAGCTAGCAGTGACGATAATGTTGAGCGCCGAAACAGCAAGGTTCAGCAGTGCGGAATTTGCCTCAAGGAGGCCGGACAAGAGCGACACTCCGTACATGACAATGCTGTTGATGCCGCTGAATTGTTGGGCCAGCATGACCATGATGACCGCAATGGCAGCCTTTCGGTAGTCGGGATGGCCAAACACCTGCATGATGCTGAGCGTGTCCTCCCCGCTGGAGTTCTTCGTGCGGGTATCGTTTGTGATATCTTCGTTGTGCAACAGGGTTTGCTCTTCTTCTGCTTACTCGTTAACATGCTGTGGGTACGCCCGTGTGGGGTGATTTGCATACCGTTGACATTGCCTGCGCCTGCCACTCCCCAAGTGCTAATCTCCTCGTCAATGTCAGCATGGTCCCCGCGGATCCTGCGCAGCGTCTTCTTCGCAAGAGACAAGTTGCCCTGCTCGGCAAGGTACTTTGGGCTTTCAGCAGAAAGGACCAGTCCAGCAGCCTGCAACAGACCAATGGCGCCGCCAATGGCCAAGATGAACCTCCAGTACGAGTCGTGGCTCAAGAAGTATCCCAGCAGCTGGGTGATCAAAATGCCGACATTGCACATGATCTGGGTGAATGCGCCAAAGAAGCCCTTGTTGGCAGGCGGAGCAATCTCTGAGATGTAGAGCGGGACGATGACCACCGAGGCGCCCGCGCCGACGCCGGACAACAGTCGTCCAAAGGCCATGACGGCGATGCTCGGGCTGAGTGCCTCGAAGACAGGACCGATGGCGAAGAAGGCGGTGGTGATGTGCATTGTCCGCAGGCGACCGTATCGGCCGGCCAGAGGTCCTGCAGAGAGCGCGCCTAGGAGCCCGCCGAGGGTGTACATGGAGCCCACGACACCCCATTCGGTGGGCGTCATCTCAATGCATTGCGGGAGGTTCGGGGCGACAGCCGAAGTGATGGATTTTTTGTTGCAGCGGATGACATCTTCGGGGGCATTCAGCTCAGACTGTGCATGCTGTTGTCAGCGGTGGAGGAGCGCAGCGTGGGAGCAGGAGGGTGGACTTGCCAGGTGGAAGCCAAACAGCAGGGGGCCGAGGGTGGCGACAAGCAGGATGTAGACGAAGTAGCCCGTCAGGTCGCCCAAAGACGAGCGTGATGCCATGGGGAAGGAGGGCGGGTCCGGGAGGGGAAAAAAAGGAGTGGCGGCGCGAAGTCGAGCTTTGGTGGAGGGGAGCTGTGTCGCTGGTGACGACTGACGGATGCTATGAGGCAGCACGCACCATGTCAGGGACGGAGGGGAGGGAAGTGCCTTATCGATAGTCTACACACATGGGTACATGTAGTGGTACAGTAGTGAGTAGGTATGTACACACCTACAGGCTACTAGGGAGGTAGACAGTCACACAGTCAACGTGACTGCAGACGAGACGAGAAGACGAGACGAGGCCTAGGAATGAGGCTGAATGCTGTCCATCGGAACTACCTACCTACCCATGCTTGCAAGAGCCAGCGTCCCGCCCAGTGCCCAGTGCCAGGCTTCTGCTCTACAGCCTACGGTATACTTCGGACACGACTTCGTACATACCTAAGGTACCTACCTACATGTCCCTAGACTACCGCCTCCCAAGCGTCACCAACTCACCAGAGGGCCAGGTTTCCAGCTGCTGCTAGGCGAACAGCCCATCCTGCCCCAGCTGCGTGCATCGGCGCCGTGCAGTGCAGCCTCCACATTCCCGACTCAGTGTCGGACCGCCCTACACGCGGCTGCCGGACCGTGGAGACGTCGGTCGAGCCTCGACAGCTAAACGAGGTGCAGTCTGCAGATGCCGCCGGGCGTCCCTGACCTGTAGGCTGTGAGTCGTGACCATGAGCCAGCACGCCGTCGCCAATCCTCCTCCCTCTGCAGCAGGCCCGCCCTCAGCAGCGACCTCCACTCGAGCCGCCCAGCTGCGCAATACCGGTACCGTCGCCGCTGCACTCAACGGTCGGTGCTCCCTCTCCTCCCTACCTATCCACCTACCCACCTACCCGCCTACCTTACCTAGCCCTGCGCGCCAATCGTGTCTGTCCTGACTCCTGACTCCTGACTCCTGACGTGGTGGCTGCGTCGGCTGACCATGATTGCCTTTGTCGCTTGAGCCTTGATTCTCGTCCTCGTCCCGCCAGCCTCGTGGCCGCCAAGACTTTTGGACCCTGGCTGCAGGTGCCTTTGGATGGCACTGGTCACCACCCTGCTGCCATCGTCTTCTTCTGCTTGACTCCTCGAGCCTCTTCCGCACTTCCCGTCTTGTTCGTGCACTGAGTGAATGCTCGACAGATCCCGCAGACGCCACCCAGGCCATGTTCACTGGCCACAACAACAAGAAGCGGGTGAACGAGCGCTACAAGATTGTCGGCTTCATCAGCAGCGGTACCTATGGCCGTGTCTACAAGGCCGAGGGCAAGAATGGCCGTACCGGCGAGTTTGCCATCAAGAAGTACTCGGCTCCATGCGC
The DNA here is from genome assembly GCA_025742365.1 of Coniothyrium glycines. Classification (NCBI taxonomy): domain Eukaryota; kingdom Fungi; phylum Ascomycota; class Dothideomycetes; order Pleosporales; family Coniothyriaceae; genus Coniothyrium; species Coniothyrium glycines. The sequence continues at coordinate 310,989 of JAMXIJ010000026.1, forward strand.
GTCGTGGCCAGCGCAAAAAGGCTAACAGCATCAGGTTCAAGCCAGACAAGGAAGGCGAACTTCAGTACTCAGGCATCTCCCAGTCTGCCATCAGAGAAATGGCCCTCTGCACCGAGCTGGCCCACCCAAATGTCGTGCATACCGTCGAGATTATCCTCGAGGACAAGTGCATCTTCATTGTCTTTGAGTATGCCGAGCATGACCTGCTCCAGATCATCCATCACCACAACCAACCGCAGCGGCAAGCTATCCCCGCACGGACCATCAAATCCATCCTGTACCAGCTTTTGCAGGGCCTGCTGTACCTGCACCGCAACTGGGTCATGCACCGCGATCTCAAGCCCGCCAACATCATGGTCACCAGCGCAGGTAAAGTCAAGATTGGCGATCTTGGTCTTGCCAGACTGTTCTACAAGCCGCTCCAATCTTTGTTCTCCGGCGATAAGGTCGTCGTGACCATCTGGTATCGAGCCCCCGAGCTGCTACTCGGGAGCCGTCACTACACCCCCGCGGTCGATCTCTGGGCTGTGGGATGCATTTTTGCAGAGTTGCTATCCCTACGGCCCATCTTCAAGGGCGAAGAGGCCAAGATGGACAGCAAGAAGACCGTACCCTTCCAGCGCAACCAAATGCAGAAGATTGTCGAGATCATGGGCATGCCGAGCAAAGATCGGTGGCCTTTGTTGACTGCCATGCCAGAGTATCCTCAGCTTTCATCCATGATGGCCGGGAATGCTGCGCGATTTCCACGGCCCCAAGGTGGTGACGGTCTGGAGCGTTGGTATCACCAAACGCTCAACAACAACCACTACCCCATCGGAACTGGGCCTGACACGCCTGGTCCGGAAGGACTTGCCCTGCTCAAGCAGCTTCTCGAGTACGACCCGCAGAAACGGCTTACCGCAGAAAAGGCCCTTTCGCATCCATACTTTACAGTGCACGGCAAGCCATCCGAGGGCTGCTTCCAAGACTCCAAAATCAAGTATCCGGTCCGCAGAGTCAGTCAGGAGGACAATGATATTCGCACGTCGTCTCTCCCGGGAACCAAGAGGAGCGGCCTCCCAGATGACTCGCTGATAGGACGTCCCGCCAAACGCTTGAAAGAGGGATGAACAGTGTCATGCAATTACAAACAACCTGGAAGCTTGGGGGGCCATCAAAGTACCTTTATGCAGCCTCCCGTTTGTGCACGATCTTGCAGTCTATGTGGCAGGCAGATCCTCGCCATCGGCATAAGGATACTGCATTGGATGTTGGCTCTCGCGACGCGGGCGTTCGAAGGGGGCTTTGTGCGAGTCACAACCTGGCACAAGCGTGGCGCAAAGCATCCTCGCGCCAGATGAACCCGTTGTCGCTAACACAAGCGCTTCGCAGTACCAACACACGACACGATATCATCTAGCTAATGTCGGTTGGTAGTAATATATGTGCAAGATGAAAAGCGAGGTAGATGGGAGTAGGTTATATGTTGCAAACCAAAGAGAGCATGACATCTCGCGTGTAGGAGCAGTTAATAAGTTGATAGGGCGTCCACGGCAATAGCCCAGCATCTTTGTGGTCTTTGTGGATAAGTCATCTGTCAAATGCCAGTAGACTACCACAAGTACGACAATTGGATGAGTGTCATGTCGATATGGGCCTAGCTTGACGGCTTCTGCTCACGATGATCATGTCTGAAATTGCCTTTGAGTTGGTGTTCCGCTCATTTCCGCTATCACTTGTGTACCGGTCAAGTGTGCTTCCCGTGTAGCTCATAGTCATGGTCTCGACAAGGCCTGACTGATGGGTTCAAGTAGAGCTGTGCTCAGTGACACTGATGCCCAGCATGCATCCAATTAGCAATCCCAGCTCGGAGGTCATTCAGCAGAGCTTACCACTCACTGCGACAGCAACATCTGGGAGCGGTCACTTCTTCGTTTCCAGTTTTGCGCGTGATTGGCTTCCCTGGGCGTCGTCGTTTGTTTGCGGGGCAAGTGAAGGCAGAAGGCGCATCCACACAACACCACGCCATCTTCCCGCCCACCGCTCGCGGGCCTCGCTCACTCATAACATAAGACAGCCTCGTCCCCGCGTCGGCCATCCAACCTCCACACTCCACTCCCTAGCATACCTCTTGTCACTCAGTCACTCATTTGTCCCGCCCCCCGTGCACCACTCCACTCGTCAACTACATCTGCTCTCCTAGCCCCTCCGCTCGAACCCCGTGCCATCACTCCTACACCCACCGATCGCTACTACCTCTTCCCCCAAAACGCCATGAAGCTCTTCGCTCCCATCACCGCTCTCGTGGCAGCCACTGCTGTTGCTGCACCCGCACACGATGTCAGGCCACGCGATCTCTATGACGACTCGGCCCCCCATCAGGATGACCCCAACTTCATAAGCGCGGTTATGCGGGCTCACTGGTACTGGCGCCGCCTTCACTGCGCCCAGGATCTGGTGTGGGACCCCGAGCTCGCAGACGCCGCCCGCAAGGATATCGAGACGTGCACCCACAAGCCCGAGCACGTAAGTCGGGAGAGGGAACTCGAGTGCATGGCAGACTAACTCGACTAGATGCGTGCCGGCAGCAACCTCTCCAATGTGACCCCAGTCCCCGGCAGCTACGAAGCCTGGGTTCAGTTTGCCCGCGATGCCACCCACGGCTGGCACGAAGAGGAGACCAAGTACCCCTACGACAACCCGCACTTTGACGCTGCTTGGGGCCACTTCACCCAGATGGTCTGGCGCAACTCTACTCGTGTTGGCTGCGCTCTTGGACGCTGCAGCGACGAGGTCGAGTTCCCTGGGCGCTTCTACTGCTGTATGTGAATTTGCAACAACACAAGCCCGATACTGACACGAGTAGACTACGAGTTCTTCGGCAATAATATTGCGGCCGGACAATTCGAGGCGCAGGTCTGGGGCCCTGTCTGCAACGACCCCTCTGTGTCCGATGCCACGGATCGTGAAGATGTCAACTTCAACTGGGCTGTTGCCAAGTGAGGGCTGCTGGACATGACACCGTTGAATCGTGAATTGGCTCTCTAGTACTGAGGTTCCTCACAAGCATGGCTTTGCTCCATGTCACGCTTTCTGTCTCGGTTTTGGGTCGATGTCATACTTACTGTCTCGGTTTTGGCCCCATGGACTCGTCACTGTATAAGAAGGCATTGCATTTGTTCTTGGAGAGACTTGGCTGGACATGGATCGGGGCTTGGACCTTGAGTTGTATTTGTTGGTCGAGCGAGGTGGAGATTCTTGTTCCAGCCGATTGGTATTTCCAGCTTGTATACCTAGGTAGTAAAAGTGAAAAGGTTTCCCATGAGACATGCAATAAGGTATTCATTGTTGGTGAATGACTGTCCACACGTCGGTGATGTAATGTTGGTTGTGTTGTCGCTCCCTTCCTATCCATCTGTACTCTGCGTACGTTTTCTTGAGATGAACTGGGCGCACCGCATGCTTTGAGGATGAGGATGAGGATGAGGATCCAGCGGTTTCGAGTCAGACACCACAACACGCGACGTTGATTGTGACTCTGAAGGCAATCACAGGATAGGCATTTCTCTCGACTTTGACATGACTCCAGACAGAGTGACTAGGAAAAAAAAATACGACCAAGACCGCTGATATACCCCTTGCTATTGCTATTGCCCTTCACCAACCCCCTCCCTCTCCCTCTCCCTCTCCCATTTCTCATCCCCATCCCCATCACACCACCCCGTCCCCCCCCCTTTTTTGCACAAAACGCACACACACACGTCACCTGGTTCACCGTACGCAGTACTCGTCCAGCGCCATGCCGCGCGCAATCTTCCTGACAAGCGCCTTTTTGAGAAACTGTTCGCGCGCAAGACCCCGCGTGTGCTGTGTGTGGTGCGTGGAATGCGTTAGCAGAAACACAGAGACACACACACACAGAGAGAAGGATACACATACCTTGACGAACACATCGGGCGCCACGCGGCCGCGGTCCAGCGCGCGGCCGAGCACGAACATGGTTTCGGCAATCGCGCGCTCCTCGGCGGCGAGCGCGTACAGCTGCCCGCCGACGACCGAGGGCGCGACAAGCACGTCGTCGACGTCGGGGGCGGCGCGGGACCGGGCGCGCGCTATGGCGCGGTCGGCGTCGAGCATGGCGGCGCGGAGGGTGGATTCGTTGGCGGCGAGGGTGGCGGCGAGGTGTTGGAGGGAGGAGAGCTCGGCGTGGAGGTGGGTGGAGGCGGTGTGGAGGGCGGCGTGCTGGGCGTGGAGCGGGGCGAGGGCAGAGGTGGTGGCCGTGAGGGTGGTGCGGAGGTGGGCGACGAGCGTGCGGCTGAGGGCGTGGAGGAGGGCGTCTTTTTCTGGGTTGGGAGGCACGGGGGGAACGGGGAGAGCGGGGTGGGGGTGGTGTTGCGAGGGGAGCGTTACTGTGAGGGAGTCGTCGAGGAGGTTGATGGGGGGGTTGGGGGCGCGTGGTTGTTGCTGTGGAGGGTAGGCTTGCGGTGGGGGTTGCTGGTACGGTTGTGGCGGCTGTGGCGGCTGTGGAGGTCTGCTGTACTGGGGCTGAGATGATGGCGGCTGTGGCGGCTGTGGAGGTCTGCTGTATTGGGGCTGAGATGATGGCTGCTGCGCTTGTGACGCATATACAGGTTGTTCTGCGCGAGGTCCTTGGGGTGGGTACGGCACTGCTGCCCGCGGTTGGTCTGGTGTGATCGGACTAACAGGACTGCCAGGCCCGTATTGCTGACTCGGATAATGCTGTGCCTGGACTCGTGGTCTCTGATGGCTGGACGAAGGTGTTGCAGGACTGCTGTCAAGACTGCCCTGGCGATTAGGGACTTGTTGCTGGGGCGGATGACGTGATTGCTGCCAACCGGGCGGCATGCCATGGTTGTTCCCTTGTGGTTGTCTGTACGGCGGTTGCGAGTGAGGTTGCTGTGAAGGTAGTGGTGGCGCCCGAGAATAACGATCCGCGGGAGACTGCGACGTCGGCACGTTCTGCTCATGTGGTTTCGGTGGTTTTGGCGGGGCAACAGGAGACTGAGTTGACGGACCTGGCGAGGCCGATGCGCCCAATGGTCCTTGTATCGAGCGTCGCCAATCTGCTGGGGGTGGAGGGACTGGGGGTGGTGCTTGTGGAGCAGGTTGGGGCTGCTGCTGTTTCGAGCGGACGGGGGGTTCCTTTGCGAAGACGCCTCGCAGGACGGCCAGAAAGTTGAAGAGGTCGGACTTCTACGTCCCCATTAGCAAGCCCGTCTTCAAAGCCAGCGTCTCCCTCCTGCACTCGCGAGAACAACTTACATCCCAATACTTGGCCCACTGCGCCAGGTAGGGATGGTACACCCTTCCGTCTCCGCTGACATGCTGGCCAGGCCGCACAACCATATCCGGCGACGGGGTGATGTACACCATGGGCGGCTCCCGTGGATAGCTGTGAGGCACCCATATTGCTACCGGAAAGCCGTATGTTGCGCCACGAAAAGTGACGGGAAGCGTGCCGCTGAGGAGGAGCAGAAGCGCAGAGGCTCCATTCTCGTATGCTACTGCCGTAAGCTACTGCGCGGGCCGTAGTGAATGCAGCGTAGACGCACTGTATATCTCGGTCCGTGGGGAGAGAGACGGGTAATGCGCCAACGCCTCTGCGGCGTCGTGATAGGTGCGGTTTACATCTGAGTATTCCTGGCCCACACGTCAATACTCTGCGCGAAGGATTTGCGACTGTACCTACACTGGTGAGAACGCTGTATAGCCAGTTGAGTACCTTCTCAGGCACGCCGGCCATGCTGCGAGTCGACGTCGGGGTGGGTGGGGGAGTTCCAACATCGGCGTTCCGTCACCACCCCAAACCCCTTGGCGCGGTAGGATTACCAAGTAGTTCACTACACAGTTGTTGGAGAAACGAAGAAAGAAGGGAGGGGTATTCTACAGGTTCACTCCAGGAATATGCACAGTTATCTTCTGATTGGCAAGATGGATCGTGTGAAATCATCAGTGTCCTCAATTTGTGAGGTTCGTCATAACATTTATAAAGTGCACAACGGCGTGGCTATATCGCCGAGCGAGTGCTATCGTAACAATCGTAAACGCCTGAGTGAGCGTGGGCTCGCAGATGCTAAACCAAACAACGCCGATATATGGTACACCTCCCAGCCTGGGTATATAGACAAATTCGTTTAGTGCTGGCTCCACTCAATCGTATTGAGGTCAACACCCTCTTGCACCAGCTCCCACAGTGGACTGAGCTCACGAAGGAATGTCACACGCTCCTGGACCGCCTTGAGCACATAATCAATCTCCGAATCGGTGGTGAACCGCCCAATGCCGAAACGGATACTGCTGTGTGCACTCTCATCACTACTGCCCAGGGCACGCAGAACATAACTCGGCTCCAGCGACGCCGAGGTGCAAGCACTGCCGGATGAAAGTGCAATGTCTTTCAGAGCCATCAGCAATGACTCGCCCTCGACGTACGCAAATGAAACATTGACACAGCCGGGGTAATGTCTTTCACGGTCACCGTTCACCGTGGTGTGCTCGAGCGAGAGGAGTCCTTCGAGGAGACGATTCGATAGCGCTGTGATGCGCTTGCTATCATACTAGGACTGGTCAGCACAATCCAGAAAAAAGAATAGACATGATTGCAAGCGAAGTCAAGTACTCATAACCCCTGCACATTTGTCAACATGGCGCGTCGACGGCCGAGACCGTCTAACACTCTGAAAGCCATGCATGTATAGTGCTCATAATCATCGTGATGGTAGCAAGGAAGATTAGAGTTTGCACATACCGACATCTCCTCGTTGCATATCCGCGCAGCTTCACCCATGCCGATGGCGAGAGGCGGCGCCAGAGTGCCACTGCGCAGTCCACGCTCTTGACCTCCACCACTGATGATGGGATCAAGTCTGACTCTTGGCCTCCTTCGGACGTAGCATGCGCCGACTCCCTTTGGTCCGTAGATCTTGTGGCCAGATATTGACATGAGGTCGACGTTCATTTTGTTAACATCGATGGGGATCTTGCCGACGGCTTGTGCCGCATCGGTATGGAAAAAGATCTTCTTAGATCGGCATAGCCTGCCAATCTCTTCGACTGGCTGGACAACGCCAATCTCGTTGTTGACAGTCATGATGCTGACAAGGGCGGTGTCTGGGCGGATGGCAGCCTCGAGCTGTGCCATGTCGATGAGCCCATTGCTCTGGACGGGGAGATAGGTGACTGAAAAGCCCTCGTCTTGGAGATGTCTACAGCTGTCGAGGACGCACTTGTGCTCGGTCTGGGCGGTGATGATGTGCTTCTTCTTGCCTGACCGACCGAAAAAGCGAGCCACACCTTTGATGCTCATGTTGTTGCTCTCGGTCGCGCCGCTGGTGAAGATGATCTCCTTGGGGTCGGCGCCAATGAGGTCGGCAATGTGTTTGCGCGCATCTTCGACGGCCTTGTCCGTCTCCCAGCCATAGGCGTGGGTTCGTGAGTGAGGGTTGCCGTACATGCCAGTCATGAAGGGAAGCATGCTGTCCACGACTCGCGGATCCATTGGGGTGGTGGCCTGCATGTCCAGGTAGATGGGACGGGATCCCTGGTCCATGACGGTAGCTTGCTTGAGTATGCCTAGGCGCGTTAGCGATGGCGATGGCGATGGCAGTGGCAGTAGCATTGGCGGGGGCGGGGGGACGGCGACGGGGGAGCTTACCGGCTGTCGGGCTCATCATGGCATCGGCGCCCATGCCTGTGGTTGGCATTGTGGCATCCTGTGCACGCTCGCCCGTCCGCTTGTGAAATGCCTCGTGGTCGGCCTTGATGGCAGTGTCCACATTGACGGTGGCGTGCGAGGGCTTCGTCTCCGAGACATAGTTCCGTTGGGCTCCGGCAGCAGCGCGGGAGGGGAAGCGAAAAAAGGCAGACGAGGGATAGCGACGAGAAGCAATGCGGAGGGCCTGCCTCGCGATGGGGGAAGCAGCAGTTGACATGGCGGAAGCGAGGAGGCTGGGGATGCAGCGAGGCGGGAGTCGACAAAGCTTTCGGTGATGGAGCTATCCACTGTGTTAGTCAGCGACTGTGTTAGTCAGCGACCGTCTTAGTCAGCCATTGTCTTAGTCAGCCGGCGGGCCGCGAATCGACCCTCTTTGTCCCCCCGCCGTCCGCACGCAGCCCGCATGCAGCCCTGCACTGTACGCACGCACAAGCTGCAAGCACGAAGTTCGTCCACGGAGACGTCGGACTGGCTGGAGAGTCGCATGGCCGTGCTGCGAAAAGGGCGCATGCCTCTGCCTAGGCTCAGTAACGGCTTGCGCATGCCTCCGGTGGGCCCCTCGCAGTCCGAGTGACGCAGATTGCGCATGCGCAGCGCTGCCACAGGTCTAAGCCACTTGTTGCACGTCATAGGCAGGAGGAGCGACAAGACACCAACGCCACTTGGACTTAGCTACGGCGACGGCAACCCGCCCGCGCTCCTTAAGCCCTCACCGCGCCGCCCGCTGCCTCCTGCCCTGCAACTTGCAAGCCCGTTTCCCCGCGCACATCGCAGACGCAGACTCACCCCCATTCCCCGACTCCGGGCAGACCTCGCACACCCATACTACCCCGCGATGAGTTGGAAGGGCCTCACCAAGAGCGTCACCCGGGTATGCTCCGACGCCCACCGCTGCTCGTCGCGCGATTGCTTGGGCGGGCCCCGCTGGCTAACACTGCGATACAGGCGCCGCAGACCATCAAGCAAAAATTCAACATTGTAAGTATCCGCCGCCTCTGCGACACGCCGCTGCATGCTTTGCGCCAGCTCCCGGATGTGCTGGCCCGACGCTGACCTGCGCCGCGAATATATACAGGGCGAGATCACCAAAGATGCCATCTATCTCGATGCCGAGCGCCGCTTCGACGAGCTGGAGAAGGAGACAAAGAAGCTGCATGAAGAGTCAAAGAAGTATGCGCCGTCTGCAAGCACGCCTGCGCCCAACAACCCATTGCTCACCTGACACAGATACTTTGAAGCCATCAACGGTGCGCGCGCCCTCGACGCCTGCCCACACGACTTCTAATTTAACTCAACTCTTGCAGGCATGCTCACCCACCAGATCGAGTTCTCCCAAGCCATCTCCGAAATCTACAAACCCATCTCCGGACGAATGTCGGACCCGGATTCATTCCTCGACGAGGGAAACACAGCGGGCATAGAAGCATGCAACCAGTATGTCGAGGTGGTCAAAGAGCTCCAGGACACGCTGAAGCCCGAGCTGGAGATGATCGAGTCGCGCGTCATCCGCCCTGCCGACGAACTGCTCGAGATCATCAAAGCCGTGCGCAAGATCGCAGGCAAGCGCGACCACAAACAGCTCGACTACGATCGTCACCGCACCGCACTCAAGAAGCTGCAAGACAAGAAGGACAAGACCCTCAAGGACGAAAAGGCCATGTATCGCGCCGAGGCAGACGTCGAACAGGCCACGCAAGATTTCAACTATTTCAACGATTTGCTCAAGGACGAGCTTCCGAAGCTGTTTGCCCTGGAGCGCGAGTTCATCAAGCCGCTCTTCCAGTCTTTCTACTACATGCAACTGAACGTTTTCTACACATTGCACGAGCGCATGCAACGGCTCGACATCGGCTACTTCGACCTGACACTTGATATCGAGGCTGCCTACCAGAAAAAGCGCGGGGACATACAAGAAGAAGTTGAGAAGATATCCGTGGTCAAGTTCAAGACCACTGGTGGTCGTCCTGCAGGCGCGCGTCCAGGACAGTCCAAGTACGCGGCCAAGGCGTTGGAAGCAAAGGCTGGCCGTACCTCGATATCTGAGGATGCCGAAGCTCCTCCACCCTATAGTCCAGGGCCGTCCGGCGCTGCTGTTGGAGATGTAAAATCGCCCGCCCTGTCAGCAGGATCCTGGGGATCTGCTGCAAAAGCAAAGGGCGCTCCCCCGCCACCAAAACCCAAGCCGTCACGACTCAGCGGTATTCCAGCAGCAGAACATGTCACAGCGCTGTACGACTATGAGGCGCAGGCCGAAGGAGATCTCAGCTTCTTGGCTGGAGACGTGATTGAGATTGTCTCAAGAACACAAAACGACAACGAATGGTGGATTGGCAAGGTCCGTGGGAAGCAGGGGCAGTTTCCGGGTACGTGTAGTTGTTATCAAGGATGCAATCACTAACACTCCATAGGAAATTATGTCAAGCTGAATCCATAGGACAAGTCCAGAGCACCTTTTGTTTTGCAAGCGGCTTTCCCTTAGCGAATGTATACGCATGTTAGGTTGGCACTCGCTCGGTATCTGCCATTGTCTAGAAGAAGCATTGTTACCAAATACTTGATCCGATTAGATATCCACAGCATGAATCCCGCTTCAATTTACTGGGGTTCTCTCCCTTCGTTTAACTCCAACCACTTAGCAGGGCACGCAAGTACCGCAGATCTCGCAGACTTTGATCAGAGCCATGACGATAGTGCATTGCATTCTGGCGATAAACAATGCCTGCCCAGCTTATGGAAGCCCAGATCACTATTCCTATTCCCATTGTGCTGCTACTCTTGCATTTCATAGCCTCGTTCGTCCTCCCTCGCCATAACATATAACATATAACATGTGAAATCAACCATGACCCTCACCCCCTTCGACCCAACATGTATGTTCTTGTAAACTACACAAAATCACAAAATGTACCCGAATCTCCAGTTCTGCCACACACACACTCTCACACACACACACACACACACGAATTTTCACACATGACAGTGATGTTTTCCGTGCGAGCTTCTGCCGCCGGCCGGCCGGAGAGCCCGATGTATACATGTACACTTGTACCGGTATGTGTATGTGTATGTGTAGGTCTAGTACCAAGTACCAGTACCAGTAGTACGTCGACGCATCACCACACCTCCAGACCCAGACCCAACGCTTAACCGTGAATCGTGATCGGATACACGACTGTAGAGTGTTACGAGCTAGTGGGCTGTGCGTTAGCGTGTGGTTTGGTGCGTCGTGATGAAGGGATGGAAATGGGGGAAGGGAGGGGGTGGGGAACGTACAGCATGGGGTAGATGGTGTTGGGTTGCGTGTGCTTTGTGTGGGGGTGGTGTGACGATGAGGATGCCGATGCGGAGGGAGGCGGAGACATGAGGGTTTGCTTTTCTTTTCTTTTTTTTTTTGGTTCGTGGAATGTGGTTGTGTGGTAGTGTGGGTGAGAAGGGATGAATTGCTGCTCTGGGGGGAAGGAATGCAGAAGTAGAGTTATTCGCTAGGAGATGGGGTTGTGTGTATGAATAATGTGCGTGTAGGAGTGTGTGCTTTGAGTATGGGGATATGTATATGTACACAGATACAATTGCTGGTGGTCAGGTCACCGGATTACATGGGTGGTGGTACATCACGGTTCGACCGGTCAAGACACCGCTTCGCTTGCATGACGGTACCCAGACCCTGTCGATTCGATGATACTGTCCCTTGAAAATTGCTAGGCGGGGGTTTCGTGGTAGGTTCGTGATGCGCAGTTGGCGCCTGGGAATGGATGATTTGCGGGTGGATGTGCGCACAAAGACGTTGTCCGGATTCACTGCGCCGGTAACCGGTAATAGCAGAGCGAGGATTGCTGTTGTTGGCCACCCTCGACTTCCAACAAACGATCATGGCGAGTGAGCTCCTGGAAATGATGATCGAGGGTGTAGTATGTTACAATGGCGTGATCTGTAGGTCGCGTAGATGCAATGTCACTACACACTTGTTGGATGAACATTGCTTGGATTGTAGAACGAGAAGACCGTAACATCGCTTCTCATCACACCCATTTCAACATCTTCCGTAGACTCACGCCTCCCACATGTACATCAATCATCAACGCAGCTCCTGTACCGGTCGTCCCCCATTCAGCTCCTGAAGGTCAGGTCTCACAGCGGCCCTCGTATCACTAACCTGCGCGTACTTATCTGGACCATCATCATAGTATATCTGCGACACAATCGTGCTATTGTCAACATGCTCCTGCAAAAGCAGTCTCTTTCTGCGCTCGCGCACAAAAAGCCATGCTAGCACCGCGAGGATAGCTACTGCGGCAGCGCAGCCTACACCGATGCCCGCGCCGGCGGCTGCAGTAAGACCGTTGGACGGTTTCGGCTGCGGAGATGACGTGGTACCAGCTGGAGAAGCAGTAGACGATTGTGTAGATGGGGCCGCCGAAGCACCGCTCACTGCAGCTACCGACGACGTAGTGACGGGCGACGTTAACGACAACGCACTACTAGCTGCCGACTGTACAGTGAATACGGTCGAGCTTGCAAGCAGCTTCGCGCTCTCCACCGACCAAACACTTGGACTCACAGTCGGATCTGCAGCGTCTTGCAGACTCGCATTCTTGACATTCCCGTTCAACGGGTCGACGTACCACAGCACAACACTGTTCTTGCAGCAGTCTTGCGAGTTGCCCTGGTAGCAGAATATATTGTCTCCACACGACCACACAGATAGGCCATGATCGATGATTTCTACATGTTGCGGGTCAGTGTGAACAGTCGATTTGCGGAAGTTGAGTAAAGGTGCGGAGGAGAAGGTAAGGCGGGCTACCGGAAGACATATCTATACATACCAGGCGAAAGACCAGAGCAACCAACCCAGCTTGCTACAGCGCAGTACTGTCGCGCATACGCATCCCCAGTTCCATAGCAGAGTAAGTTCGATCCGCAGCTTTCGCGTGCAAGACAGCAGTTGTTTGTACCCCGGCCACAGGAAAGCAGCTCATCACCTCTGTACGCGGCAGAGCCGAGGGCGAGTTGGCCTATGATTACAGGTTGGATGAGCGTCTAGGTTTCCCATTTTTGAGACCACTTGTGGCTGTGGTTGTCTTTGAGGAAAGCTGGGCTGGGTGTACACACGTACCGTTGCGTGAGTAGCAATCTGCGCGGACAAGTAGCTGGTACACGCTGGCGAGTAGTGTGTAAGCAAGGAGCTCCCACAGTCGTGTACAGTACATGATTGTCGCGGTATGTCTTTCGACCTATCAAGATCTCACGCGTCCCGGCAGCTGATTCTGGAAGCGTAGACGCTATATAATAATATATGAGTATCCGGCTCTACTTACATACCCTCATCGTTAGGGGCTTAGCAACATACCATAATTAATCACTGTCTGATCAATGACGGCCCGTAGCGAGATAGTGGAGCTCTCGCTCTATCTAGGAAGGTATAAACAACCGACTGCGCATGACTAGTGTTGTTCAGCCTTGCGAGACCCAAGGAGTGAGGCCTTGGAAAGTGTGAGATCGGTGCTAGGAAGGAAGCTGACCTTCCAATTCAGTCACGTAGGGTTCAAGACAGTGGTGAGATTGCCCGTCGTTTGACTAATGTAGCGTTTTCGCCAAACGGTTTGTGTGGTAGGTCGGCAGGAATCCAGGTCACAAAAAAGGCGCTTCACTTGGGGCTAGTTTCTCAGAACAATCAACTGTTGTAGCCTGGCTGTCGTCACGTCGCAAAACCAAATCGCAACATACACGGGTGCAGAAGCGGTTTTCCAAGGCAGTAATGATGTTTGCTATTGGGTATCTTCCTATTGTAACGAGTCACTGTGAATGATAGATCAATCATGTCCTGAGATTCGTGTGAAGGTACCACTCTTCTCCTTATGCGTATCGCGGTTGTCCCTTCTCACCGCTAGGACCTGCGGCTGATTCTGTGGGCCGTTCGACCATCGGTTGGAATTGGCTTGGCACCATGGGCTGATGCATTGGGGGCATGCGATGCGCTGGGTGCATATTCGCCATGGGGTATGCTTGCGGCTGCATGTAGTTCTGCTGTGACATGTGGACCTGTTGCGGAGGCAGCTGGTAGTAAAAGCCATGTCCCACATCCGGCCGTACGTGTGCTTGGCCCGGTGGCGGCACGACCGCACCATTTTGGATCATTGTCTGCACGATGCCTGCCGCAAGCTTCTCGGCGTCCTTGCTGATTTTCGATCGATTATACCGATGCGTGTCGACGCAGGCCCAAACGAAGAGGATAAAGTGAAGGAGTAGCCCGAAGCATTGGCAAACCACACCCGTGGTCATGACACTTGCGCGATGACCCTTGCTCTGCCACAGCTTGTTGATAAAAGCATCCTGTTCTTCGCAATCCTTGAAATCGGGCAGATCAGAGTAATAGCTGGACGTGGAGTTGCAACTGCGAGCGATGGTGATATAGCTCGAGTCCTGCTCCCACACCCATGTATTATTGCTCTGGAGCACATAGTCTCCCTGGTTGCTGCTACTGCTGCTTGAGTAGATCCCATCACTAATATCTCCATAGTGGCCCCAATCCAGCAACTCCAGTAGCGCCAACACCGCGAACATGACCGTCACGATAAAGCCAAGCCATAGTAGGAGGTCGATAGCGACACGCACGCCAGGATGAACAGGTCGTTTGCGCGTAAGGAAGGTAGCAATGCAGATGGAGCACCAGATGATGGAGACAGCCCATGTCACAAAGCTGGGCCAGGTGGACCAGTAGCTGTCGTAGCCGTAGTAGCTGTATGTGTTGGCAGGGTTCGAAGAGATAATCCAGCCGAAGCAACCAACGCCGATGAGACCAGTGATTATGAGCACCGTGGCAAAGCCGAGCTTGAATTTCCAATAGCGGTCGCTGGCGTTCAACTTATCGTTGTAGGATTGTGGATCGTTCGCGGGAGTGCTTTGCGTTGGTTGCACAAGTGAGTCATTTGGAGGATTCACAGTGGCAGTGTTAGTAGAAGTTGAAGCTGCCTGTCCTTGCAGGGTTGAAGTCGCATGCGCAGTTGTAGGTTGTAGAAACTGTGCATCATTGGGAGGTGGCGGAATTGCCTCAGTCGCGTGAGGCGCCTGATGTGTAGACATTACGTAGTATTAAATAGTAGAGCAAGTGGATGCGCAGAGCGCGAAAGACGTGAAAGCGAAGGTATGGTATTAAACACGAAGCATGAAGGAGGTAAAGAGGCAGCAGCGCGGTACGAAAACTCCTTGTGACGGCAAAAGTCGTTGGGTGCCTGATTCGTTCATCAATAATCTTAATTTAGATTGATGTTGCACCGGATCAATGTCTCACCGGTTGGCATTAATGCTTGGACGCCTTACCCAATGCCATGATGAGCTTGTTCACACATCGTGAGTAAACATGAGAATGAGAAGATGAGCCTCATGGCTAAAGCTCCTGCCTATTTCCCTTGCGTGAATGTTTTTCCCCCTTTGATCAATTGCTCGGTCTGTAAGTTTGTTAGAATTCCCATCTCGAGTGGTCGTTGACTCCTTAGACTGTGCCATGATGCATGGAAAAAGCTTCATCATCAAATAAGAATATCTGAAATGGTGAGAACTCTGCAAATGCTTTTACACCAATCGAAGCGCAGTGAGGTGGTTCAAATGATACGAGGTGTTCTTCTCGCGCGACAAAGTCCGCTTGCTCTTGATGGGAAGGAAGCACGGCAACATTTCGATTGGGAGGATCTCAAACTATAGGTGTCGAACTTTTGGAGGCTGTCATCCTGTAGTTTTCGCTTGCCAGCTGCGCTACAGATCATCGCACGTTGTAAATTCTCAGTGAAGTATCATCACTGACAACCGCTACCTGCGCCTGGCCTTCAGTCACGTTTGGCCTCCATGCAATCTGATTAACCGACTTGGATGGAGATAGCTCTGGCGGGATAATGGTGAGTTCAGCGTCCACTTCTCCATTTGGTTGAATGCGCCCAATGCCAATCTCGCCGTTCTCTGTGCCATAGGCGAAGCTGACGCTGCCGTCATTCAGCCGCTCCCAGCATGCTATCGCAGTAATGGCAGTAGTAGCCGACGCGCTGCCCTTGAGTTGGACCTCGTTCTCTGTTATCTGCCATATCTTGATAGTCTTATCACGACCCGCGGTTAGGAAGGTCGCCTGCTCGAGAGGTGTCCACGCGGCGCCTAATATCATCCTTGAGTGGCCTTTTGGATTCGAGTGCTTGAGTTCGTACGAAAAGGTCTCGGCGTTGCGCTCCCATAATGTCCATTGTCGATCCCGTCCTGTACTCAGCAGGTATCTATCATCCGGCGCAAATTGTAATGCAGTCACGGTGAGTGCATGAGCTTTAAGCGCCGGTTTGATCTCGAGCCAGTCTTTGGTGTCATATAGACGTATCACAGCATGGTCAATGGAGCTAGCACGGCAAGCTGTCGCAACAAGTGTGCTGTCATGACTTACAGCAACTGCGGATATCTCATAGCCATGGCCATACAATTTTTCCGTCTCTGGCCACAGCAGATGACGCGCTAAATGGTCTTCGAAGGGAGGATGATTCATTTCGAGCGTCGACTTACGGACAATAGACGAGGGGTCCACGGCCTCGTGCTCATCTTCTTCACCATTATCGACGAACTCTTCGTCTCCAACCGTTTGTATCGCTTTGTTAGAGAGACCAAGCACAGGGATGTTTGCAGCATCCACCAGTCCGGCTCCCTCTTTTGTTCGGATATCGCAAAGCTGTTTCAGCATGTCCGCAACACTCTTTGGCTCATCGAATACACGTAACAGCTTCTCATCAGCACCAGAGAGAAACTGTCCATCGCTTATAACATCGATACAGTTGAGGTCATATCCATGGATTTGTGGTCGCGAGAACTCATGCCATGACCTTGCCACTTCTAATCGCTTCCATCGGGAGAACAATCTTGTCGTCTGATCAGCGCTGGTAGTAAGCAAGTATTGTCCATCTCTTGACCATGACACGGCCCTCACTTCTCGGATGTGGCCTGTGATGGCAATTTGTTGTGTCCACATGTCTTGGATACTCGAAAATGACCATTTCCTCCAACTTCCTGTGCGTCCAAGCGAGACGACAGTACTTCCGTCAGGAGACCACAGGCCAATCCAGAAACCACCCGCACTTCCCGTGGCGCTTGTGGATCCTTTCTGACCATTGATTTCACCTAGCCTAGTCGTGCAGACCCACACACCGGAAGTCGCGTCAGCCTCCCATAGTGCTAGTGAGTTATCTTCAGAGGCTGTTAGCAGCTGCAGCTTTCCATTCCTATGTTTCCAAGTTGCCTGATAGATCCAATCTTCGTGGCCCAGAAGTAGTGCTTCGAAGGTGATAGAATACTTTGAAGCTCCAGTGTCAAACCAGTGGGCCTTGTTACTTAAAGACTTGCTCAGCCCCCCAAGTGCGGGATCATTGAGTGCACCACTTGCGGTTGGCAGTTCATTTCCCTGGTGAAGACGCCAGAGGCGTATGTACTTGTCTTGACTTGCTGATGCGAGGAGCAGATCGCTGGTGGTATCTTCGGTCTCTCGAGTGAATGAAAGAGCCCGTATCCAGCCTTCGTGACCAGTGAGTGTTGACTTCAAATGGAATTGACCTTCTCTTGAGACGAAAATCTGGATCGTGCTTCGGGTCCCTGCCACTGCCAACGCAACGGACGTGTCATCGAGCTTTGCAAGTGCCAAATTCAAAGGAAAATATCTGGGAGAGAGTTGGATGGTCTGCTGCAGTTCTATACTGATCACGGAAAAGCTTGGGTCATGTGCAACCCTCCAGATCTTAACTGTACCGTCCGATGAACCAGTGGCGATCAAATCGGATTCGGACAACACTGCTATGCGCGTGATAGAGTTTTTATGATCATGAATTATTTTCACACAGGTGAAATCTGTGGGAGCACCATCTGCGCTTCGCCATATGCGGATGCTATGGTCTGCAGATCCACTGAGCAAGAGTGCGACGTTGGCTGAACGTGTTGGGTAAAACTTGACAGCATTCACGGGCTTCGTATGTCCGTTTAGGACTGAGCGGATACCGCGTAAGTTTTCATCCTGTTGGCATGAATACTGATGAGTTCTTTCGTGGTCCACCTGGCTTACCTGAGGATCCCATAGAGCAATGCCATTGTCCGCACCGAATGCAAGCATCCCGGTGCCACACCCATCCCAGTCGGCAGCTGCCGGATTACGATTGCCGCCGGTCGATATAAATTCGCACGATGCCTTCATTGTCCGCCATGCGTGTCTTGCAGAAGTGCATCCCTCCGCTATGTCACGCTTGATTTCTCTAGCGCTGATTCGCTTAGTATACCGAATAGGGTTAGACACCATGAGTTCTGTCCTATCGTCAAAGCAAGTGCAACCGATGTCAATCGCGAACACTTGCATCTTCTCTCTCCATACATCAAGGATGGAGGACACCAAGACAATCCCAGTGGCAATCGAGTTCAGGTACGCGATAGAATCTCTATGGAGCGCACATTCTGATCTTTTCACAGCGGCGGCCTGGAAATCTTGTTTGCGAACCAAAAAAAGTGTTCTGTCGCTCTGCCAGCCAAAGATGAGACTGGAGCGGTAGCAAATGTGGCATTTCTTGTGCGCTATCTTTGCGACAACATGATGAAAGACCCGAGAAAAGAGCTCTTCGTTCTTGACAACACAGTGTGAGTTGTGAAGAATAGGCTTTCCGTAGGAACTCACTCAAACCCCTTGCAGGCGCCCCGGTATCCTGGTGCTCATTAATGAGGCGGATTGGGAGCTGGAGGGCGAGGATCAGTATGAGGTGCAGAAGGGCGATCACATCATGTTTGTGTCAACGCTACATGGTGGTTGATTGGGACTGTTTCTGGACGAGGGAATATTTCTCCCGCCTTCAGGTGGTGCATATCAAATTCTGGGTGAGGGCGTAAGGACCCAGCAATCGAAATTGCCAAGATAAGGCACGTGACATCACGTCCATCGCGTTTGCCAAGCTTCCGGTGTAGTCCTCACCTACATGTACCCACTTGCGCTGCCACGATTCATCATAGCGGGGAGAATTACTACCTCGCACCCCGATTCGCCAGTATGTCGTCTTCTGAGCCTGACGATGCACTAGAACTCGCAATCGCAATGTCCCTGCAGCGGAGTCCGAGGGTCGTTTTACAACAAGGAAACAACGCAACAATCGATCTCACACTAGCAAGCTCCGACGATGAAGAGGATGAAGAGCTAAAGCAAGCAATCGCGTTGTCACTACAAGAACCTAGGCAACAGACCGATAATCGGACACCCTTAGTCTCAGCACGATTCTCATCCAAGCATACTAGCTTAGCGGCATCAGATTGCAATGATGGACCCGAAACATCCACAAGCAAGGACGAGAACACTAGCTCATCGGGTAATGTAGGATTGATGGGCCTTGATCGCAAAGCTATGGAAGACGCGCGCCTCGCAAGACTTGGCAAGCGGAAGCGCGATGTTTCACCTCAAAGACCCTCCAAGCATGCTGTCGATGGACTTCGCGCTTTCTCATCCAGCGAAGATTCGAACTCCCCGTCGTATCCATCCTTCGCATGCCAGTATCCCCTGGGCACAATCAAGCGCACTTTTGCGATGAGATTCCCACGAACAAATGACATCCGCATTGATGAACTTCTGGAGGCAGACTCACTCAATATAGCCGTCTTGAGCTCTTTCATGTGGGATGCTGACTGGTTACACACCAAGTTGAATCCGACGAAGACTAAACAGATCTGGGTTATGAATGCCAAGGGCCGCGATATCCAGCAACAGTGGGAGCAGGACATGAAAGCTTCAGGAGTGCCCAACCTCAAACTTCACTTTCCGCCCATGGATGGCTTAATTCACAGTATGCACAGCAAATACATGCTGCTGTTCAGCAAACACAAGCTTCGAATCGTTGTGCCTACCGCCAATATGACTCGTACCGATTGGGGTGAGGTCGCCAATGACTGGCAACCTGGTGTCATGGAGAATACCGTCTTCCTCATTGATTTGCCCAGGAGAGCTGACGGTCGAGCGGGCTCAGTGGATTCTTTGAGCAAGTTCGGCCGAGAACTAGTCTATTTTCTCGAACGTCAGAAGATACCACAGAACGTTATCGATGGAGTTCTGAAATTTGACTTTTCGTATACTGGTCATATTGCATTTGTTCATTCCATGTTAGTCTCATCAAGGGTTGGTATAAGGGACCTATCTAACAAGTAACAGTGGAGGTGTGCATGATTCCGCATCCGCTCATCCGACTGCCCTTCCTGGACTCGCTCGAGCCATAGTCGATCTTGAGCTACACGACGTCCAAAGCATCGAACTCGATTATGCATCGTCATCTATTGGGTCTCTCAATGATACTTTGTTGAGACGCATATATCTTGCGGCTCGTGGACGGCAATTCACTCTTGATGCGTCCAACGCCGATGCGCGCAAGAACATACGAATATACTTTCCAACCATGGCCACGGTCGAAAACAGTATTGGCGGACCTGACTGCGGCGGCATCATTACGTTGACCAAGCAAGCCTACGAGGCAGCCACCTTTCCACGGGACTGTCTACGCGACTACGATTCCACGCGACGAGGAATGTTATCGCACAACAAGCTACTTTTTGCTCGTGGCCGTGCATGTAATGGAAAACCATTTGCCTGGGTGTATGTAGGATCTGCGAATCTTTCTGAGTCTGCGTGGGGAGGGCAGAAGATTCTCAAAAGTGGTAAGATGGGGAGTCTGAACATCAGAAATTGGGAATGTGGCGTCGTGATCCCTGTGCCGAGCGATAAGTTCACGCATGTGGAATTTGACGAACAGGGAATACCATCCATGGACGTGTTCAAGGAGATGATCGAAGTGCCCTTCCATTATCCTGGACAGAAGTACGGAGACACGCAGCCGTGGCATTTCAAACTAAGATGATGCCGTATGGTTTACCAGTATTGTCTTCGCCACACGGTAGATGAGACATAGAACCATGACTCCAAGGGAGCGGCCGAGGCTGGACAATCGTCCTCCCATAACAGTTTAGTGTCCGCTGACATTGGCTGCAAATCACCATGGGCGGACCAACTCGGCGGAAGCGGATTCTCGGAGGGTCGACGGCGGACGCGCACTGCGCAGGCATTCGGGGCTTGCCGAGCATAACCTCCGACCTGCGAAGCTCGCCGCCCCCCGGCGCAAAAGACATGTGTAGAGAGTAGTAATACCAACATGTGATGCGTACATCGACAGGATGCGATGCCTTGAGTTGACACCTTGCTCGCCTTGATCAAGATCCATGTTCTCCAATGCCAGAGTCGCCCACCCCGAGGCACCCGCCAGCCGCTGCGGATGCGTGGTCCAGGCAGGCAACCTTCGAGAGACCCATTACAGCTCCCATTCATACCTGGTTCACCTCGCCGGCACGATCGCATCCGAATGCTGCGCAGGCAAAAGAGCTGCCTTTACATCTAATCCAACTAATACTGACTCACGTACGTCTTGGACAGCAGGCGTCGTGGTCGCGCATGCGCGGCCTATGACTTCATCCCTGGTACTGACGACGATTCCAGCTCAACGATGCCGGTGACCTTGCGCGCATCACGCGCACTTCGCGCTTGTTCTACTACATGGCGCTGCCCCGACTTTACGAGCAAGTCACACTGCATTCACATTCGGAGATACGGTACATCGATGGCCGGCCTGAGGGTTATGGCAGCGGCAGTCCGTTCGCCATGGGCCTTAATACACTGGTGTCCAGAACCTTTACAGATTATGTCCAGAGCTTCAAAGTGTCTGGAGATTGGCGCGAGCATGACTTGGGCGACTACAAGCAGGGGCGCGTGCCCGATAACAGTATGGTCCTACAGATCGTCATGCGCGCTGCGCTGGACAAGATGAAGAATCTTCGCGCGTTTGCGTAGGCAGCAAGCTCATTTCCTGTGGAATGATACTGACGCACGCAGATGGGAACTGAGTACGGCACCACTCCACACAGTGTATCAAGGATTGGTCGGGAAAACCTTCCTCGCGTCTCTGACGTTACGATGCCAAAGCAGCCGCACACCACGACCAACTACCATTATTCCGCCGCTTCCAAATCTTTTGACCTTGATCGTGTACGACATCGATCCTCTATGCTATCCTGATGACATCTCTTTGCTCCTGGCAGGATCACCCAAGCTCGAGAACCTCATGATGCATTGGAGTCCACGCATGCGCAGCAGTGGCGAGGAATCTGTAAATCTCCTCACGATATTTGGTCGATGTGTTGCGGCAAGACGAACTCTACGACTGAAACGCTTAGCTCTATATAATTTGTACACCCGATTCGCTGGTGATAGCTTCGAGAGCGTCATGGACTACGAGGCGCAGAGGGAGATTACGGTCATAAACTCTCTGGGCTCCTCGGATCCCATGACTGTCTTCCTTGACGAGGCTTGGCGTGTGCAGAGTAAACCACCCATCTCCCCTAATCTGAAGATGTTGCGAATCGACAATATCGAAAAGCAGGGTGCAGTGATGCTCTCAAAGTTCGAGGGCTTAGAGCGGCTATATATCGTGAATAATCGACTAAGCAGAGGCACGTCAAACAGCTCTGGTGCAACTCCGGCCTCACCGTCAACAACCACACCCACCTTTGCCAACGGGCCTGTTAGTGGTAGTGGAACACCAATTGTGACTGAGCAGCAATGCCGTAGCATCGGTGGTCAATATCTAGCTGCGCTCCAACAAAATCATCACACGCTGAAACACCTTCTTCTATCAGATCGGTGGACGCTGTCCGACGACGTGTTCTTTAAACTCATACAAGCTTGCCCGAATCTTGAACAACTTGGGATCGCATGCGCTGTGCCACCTCTGGAATCATTGCGTCAGTTGTTGGCCATGGCACCGAAGTTATGGGCTCTTAGGATGCTTATCAACTCCAAAGAGAGATCGAAAGAGACATTATTTTCAGGGGATCCGGAGATGCACATATTTGCACTCGCAACAGAGGCTTGGAAACCAGAGTACAAGAATCTGAAGTACATGGGAATAGGCGACGACCTAGTTGTCAAGCTTGGTGGTGTATATTACCCTCCAAAGACAAAGGAGAAGGTGTTCGAGGGCCAGGAGAATAGTCTCAATGCGAAAAGAGCCGGACCCGTCCGCAGAGTGCAATTAGTCAGTCGAGAAAGTGTCAAACATGTCGAAATATGGGGATTGGACACCACGGAGTTCGACTCGCAATTTCCATGAGACACCGTAAGAGCTTCAGATTTAGCTAGCTGTGATCAAACCTGTAACGCCAAGTTGCAGCCTCATGGTACTCCTGCTGTCCCGAATTCGCGCAGGTCATCGATCGCATTGACCACGTTACTGGAAACTATTTCCTGTATCTCTGAGATCACATTGAATGATGATCACAATCAAAACCCTGATTGAGATGATTCCGTGCTGGTTCTAGCCTACCTAAATAGCTTCGCATTCGCGCACGACTCACGAGACTCCTTGGCGCTACAGTCTTTGAAAGCCATTGCATGCACAATCTTGATACAGCGAGTGCATCGTAGGGCCCGTTTCTTCTACCCCCATCACGCAGACTGATATTGAGCCCACTTTAGAGATCATGCTCAAATTGTACATTCTTCGCGGGCTTCTGAACACAATTTCCGAGGAGAAGATATAATGTACGAGGCGACTTTGTGCAAACACGCCTGTGCTATGTCAACGATGACACCCATGGTGAGGTAATGCAGACGGTATGTAACCGGAATGTTGGCCGTCTAGTTGGAGGGCATGTTGCACTTAGGATGGATTTGAGGCAAACGGGAAGCAAGCCATTTTGTGAATCGAATCCCCCGAGCAGGTCAGCAGAGATCAATACATCGAGCCGCCCGGCTTTAGACGTCAGCGGTACTGGGATCGAATGCTGTCGTTTTGACCAGTACTGGTTTTGTACTGCGGTGAATGTTCGCTAGGTATGGTTTGAAAGAAGACACTTGATGCACGAGCACGACCTGTATAACCTGTAATCGTATCGACTTGAAGAATGACTTTCTCTCAACACGCGAAAGGTCAGGTACTATTACATCATTTTCGTTCGACGGCCCCTCATATGAGCACAAAGGCAAGACCCCCAGATCGCCAAAAAAATGAGAGGGCATTGGACTACCCATGCCAAGGGCTTGAAGTAAGTGCCGAAGAGTTCCATTTACCTACCGAAAACTTCTATTGCCAAATCACATGGCCGTTCCGTACACCACATCAACCCGCGACCTGGGTGCCGGATCACCCAGAGCACATTGGATCGTGATCCGAACAGGCGTCGGTACTCGAAAGAATGCTTCTAACCACGCGTCACGATCTCTTTGATGCCATGATCAGCGTTAGTACCTGAGTCGTGTTCCTTCGCCCACCGGTATCGCCCTAGCGAAGCTTGTCACCGCCTGCCGAGGTGCTTTTAGGTGTCAAGCATTTGCCATGCGGGGTTCCCTCGCGCTAGGGTTTATGCCTCAGTCGGCTATTTCGGTGCATGGAGTCCTGTCTGTCCTAGTTCATTTGCCGTAGGAAGTTATGAACAGCCTCGGAAGCAAGTCATGGAATCGGCACAGAGCGCCACGTCGTACCGGTAGTCGTCGTGCGCGGCAGCAGAATCATTCGATTTGTCTACACAAGGTGCAATGTGGCAGCCACACCCATCATCCAGGTACCTACCACATGGCCAGGACAGATGACAAGTAGGTATGCCAATTGCCGCGGTAGTTGTCCACGCATAGCAAGACTCCGACACGGTGGCTTGTGCGGCTCCGTTCAAATCAGGGATGACAGAGCCAATGAGACCTGTCGTACGTCGCCGCCTTAGCAGTCCAGAACACATTTCCCACGGTCTTTCCTGCACGCGTGGCTTGAAGGCGAATGAAGGCCCGAATACCCCGCAGTTTCACTTGCTTGGGATCTGCTAAGTACTCTGTGGGGATGCAAGAGAATGATAGCTATACTCACTTGGGAGTGAGACCTGTGTCGCTCCATAACACGTGGTAGGCGGCTACCGGTACACTGCCCCGGATGGTGCATAAAGACCAAGGATCGTCACCTTGATCAGGGGTTGTAGTACCACTCGCCCTCTTCCAAACGCGCAACCACTCCTTCTTGTCTCCAGCGACAATGGTAGATACAAGCAGTTCCGGTGTGTAGTGGCACCATTGCTCCTAGTTGTTCGCGTCGCTAATATCTGCTAGATGGATCGGAGCATTCGCCAACGGTGAAGCCGATTGCCATGGAGCATGTCGAGCACATCCACACTAACGAGCGTGTTCCCGGACATACCAACTACTATGAGAAAGATGGCCTGAGGACATATGGGGATGGAGAAAACCATGACGCTGAGCCGCCAATGACCTTCTCCAGGATCATGAGTCTGATAGCGATGGCTTTCCGTGAGTCCAGTCTGCCCAGAAGGACAATCAGGGCTCAATTGACATTTTTTGCAGTATGGACTGGTAGCCAAATTCCTGTCTATCTCTTTGGAGGTGTACCGCCGTACATCTATGCCGATATTGGCGGCACAGATCGGTGGATCTGGTTCGTTCTGGCAAATCTCCTCTCGCTCGCAGCAGTCTGCCCGTTTGTTGGATCCATTTCTGATATTGTCGGCCGTCGCTGGGTTGCTATGATCGGAGCTTGCTTCCTCATTCTCGGCATGATAGTCTGTTCAACGGCGCACACCATGAATATCTTCATTTGCGGCATGGTATTTTCTGGCATTGGTGCTGGCATCAACGAACTCACTGCGCTTGCAGTTACCTCTGAGCTGGCGCCCACTGCTCAGCGTGGCAAGTACGTTGCCGTCTTGGTCTTCACCATCATTCCCTTTTGTCCTTCGGTTCTGTGGGCACAGCTTATCGCCTCACACAGCAGCTGGCGATGGATTGGCCTGTGGTGCGGCCTTTGGGCCTTCATCGGTCTTGTCATGACAGCTGTGTTCTACCACCCACCACCGCGACCCAACAGCCAAGGTCTGAGCCGAAAGCAGATTCTCGCCGAGATCGATTACCTTGGTGGGTTCTTGTCCATCTCCGGTATGCTTCTCTTTATGATGGGTATGCAATGGGGTGGCTACCAGTATCCCTGGAGTAGCGCCCACGTGCTTGTACCCTTAATTTTGGGTGCGTTCCTCCTGGTAGCCTTTGTCGTCTGGCAAGGATATGCAAAGCACCCCATGTTCCCGAAGCGTCTACGACAAGAGCCTCGTATCCTCGGTCTCACGCTCGTCATCACTTTCATCTCAGGAGCAAATTTTTTCAGGTCAGTCTGCCTATTTCGTGACTCTCGTCTCAACTACTCTCTGATCTAACAAATTATTAGTATACTCATGTTCTGGCCAACGCAAGCATTCAATGTCTACGGCCATGACCCTATTGGCGTTGGCATCCGTGGTATTCCTGTAGGATTCTCCATTCTTGCTGGAGCTTGCATCGTGCTATGGCTTCTTTCTCTGCTTCGCGGCCACAATAAGGAGCTGCTTATCGCATCCTCCATCCTAATGACGGCTGGTTGTGGAGCACTTGCGATCGGACGCGTCGATAACCTCTACCAACTATGGGGATTGCTTGTCGTCGCCGGACTTGGCATTGGTGGCATCGTAGTTCCGGCATCGATCATCTGTAAGCTCTTCGTGTCACCATACTCGCTTGAGGAAAAGCGAACTGATTGTGATAGCAACTATTATCTGCCCGGACGATCTCATTGCAACTGTTGCCGCCCTCACCCTTGCCATTCGTGTCATTGGTGGTTCAATCGGATACTGCGTTTACTACAATGTGTTTATTTGTAAGTCACATTTGATGCTCTCTGCTCCTCCTACTGGCAATCAAACTTGCTGACAGATTCCTCAGCCAAATTTGTACCAGCTGCTACACATTTCATCGGTGGTGTCATGGTTACCAAGCTCAACATCACGTCTCCAGCTATCATCGGGGAGGCAATCGTCATCACTGGTGCCTCTCTCCTACCGGCATTGCACGAGCTACCAGGCATCAAGGGCGTTCCGGGCGCATACGAGCTTGTGGTCTATGCTGGGCAGCTCGCGTATGCGGAGGCGTACAAGTACGTGTACTATGTCAGTATCGCATTTGGTGGTGTTAGTATTATTGCAGCGTGCTTCCTGGGGGATATTTCCAAGTACATGGATGATCATGTCGCTGTGGTCATGCATTAGGTGTGTACGAGGCGTAGAAGTTAAAATTTGTACAAAGCCATAAATCACATGTCACGATCATTACACTACTGCGCTCTTTTTTCACTGTCCGATTCTACGACTCCACAAAATGATCATGTACCAGGATACAGTGGTGGAAACGTCAGATAAATACGTTGTTACAGGAAAAGCCATTTCGGCTTCCGTGTGCCTAAGCCTCCACATGACCATGGCAAGTATAGTTGATACCAAGCTCAAAAGTGGAAATGGCCGAGAACGACTGCTAGGCCATGACCAGATGGAATCCAACTGGGCACTTGCCATGTCCGCCATCACTCTGAGTAAACGACAGGGTAGTATCGTTACTGCAAATACTACCACCAACACTGGTAAATGCCTGGCCAGGTGTGTAATCGCAGGGACCGCCACCAAGCCGATACGCATTACCAAGTTTGATCAAAGGTGCATCGGTGAAGGGCGGGCTGAGAGGAGGCTGGTTATTCCAAGTGGTATTCCCTGGATCCGGGTATCTGAGGCCAAGGTTGCCCTGGAAGATGATATTGCCTGGTCCTTTTTGATACTCTTGTTTGCCACAGCCGCCTAGGAATAGTGTAAGGCTACAGGTTTTGTTCTGGGCTGATGCGGGGATGTCGAAGCGAGTGAGTGTGCACTTGTCATGTGGTGTGACGATTGCTGATTGGCCACCTGGGTAGGCTTTGTTGGGGTGCTTCTGAGATACTGGAACGAGGAATGCGGGAGATAGTGTGCCAGGCGGCAGTTGTCCATTTGGGGCAATTTGGGCAATCGTTGGACACTTCTCGGCTCGCCCAGCGTGACCCGCGGGAGCAGCGATTGAGAATGCAACAAACGCAATGAGGAGAACGAATGACTTCATCTTTGGAACAATAGCTTGCCAACAACGAAAGGTGGAGTAATCAGGTTAAGAATGGAGCCAACACTGATAAGAGGTGCAATGCAGGAAAAGATCACAATGGCACGACCTCTCTTCTAGCTTTATACAACGAAGCAGAAGTCTCAAAAGCAATGCTTAAGAACGAAGACGCCACCCAAGCGCACACGATGCAATAAGCTTGCCCAGAGGCAATTCAGACGACGGTACAGCAGCGTAGATTTGCAGGGATCAACACGAGCCAGCTGAAGCAATTGCTAAATTGGTCGCACATGGTTTCCACACCCCATACACGACTACAGGATTCTATGGGGGCAGCTTCGTTGAGCTTCATTCTGATTGGTTACTTCTTTGCTTACGCAATATGGGGTGAGCTGAGGCTTACAGGGCCATGGTTGCGGGTACCACTCCCAATTCCCGACACGAGAACTTGATCAACGGAATCAGACAATCGCACGCGCCATGATACTTCATGTGCATATGCGCCTCGTGTGAGCTGCACAAAACCGGACCAGTGCAGCGGGAATTATCGTTCGAGAAGTAGTTTCTTCACTTCTGCGTCCTAAGCTTCAGATTTTTAATGCTGGACATCTGCCTCGCAGGAACGACTCACCTACTCCTTGCAGAATTCAGAGATTGCCATTCCCCGTCACAAGTTGCATGACGCTTGTGAATCGAAGACTGAGGATGCGCTCATCCTTGGGTGAAGGCGCTCCATCACAGATTACTACATCAGCGGATGTACTTCGTTACACGAGATGAATCACAGCCTTCTCGCCGAGTTCTACGTTCAGGTCGGGAGGAAGGGGGAGGGGGCCGTGACACTCGCCAATCAACTGAAAGTCGTTTCCTTTCATCGCAAAACTGTAGGAACAACTCCGCTTCTGACTTGCCAAACACCGTTGCCGATTCTAGCGAGATACGGCACAAGTGCCATGTTATCGGAACTTGTAAGTGCAAGTCTTCGTAGTGTGCCGGTGCTACAGGTGCCAGCACCTGGGGAAGATGATACTATAAAAGGGGGGAGGAGATCCAACATCTCCTCCTCACAAACAACACGGCGAGAGAGAGAGCAATTGAACAGAGAACAAGAATACAACATTCAACCAAATCTTCCTTACTATTGCCCTCCAAGACAGTTAGCCTTGCTTCGCCGTGTTCTTCTATCTCTTCTCTCCCTCCCAGGTTCTCCGTTACACTCCACTCCTGCACAGTAGCTCCATATGTTCGGAGTCTACTCGAAAGAAGCCCTTGCCTACTTCATCCCTACGCAGATGGTCCAGGAACCGAGCATTAGGTACAAGTTGGAAGTAGGTATAACCATATCGAAGAGATTGCGAAAGTAGGGAAGAGCCAATGCATTAAGAGTTGATGCACAATGCCACCACTCGTGAGGACACTCTTAAGAAGTGTTAGGAAGGCGAGAGATCCGCAGCCAGCCTGAAGTAAGAAACGCGGATTTGCTAGACTTCTCGGATGGAGCCATTGTCAGAATGCCGTGATTCATGCTCTTGGTGTCTGTTTGATGATTTACAGGTGATGAGGGAGACCAAAGTGCCCCAAAAGTCGGTTCAAACTAGACGCTCAAAGAGAACTTCACTCATTTGGTAAATGTCTTAAGACGATGGTTCTCTGGAAATTGTGAATGTATAATACACAATTGAGGCGCACACGCCTCATAACACTCTCTACTCGTTCCGGTATCAGTCATCAGTATGGAAAGACTGATCAAAACATTCTCATTGGTCAAGACCTGGCGCAAATAGCCCAGTTTTGGAGCTGCAACAATGTTGCCAAAGATAGTAAGAGCCGACGATTGTTCGTTAACAATCCCATGCAAACTGATTCTGTGATCAGGTTGACTTAGGGCCAAAGCCAGCGGTGCTGCTATCTCACTACATTCACTCCAACCTGGAGCCCACTTTGGAAGTTTTGAGAAGAGTCTGCTCGATGCGTGAAAGCATCATGGAATAGACCACGGTGCTGGATTGCCGCAAGTTAACGATATCAACGAAAACTCAATCAGAATGAAGAGGATCTCCCCAGCCACATACTGATTGAATACCGTGTCTACTACCCTGGTTTTGTTTATATCTCAAGATACATAGACTATTTATAAAGGTATCGTATTCTATATCTCTCTTATGAATCCTATCGAAGTGCATCCCACGAGGCAGTGTGGTAAGATGTTAGGCTTCATCACCAGTCACCTTCATCAACAATCCGTTCGCCTTTAGCGGATAATTCTAAGACATCCCTCACAGTCCAAGGCTTGTACTTATAACCTGGGACGTAGTTGGTGTTTTCGAATGGTTTGCCCTCAAGGATGTGCTCTGCGCACTTGTTGTAGTTCTCAACCGCATATTTCGCTGGGTTATGCTCGTTGATCCACTTTTTGTAGTACAGACTGCCGAGAATTTCTGGATGTTGCTTCACATAGTTCCAATCAGTCTTGTGAAGTAATTCGCGGTTCTTCAGACCCAGCTTCTGAGCACAGGAAACCCGTTCAAATCTACTCGCATGATCATGGTCAGCTCGTAAAACAGTACAAAATAGGGTGATTTCCTTGTTGAATTTTAGGCATCTGACCCACATTCTCAAAGATGCTTCATCCTTTTCATCAGTCGAATTGACGTACCGTAATTTGTTGTGCACCCTTGTTGCCAAAGTCAAATTAGCTTTACCGCCTATCTCCAAACAAGCAGCCAAGGACCAAGAATCCTCTATAGCCATAGTGGCTCCCGAACCGGAAGTCGGTAGGAATGGATGTGCAGCATCACCCAGCTGAACAATACGACCACCATCTGACACCCATTGTGGTTGTGGGTCACGCCACATCATCTTCCAGTCAAAACAAGAGCCATCAGGTGTGGCCTTAATGACTTCTTGAACCAATGGTTCCCAATCTTTGACGACCTCAATAGCACGAGCAGTTGAGGTAGGCTTGGACCAGCTCTCCTCTGCATTGCTGTTCTCGTCCTGTTTCGAAAGTTACTCTGGGGGAAGAAATTGGAGAAGTTCACTTCGAAGTACATACCCTACAAGTAAGCATCCAACCAACGTCCACTCCTACCTTGTAAACTAGGCAGTGCGAGTCTGGGCCTACGTAAAAGTAACCGAAATCGCCCTCGTGCTGCTGAAACGCCCGGGCGACCACAGGATTCTTGAGGGCGTCATCCAGATGATATGTTCTCCGGTATAAGACAAAACCTGAGCTCACAGGATGATAAGAATTCGATTTAGCAAAAAGGGGCCATGACTTGGAACCAATGCCATCGGAAGCGATCACAAGATCTGCGGTGAATTTGCGACCGTCTCTTAAGATTATTCCTGCCTGATCACCCGATTCAAAGAATTCACTACCTGTGCTGTTAAGCTCAACGTTTACGCCTTGTTCGATGGCATAGTCGAGTAGCAACTTGTGGAGCACGTAACGATAGATGAATACGGACTGCCCGGCTGAGCCGCTGTACACAAAAGGTGCAATGAGCTCGCCGTCAGATTTCTTGAACGCCGTTGTACCCTCATACCGTCGTTCTACTATTCTTTGCTCGAAGCCCGGCCATTCATACAAAGTAGGAAGCGCAGAGCTCGAAACAAGGATTGATTCACCTGCACCCATGTCAATTCACGTTGTATTGACCGTTGCGTACCCGAAGCATAGGTTTCGGCTCATTTTGATCGTATCCCTTTCAATATCTGAGTTGTGCTTTTACTTACCACCTGCCGTTGCGTCTGCTCGCCGTTCAAAAACCTGGACTTTGTGGCCCTTTCGATGCGCCTCAACCGCGAAGGTCAGACCGCCAATTCCACCACCAACGACGATGATGGAGATTTGTTCTTCTGCTGACAGGACCATGGTGATACTTTATAATGGGTAATTTTGGCTGAGAATCGGGGAACCCATTCAAGTGGTGCTTCAGCGCATGTACTTTCTGTCCTTTTCTTAAATACTCAAACCTGTGAGAGACGCATCGGTTCTCGCGACAAAGCGCGTCTTCTTGGTACGGATGGGCCCGCTTCTTCTCCTTAACGGACGAGTAAAGTCGGCCATCTTACATCTGTATTGGAGTGTTTGGTTGATTGACTAGGTTAAAAAGGGTAACACTGCGCCACTCGAAGTGCATTGATGCTAGGAACATGCAAGCATAAAGCTAGAAACATAGAGCGAGTCGGGTAGTCCCACCCGTGTTTCTCACGAGCTTGAAAGCGTATCGCAGAATCGTGTTGGATCCCTCTACGCGTTTTGAGGAAACTCATGTAACTATAGCAGTGGTGTATGAAAATGATCAAGCCAACCGATGCTTTCCCTTGAGCCTCATTCACACTCCGTTATAGCTAACTTAACGCGAAAGAACACATGTCCTGCTTCCAAACAGGGAGTAGCATGTTCCAGGTTCTGCAAATCTATCGATTGTGTCGCATCACTCGGAAGCGCATGCTTTTGGATCACTAATACGATAAAGCTAAGGCGGAAAATATGCCGTGAGTGGATACAAGGCAACTGATTACTAAACCACATGTCACAAAAACGTGATGCAGAAGCGAATGATGTAGTGTACATGTCGAGTAGAGTAACCACTGCCTATGTTCTAGCGGTTCTTGTTTGCCTATAAGATAGCAGAATAAACCGACTTTAGAGCTAATTGGAATAGACTGCGGGAACGCTAGAAAGATCACAACGATTTTCGCGAGGTTTTACGGTACAGAACGCCCGGCAAAAGAAGAATGGACTTTTTAGTCCGCCCGGTCGCTACTCGGAAGTAATAGCGACTTGCGGCGGTATTGAGGAAATTGCCCAAGTCCCCGCGCTTACCCCTCAACCCTCCCCCGCCATCTTCCGCGGGATAGCCGCGTCACCTACCTATCGGTAAGTGTAGGACATTAACAGTTCACCCGTATTCAGTCCGGGCTTCGGAAGACGCTGAAATAGTCTCGATCTTGTTTGCGGGACAATGCGATATATTAAGTAACCTGCCCTCATGTCCTGTTAGAAACCACAACGGTTGGTAACTATCTACATATCAATTTTAGTGTCAACTCTAGTTTTTTCCCCTTGGCTCTCCGAATCTGCAAGGTAAATAAAAGGCGCAAATTCACAACGTAAATAAGTAAGCTAAACTGACTGATAGCAGACATTTCAAATTCAGAAGGACACAATACTCTTGTAACTGAAATCGACACAAATTTGTTATCATGGTGAAAGCGCAACATCTTGCTATCCGTGTTTCGGACATCGAACGGTCTACTCAGTTCTACTTGAAGACTTTCAATGCCAAATTGGCTGCTAAAACATATACATCACCCAAGGAACTAGCGGAAGCTTTCTTTGGCGTCAAGAACACCGAATATAAAATTGCTTTAATCGAATTGGCGGATGGTTTTGGTCTCGAGCTCTTCCAGTTTGTACCAGATGTACACCCAACCATTGGCGTCCCACAGGAGACGGGTGGATATATGCACTTCGCCATTG
Source organism: Coniothyrium glycines (assembly GCA_025742365.1). NCBI lineage: Eukaryota > Fungi > Ascomycota > Dothideomycetes > Pleosporales > Coniothyriaceae > Coniothyrium > Coniothyrium glycines. Next base: position 344,214 of record JAMXIJ010000026.1, read on the forward strand.
CTGTCGACGATGTGGAGGCAACGGTGGAACGTGGAGTGGCTAGTGGAGGTACAGGGGGGGCTATAGCTGGCTTTGCGCCCAATGATCCTACGAAGTTCACCTACCTTCGTGATCCTGACGGGAACTATATTGAGCTGAATGATACCACGTGGGATAAACTTATGGGTGCAATTGTTACGCTTTTCCCAGAAGCCGCTCTATAGAATACAGGTTTTCGGAGTGTTCGTAGAAAAATTAGAGGCCTCTAGAGGCTGGAAAACAAGAAATGCAAAGCAAAAGAAATATTATCGCTAGAAGTTTAACACACGCTGATTATGTCACGTCATGAGCTCTTATCCAGCCTGGATGTCTCGTATGTTGTGGAGTGTCTGCATTTGAATTATCTGATTCTATACATTGTGAATGTTCGGGATGCAGGAATGGGTTGAATCGAGATGCAAGCTAGAGGACGTCCCTACGCCAACGATTTGCAGCATATATGTTAAGCACTTTACAACTCAACACCGGAAGTGATTCACAGTCATTTCTTCTCTGGACCGTTGACGACGCATACCGATGAATTTGTAAATATGTATCCCTCGCATGGCAATCGGGGGACTGGAGTCCCGTCCGTGCGTCGGTCAGGCCCGGACTAATAGCATCATCTCCTACAGTCTGAACACGATCATCTGATTGAGTGCCACACCTCGCCACAGACTTGCCGACCTGATGGCCGTGCAAGGGATACTGCTTTGCTAAGGCAAGACACTTAAAAGAGTCTTTCACATTCACGCTATGGGTGGAGACAATCGTAGCCTTGCGTAAAGCTTACCGTGATGATCTATGTCCTTCTAGGAATGTGTGTCGAGGTAAAGATAACAAGCCCATTACTTGGCGTTTCTCAAACCTCGATGAGGTGCCGCCTGTCTGGCACAGTATGCGAGGGTGCAGTGGTCGACTGGAAAAGGTCGTAATTGTTTCCAAGGTCTGGGCCAAAAGTTGCCTATCCAACTCAGCCACTGTACTTCCTCAAATACTTCCTGTCAGTTGCTCGATGGGCTTGATTCGAGCTTGCCAACCCTTGTTTGGCCCTGCGTACACATCTCAGCCATTCCGACGACATGCATTAGGTTGTTGACGTGCTCGGTGCTGACTAGCAGACATAGTTTAGGCATAACGGAAGGGATTTTAGTGAGGTGTAGGAATGTTACACCGTAGAGAAACGGCCGGAGCCTCGAGAGCGGCAGATGAATCCCCCACACAACGTTTGTCCCTTATAACAACTTTAAGGTAATATTATAAACCGTATTTATTATTCATTCGCATTGTAAATGAAATAGCTAAGTTAGTAGGTACTCTCTAGATTATGTGGGAAACCCGTTTCCTAGCAGGAAACGACTCCAAAGAGGACTATACGTTTATTTAAGGCTAGGAAATAACTTTCTAGGAAACAACATTCTAGAAAACAACATTCTAGGAAATAATATTCTTAAAAACAATATTTAAGGCTAGGAAATAACTTTCTAGGAAATAACTTTTAAGGTTAGGAAATAACTTTCTATTCTTAATAGGTAAAAGGATTAACTCTAGTACAGGATTAATCCTACCTTAAACCCTAATAGTTAGAGGATTAATCCTACCCTAAATCTTCTATTAATAAAATTAATATCTAAATTAAAGTTAAAATTAATATAATTTTATTTAAATATACCTACTTCTAAGGTTATATAATAACTATATTATAAGCTATTTATTATACTATATAGTAATAGTAGTATTTATTAAGGTTATATTAAGGCTACTTTACTATAAAGGTAAGGGTTATATAATTAGCTATAAACTATATATACTAGGCTAGAGGAATACTAACCCTACAGAGTAAGAGTAATAAAGTTAAGTAGTTATTAAAGTTAAGAAGTTAGTGTAGTTAGGAGGTCTAGTGTAGTTAGGAGGTTAACGCTAAGGTATAGACCTATAGTAGTAATATTATAGTTATTTCTCTTCTTAAACCTTAAGTTATATCTCTATACCTATACCCTATATATTAGTAGATATATTAGCTTAAATAGTTTAAGTACCTTTTAAGTAGGTATGCGTTAAATATATAGTATACTCTACGTAATAATATCTCTATTAGAGATACTATATCCTTTTAGGTTAATATAGGCCTAGTTAGCTAGGGCCTAATACTAGGTATCTATCTATCTTATAGAAGACCCTATTATTATTAAACTAAACTACTAATAAAAACCTAGTACTTACTTAGTATAGTTTTTATAAATATCTGTAGATAAATACAATTTCTTAAAGGTAAGAGAAAAGATAACTTATACTAGTACTTTTATTAGCTTTTTATTACTCTTCTATACCTATACCTAATAGTAATAAACACTTAGCACTTTACTTACTACACTCCTACCCTTTATTAAGTTATTTAATTAAATTATTAATTAAGATAGTTATCTACTAATACTTTAGCTTTAGTTACTATATAACTACTCCTATCTTAAATAACCTATTTAATAGTTAATATTATATTTCTATACTTCTAAGTATAGCTTATATAGAGAAGTCTTATATAGTAGAATAGAAGAAAAGATAGGTATAGATAAAGTCCTATATTTATTATAATCTTTATAAGTTACTATACTTTTAGTATTAATAGTGTTATCTTAACCTAAATATAGTTTATAGGTTTAGTATTATATTTTAAAGAAGGTAGGAAGAATTAACTAAACCTCTTTTCTAAGAGATTTATTTACTATATCTACCTACATAATTAGTACTAGTCTTACCTTCTTTACTACTAATAATACCCTACTATTTAATCCTATAGTAATCCTTATTCTATCCTAAAGTAGGATAGTATAAGTATAAATATTTAATAGCTAGTTACTAACCTATAGGGTAATAATGTTGTAAAGTAAAATAAAGTTAAGTAGTTAAATAAAGTTATATAGTAGAGTAAAGTATAAAGAGGTTAACTAGAGTATTATAGTTAGCTAAAGCTAAGTAAGAGAATAAAGTTGTATAGGCTATTAGTTAAGTAAAGTAAAGAGGTTAACTAGACTATTATAAATAGCTAAAGTTTAGTAGTTAAGTAAAGTTAAGTAGTTAAGTAAAGTAGAGTAGTTGTGTAAAGTAGAGTAGTTAAGTAAAGTAGAGTAGTTACGTAAAGTATAGAGGTTAAGTAGACTATTATAGTTAGCTAAAGTTTAGTAGTTAAGTAAAGTTAAGTAGTTAAGTAAAGTAGAGTAGTTATGTAAAGTATAGAGGTTAACTAGACTATTATAGTTAGCTAAAGTTAAGTAGTTAAGTAAAGTTAAGTAGTTAAGTAAAGTAGAGTAGTTGTGTAAAGTATAGAGGTTAACTAGACTATTATAGTTAGCTAAAGTTAAGTAGTTAAGTAAAGTTAAGTAGTTAAGTAAAGTAGAGTAGTTATGTAAAGTATAGAGGTTAACTAGACTATTATAGTTAGCTAAAGTTAAGTAGTTAAGTAAAGTAGAGTAGTTATATAAAGTATAGAGGTTAACTAGACTATTATACTTAGCTAAAGTTAAGTAGTTAAGTAAAGTTTAGTAGTTAAGTAAAGTAGAGTAGTTATATAAAGTTAAGGGGTTAACTAGACTATTATAGTTAGCTAAAGCTAAGTAGTTAACTAAAGCTATAGAGATTAGGATAGTAGAAGTTGCTAGTAATTCTGCTAATTTCTAGCCTGTACGCCCTTATATAATCTCTACTATTAATAGCTATTTCTATACTAGCTAATAGCTATTTCTATACTAGCTAATAGCTATTTCTATATATTCTTAGTTTCTATAATCTAGTATCTATTATACTAGATTTTATACTATAGATAGGACATTCTATATATTTACTAATATATTTTACTAACTATTAGCTATTTATATAAATAAATAGCAACTTCTTAAAAATTAATTTTTTTTCTTTCTATAATAGGAACTAAATATCCTCTTCTAATAGTAAACTCTTACTTAATAACAGTAATTTCCTTCTCTCTAATAGTAACTTCCTTCTCTCTAATAGTAACTTCCTATCTTCTAATAGTAACTTTCTATCTTCTAATAGTAACTTCCTATCTTCTAATAGTAACTTCTAATCTTCTAATAGTAACTTCCTATCTTTTAATAGTAACTTCTAATCTTCTAATAGCAACTTCTAATCTTCTAATAGTAACTTCTTTACTCTCTAATATTAACTATATATCCCTTAATAGTAATATCTTATTTACTTAAAGTATAATACTTATTACTTTATTATATATATATATATAACCTAATTATATTATACTAGGTATTTAAATACTAGGCTTTTTTTAGGTAAATATAACTAGAAATAGCTAGTTAATCCTTATATATTAGATTTCTCTATATACTACTTTATTTAGTATAACTTAAGCTCTAAATAGCTCTACTAGAAATAGCTAGCCTCTTATATATATTAATATCTTAACTTTTCTATATATAATATTATATATTTTATATAGTTATTAGGACTATAAATTAGCTCTAATACTTAAAGTTATACTTTTTTAAAATTATATAAAGGTCTCTTTACTCTATTAATTATTTAACTATATCTATAGTCCCTTTAGAATTACTAATTTTAATCCTAGCCTATAACTACCTTAACCTATATCTGCTTTCCTCTACTAGTTATAGTAGATCTAAGGAATCCTAGTTATCTAAAATACTAATATTAATAGCTTCTAATAAAAAAAGCTTAGGTAGCTGCTCTTTATTTATATAACTAAGCAAAAGTAGCTTAATTACTATAGCTATATCCCCTACTCTATTATTACACTTTACTAGTATCTTAATCTATTTTTCTAATTACCTAATAGATCTTCTTTCTATAAACATATTTAGTACTCCTACCTATAGTAATAATATAAAGATCCTAATACTAAACTACTCTTTTAATAATAACTAGTATTTTCTATAATCTAGCTAATAATTCTAGGACCTATATTTTATATATAAATCTATCTCTATCTACGTACTATCTACCTTACTTACTACCTTATTAAAGAGTTATTTATAAGTAATTAAAGCTATACTATAGCCCTAGCTGCTAGTAAGAATAGTATAATTTTATAGTAACTCTTTTAGTTATTTATACTTAGTATACAGAGCTACTATAATCTATTAATATTAAATACTACCTAGGATATCTATAGTTTTACTATATTATACTATAGAGAGTAAATATTAAAAACTATTAACCTTAGTTTATATTAGAGTAGAAGTAAGCTTTAAGTAAGTTATAGCTTACAAAAGCTAGAGACCTATAGCTTAATCCTTAAAATTACTACTAATAGTAGTATTAGAGATACTATTAACCCTATCCTCTTATAGTAGAATTATTATAGAGGTAGTTGCAAATAGATGCTAACTACCCTAGTATAGCTTATACTATATTTCTAATACTACCTACTAATCCTATAAGTATTAACTTATTACTACTACTATTATATAGTTTATTATCTCTACTACTTTTTTTACTCTAAGCCTATTTAATTACGTTATAAATTAACAGTACCTTTATTTATTTAGAGAATATATAATCTCTTTTTTTAATATAGCCTTAAGATCCTAAGTACTAGTAACTATTTCTAATAGTATAATATTAAATTACTTTTTTAGCTATTTATTTACTTTATAGGTAGTTATCTCTTTAGCTTATTACATACGTTTAGTAGGTAGACTAGCTTTAGCTTTCTCTACTTCCTACTAATCTTCTTTAGTTATAAAAGGAGGTAAAGTATCTATTATACTATACATACTTTTAACTATATATAATAGTATTTTCTTTTTAATATATTAATAAATCTATCTAAGAGTAGTATTAGAAGTACTTATAATAAAGGCCTAAATAGGTTTAGTAGTATTAGGGATAGCGCTAAAGAAAGTAGTATTAGTATTAATATAATTAAAGATATTTTATATAAGGGAGATTAACTTATAGTTATCCTAAACCTATTTAGGTATTATGTCTAATTTATATAGTATTATAAGTAGGATATCTCTATTCTAGTTATAAAGTTATGCGTAATAAAAATATATCTATATATAAGTTTTACTAAAATAGAGATATAGAGAATATTAGCCTAAAGGTTACGCTAATATAATATAGATATATTAAGTTTAATACTATATATATACTAAAATAAACTATAAAAACCTATTCCCCCTAAAATATTCTAACCGCATACTACATTACTAACAAATAGTAACTATTACTAAGATTTTTACTATTTAGATATAATATCTCTACTATTATACTATATAAACGTTAATACTACTTATAGTATCTTAATCTATTATATATATTAATACGTTGTACTCCCTAATAGTATTTAGAAATACCTAGATAAGAATTATAGTAAGGACTTTAGTAGTACTAAGTAAGTGTAGATGTAAGGAGAAGCTGACTAGCTTATGCGCAAGATACTACTTAAGTAAATCTACACTAAACTTAAATTTACAAAATCTAATAATACACTACTACTTAAAATTCTATACCTTACGCTATACTTTTACCTTATTTATAAAGCCTATAACTATATCTTTAGTAGGAAAATAGCTAAGAAGATAATAAAAGAACATTTCTATTATAAATATAATATTTAAATACTAGTAGGAGAACTACTTACCTCCTTAGCCTATGTATAGTAGAGCTATAGTTAATAGTACTTTATAGGGGTTATAAAAGAAGTAGATAGTCTTTATATACTATAGTACTTTAAGGTTATTCTATCCCCTAAAATAGACACTACTTTAATTCCTAGCCCTTATACTACTAGTAAGGAAAGAATAGATACTATTAACCTAGCTACTAAAGTACTAGTATATTATTATAGTACTAGGGATAATATAGTAGCTATTTACTGTCTCTAAACCTAGTTAGATAAGGCTATATTATAGGCTTAAAAAGGAAAATAAGTATATATATATACTATCCCGTATAATTAAATAGCAGTAAGAAGTCTATAGTTAGTATATACACATTTTACAGAGGTGTTACCTACTTAGTAGAATTAAGCCTTAGAGTACCTAGTAATTCCTAAATAAAGGGAAGAGCTAGTGCTCTACTTCCTTTACTGTTTAGTAAAAAGTATAGTCTATACTTAGCAAAATACTACTATAAGAATAAGTTAATATATACGTATCTAGGTTATATAAGAAGATAAGAATAATATTCTACTACTACTACTTAAAATATACTAAAATTTTAATATATAGTATATACTACTACTTTAAAAAATATTTATATTCTTTTATTAGGTTTTAGTTTAAGGGTAATTATACCTATTATAACTGTGCCTTTTACTGTAGTAAGAAGCTTTGTAGTATACTATTACTACCTACCTTATCTCTTAAGAAGATAACTATATAGATATAGAAGCTAATTATAATTATACTAAACTAAACTGTATAGAATAACTTTACTATAACTTTTAGCTATTACTTATAGAACAAACTTATTTAGAGAACAATTTTAAACTTACTTTTGTTATGTTAGTTGCTTTTATAGTAGTATACTTATCTAAGTAAGGATTATAAGAAGTATATAATTTTACTATAAATCTATCTATACTAAAGAAAATAATATA